>CM043316.1:92007686-92365186 GCA_023736055.1 Quercus glauca | reverse complement strand
TTAAGGAAAAATATTAAAAATAAAACAAAGTCCTAATATAACTAGGAAAGTGGTGTTTTTCAACTGGAAATTTCGTGCATCACATCTGGAACCTTCCAAAAATAAACCACATCAGATCCACGTATTAGAATTTCAAGCAAAGGAACATTCCAGAACGTCAACAGTGCAGGTACAACAACTTCAAGCCCGATTTAGACCTTGATGCGGCCCGTATCTCTCAAAACTCAAAACATGAAAGTTGTAGAGCTTTGTCTTGGTGTTCCATAGAATCTTGAATCACCTCAATCGGAGTTTGGATGAGAGAGTTATGCCCAGATTACGAAGAGATGTCAAAGCTGTCTAGAATCATCCAATTAACTACGTTTTGCACTTTATGCCTCCATTTGCATCCTAAATCAAAATATAAGAATAATGAGTACATTTAGGCACCAAATAAATATAAAAGACTAAACATTAAGGGATAAAAATATGACATTTTGCATTCTCATCAGTAAGCAAAGCTAACCTCCCCTGATCAATCCCAATTCGCAATATATATAAGAGATATTCAAAGCAATCAAGTTCAACAAGTCTACCACACAACTACCAATTTAACAAATAAAGAAACATAATTGAACACCCCCTTCACAACCCCACCACCACCATTAAAACCAGCCCTACCAGTTTGGTTCAACAAGGATCCCATCAACCACAAGAACAACTAAACTCACTTCAGCAACAATAAAGTTTAGAATTTTTAATGTTAGTGGATGTATCAATCACTATGTATTCTATGCAATTTATTTTCAAAAAAAATAATAGGAGAGAGAGAAAGAGAGAGAGTTTCACTGATGAATTTCAAAACAATGTGTAATTCTTATCTGATATAGAAGAAAAAAAAAATGGGGAGTTGTAAATTTTTTTTTTTTTTTTTGGAGAAACAGTTGTAATTGCTTTTAAGAAACAAACAAAGTTTCTATGATAGCCTCAGATTAGCATTTTAGGACATTTTTCATTGCAATAAACAACACTTATTATAGTAATTTCTACACGGTGAGCAAATAATATGTTATTGTTGCGCATGCCATAATGTTTGTTATCATCAGCAATAGCGTACACAAACTTATCAGCATGATTCAGCAATAGCCCAATTACATTTTCCACCCAAAAATAAAATAAAAGGCAAAATCCAAATCAAATTTAGCTATCCCAAAAAATATAAAATCAAAACAGATAATTTAAACTCCAAGCAACCATATCAATTCCAGCTCTATTTGTAGGAAAAGTACTTTTGAGTCTTACATTTATCTTTCTTCCAAATTTGAAATAACCCAAATATATTAAGCTAAAATATATAAGAATCTTGTTTCTCAGGCCCCAAAATAATTAAAAATAAGAAAAAAGGAAAAGTACTTTTGAGTCTTACTTCTTTGCACTATAGAAACACAATATTAGCTCTGTGTGGTTTTTTTTTTTTTTTTTTTTTTCAATATTTCTAATTTTGAATCCATTAAAATTTCAAATGAAAGACGTAACCCTAAAACTAAAAAACTGACCTTAGTGCGAGACAGTGAGAGAGCTGAGTGAGAGGTTGCTGACGAGAGTCTTCTGCCTCCGATGGAGTGAAGGTTTTGGGTTTGTATGTTTGGGTGTGAAGGAGAGTGAGAGTATGAGAGTGAGAGTGAGTTCACAGTAAGAGAGCTGAGTTCGGTCGTCGACGAGAGTCTTCTGCCACCGACGGGTTTTCTGTCGCCAATGGTGTGAGGGTTTAGGGTTTGTATGTTTAGGTGTGAAGGAGAGTGAGAGTGTGTTCTGGTAAGTGAGAGTGAGAAGTGAAAGTGAGAAATAAAGTTGAATCTTGTGTGTTTTTAGGACCGTGTAACCTGAGCCATACTCAAGTTATATAAACTCGGGTACACTACTAAATAGTACTCGAGTCCAAGAAACTCAAGTATGAAGTGGAATTTTTAAATCCCCAAATGCCATGTCAGCCATGCCACGGTGGAATTAGAAAATAGGGTACACAAGTTTAGTGAACTCGAGTACTAGAAAAAGCGGTAGATAGCCATTTATTTCCGAAACAGTGTTTTTTTTGCTAAAAATTTCATAAAAAAGTGGTAGTTGGCCATTTTCGCCCTTTTAAGTTCATTATTCAATAAATTATTACAATTTACACAATTGGACATGGCATTTCAATTTCAATCAAAATACTAAAATAAATCATACTGATTGAATACTTCGTCACCGTTGTAACTTTAGACCCAAACTCAACCCTAACACAATTTGATATGTTTTGAGTCTTTTGACACTAGAAAGTGTGAACTTTGACCCTGAACATTATACAATGGGTATAAGTAACACACTAAAACATTTAATTTTTTTTTTTTTTTGGTGAAAGACGATTCATTAAAACCAACTAAAGGGAAACAACAGGAACAGGACACAACCTGTTAACAATCACCCCATTGAGATCATCCACAAACACATCCAACAAGTCCACAGGCGGACTAAGAAAAGAAGAAAAAACACTATCTAAATTAAAACTCATTCTAGCAAGGCTATCCGCACATCTATTTGCCTGACAAAAGCAATGCTTAACACGAACCTGAGGAATGCGGGAAGCTAACAACCTGCAGTCATCCAAAATAGGAGAAATAATATTATTCACATAGTTTGGCTTGTTCAAAATGTCCACAATAGCTTTGGCATCCAGCTCAATCTCAAGAGAAGAAACATTAAGATTGCAGCACAAGATAAGACCCTCCCTAAGACCCCATAATTTTGCAGCAAAGCTACTGGTGATGCCGATGCACTAGCTGAAGCCAACAATCCACTACCCTGAATCATCTCTTATCACATCCCCACAGCCTGCCAAACCGGGATTCCCAATGGCCGAACCATCAGTGTTCAGCTTCATCCAGCCTTGAGGCGGCCTCTCCCAATGAATTCCCTTCTGCACTTTACGAGTTTGCAGCCTTGGGGAAGCAACGCAATGATAATACTCCAAAGCTTGCTTCACAATCTCCATAGCAAGTCTCGGATTCCTGTTCTTATTGTTGAAAACCATGTTATTCCTGCTCTTCCAAACATGCGAAATAGCTATCGGAAATACAACTTTCCAATGGGGGTGGGTAGCACAAAGATTGCTCATCATCCTACCATTAAAAGACAGCCAACTCTGGAGGTCACTCCTCCAAAATTCATGGTTCGAAGAGGAGATTCCTAGCTGATTCCACACAGATTTCAGCTCATTGCAGTCCCTTAACGCATGTAGAATGGTTTCAGTTCCTCCCTGGCAGATTGGACACACAATATCTTGAGTTATACCCCTTCTCTCCAGACAAACTTTATCTCCAATACTATTATGAGCACATCTCTAAAGGAAAGTTTTGATTTTTGGTAGTGTTTCCGCTTTCCAAATCCAAATTGCTGAAAAAGTAGTAATTGTATCAAACCCCATTGCAAGTCTATAAGCACTTTTCAAATCAAAAGTGCCTTGAGGAGAATCAGCCCAAATCAACTTATCAGCTCCTCTATTCAAAATTGTCATCGGAATGGCTTGAATCATCCTTTTAATTTCAAGAGGGATCTCAAAAGGAATTTTCCCCCAATCCCAACCCGTGTCTAACATAATATCCTTAACTTCAAGAGAGCTAGCTTCTCGGGTAATAAGATCGTGAATAAGCTCTCTAAGTGAACCCCCATTTGTCCACTTACTATGCCATACATTTAAAGTACTATCCCTCCCCACCAGCCACCTGCTCCCCTTGTTGAAAGTATCTCTACCTCTCTTCATTGCTGACCATATGGAAGAACAAGGGAGCTTATTAGCATTGGTAGCCAACCTCCTCCTTGGATTACAATATTTCATCCTCAACACCTTAGCCCAAGGAGCTTCTGATTCAGTTTGGAATCTCCAATTCAACTTAGCCAAAAGAGCAACATTCCTACTCTTAGCTGAATGCAAACCAAGACCCCCTTCCTCCTTTGACTTTGTCACCTTATCCCATCCAACCCAATGAACTTTCTTAGCTGAATCTGAAGAACCCCAAAGGAAATTTCGATTAACTGTATCTACTCCATCCAAAATCCTACCTGGAAGATAAGCACACTGCATGACATAAGACGGAATGGCCGCTGAGGAAGCTTGAATGAGAACTGACCGCCCAGCCAAAGATAACATATTTGCCTTCCACCCGGAGAGTTTTTGCTTAACTCTATCTAGAATAAAATTGTAATCTTGCGAAGAGGAGCCCGGCTATTTTAGGGGGAACCCAAGGTACTTTCCCAAGAACGAGGTGGAAGCAAAACCAAGGATATCACAAAGTGATTCCCTAGTATCTCTATCCACATTCGGAGAAAAATAAACTCTCGACTTTGCTTCACTCATTGTTTGTCCAGATATGCTACAAAAATCGTCCAACACGTCTCTTATAGCTGAACAGTTAATCCAATCAGCTTTAGCAAAGAAAATGAGATCATCCGCAAAGAAGAGGTGAGAAAATCCCGGACCACTTTGAGAAGCTTTGACTGGCTGCCACATCTTCATATTACATTTCTCTTCTATAAGTTGTCCAAGAAAATCCATGCAAATAATGAAGAGGTAAGGAGACAATGGGTCACCCTGCCTTATTCCCCTAGAGGGGAAAATCGAGTCTAGAACTTCTCCATTAAATAAAATGGATGTAGAGACAATTGTAACACAGCTCATTATAATATCTATAAGATCACTAGGAAGATTAATCCTTATGAGCATATCCCGGATAAAACTCCATTCCAACTTGTCATAAGCCTTCTCCAAATCTATCTTCAAAGCCATATACCCCATTCTCCCTTTCTTTTTCCCTAAGGAGTGAATAATCTTTTGAGCAATGATGACGTTGTCCAACCCTTTTCTACTCGGCACAAAGGCCGTTTGCATAGGAGATATGAGCTTATCCAAGTAACGCCTCAATCTAGCCACAATAATCTTGGTCACCACTTTGTACACCGTGTTGCACAGACTTATAGGCCTATAATTGCCTAAAGTCTTCGGCCTTTGAATCTTCGGAATCAAGGAAATAAGGGTTCTATTCAAAAATTCTGGGACTTTCCTACTAATAAACACCTTCTTGACCTCTTTAATCACTGAGTCCCCTACCACCGGCCAAAAATTTTGGAAAAACCCTGCATGTAATCCATCCGGGCCCGGAGCTTTAAAGGGTTTCAAGGACCACAAGGCTGCCTTAATTTCTTCCTCATTAACCCCCCCACTTATGTTATCTCTCTCCACCTCAGATAGTCTAGCTTGCCATTGAGAGGTTATAGGGTCAACCCTAGCCATAACCACATGAGATGTTGAATAGATTCCATTGAAACCACTTCTGATAAATTCTTTAATGTCCCCTTCCTCATAAATCCAATCCCCTACTGCATTTTTTATAGAAATAATCTGATTTCTCTTCCTTCTCACCAAGGTCGAGACATGGTAAAAAGTCGTATTCCGGTCCCCCTAGATCATCCAATTCACCCGAGACTTTAAAGCCCAAAGCTCCTCCTCTTGATTAAGCACCAAGTCAAGCTCCCTTAAAAGCTCTTCTTCTAAATTTAGAAGGAACCTAGATGGTTTGGTAGCAATGGCTTTCTGAATACCATTAATCCTAGCCATCAGGTTCTTTTTTTTTTTAAAGATGTTTCCAAAATGATTTTTATTCCAATCCATTGCTTTCTTAGTGAAACTATCAATGGCATCCACAAGGTAATTTGCGCCTACCCACGCCTGAGAGACAATGTCTGGGAAAGTAGCATCCAACAACCAACAAGATTGAAATCTAAAGGGTCTTTTCTTCTCACCCCTAACACCCGGCTGCATCTCTAATAACACAGGACAGTGATCCGAATGGCATCGAGTAAGATGAGTAACTCTAGCCTCCGGATACAACAAACACCAGCTGGGATTGACAAAGTACCTGTCTATCCTCTCTTGAATCAAGGCCTGAACTTCCCTTTTGTTTGTCCAAGTGAATCGGGGTCCCGCAAACCCAATATCAATCATACTACATTTATCCAAACACTCTTTGAACAACAAAGACCGATTTACACTCACCGCTCTCCCCCCAAATTTATCACCATCAACCAAGGGATCATTAAAATCCCCCGCTATTACCCAGGGCATGTTATGAAGGTCTACTACATTAATAAGATTATTCCACAGTATATGCCTCTCAGCACTTCTAGGACTAGCATACACAGCAGAGAGTAACCAGCAAGCATCTGAAAAAACGTACCTTAACCATGGAAAGAATTTCTTGCTCCGTAGTGGCCAAAGGAGACACCTCAATCCTATCTGAATTCCACAGCACCCACAGCCCACCAGCATACCCGATAGTGTCTATATGCACAACTCCATCAAAGGGAAGCCTGTCAGTAATTTCCCTTGCTCTGTCTCCCCCAACCCGGGTTTCCATAACAACTAAAATTGCAGGATTATGGTTTAGGACCAACTCCCTAATGCGATTCTGAAAAGAGGGCTTCAGAGCGCCCTTACAGTTCCAAAGAATAACATTCATGAGGAAAAAATATAAAGTTGGAGTGAGGCAAACATCAAAAGGAGGTCCCACCATCTCCTTCTCCCTCAAATTCCATCCGGACCGCTTCATAACCTCTTTCATCTGGCCTTCTCTGGGCAAGAAGATCACCATGAGCTTCAACACTTCCAAACCCACCTCCTTGGAGGCCATCTGTAAGCTGAAAGCCACTGTTAGCTTGAGAAGTTGTATCTGTTCTGTTGCTGGCTTAAAGTTGGCGCTGAAACAAATCACAATCCAAGCTGGGTTTGCTCAGTAACTCACAAGGATCATCTCCGGCGTTACCACTTCGGCCTCCAAGTTGATCGCCCATCCTTGACACAGCGGCAGTATCATGCTGACAGTGGCTAACATTTCTCAGCTTGGGAGATTCCCTACTGAACTCAACACCGATCCCCTCATGCTTAGCAATTCCTTTGTTTAATTGAATAGAGGAAACTTTGACTCCAGCCACTTTAGCGTCACCAGCTTGGAACACTTGAGAAGCCCTTGCACGTGCAATCCCCTTCTTGCCCTTCACTGAGTTGGGCTTAAATAAAGCCTGGGCAGGGCCAGCCCGAGTTGAAGAAAACATGGGTTCACTCAAACTTGGGCTTTGGGACAAACCGGATTGCACTTCAGGTGTAAGCACCGAACCTATTCTTTGGATAGACCTTTCCAATTGGGCTTTGTCCACAAGCCTAATAGGAGATAATTTCCTTTTGCTTTCACGAGGAGGCCCACTAGACTTATCAGTTCTGTCCTCCCGCTTACGATACCATATCCTTTGTGTTGCCTCCACATTACCAAAACTCCTGAAAGCAACACCATTCCTATTTTCAACAGATGGCCCACCACTCCTATGAGACTTTGTCCCATTCTTCCTCCTAGCCACTACAACCCAAGGACCGTACACCCCTTCATGCGCACTCCCTTGCGCACTTTCTTGCTTAATGTCATGTAGCAGATTTGTGGTCCCCTCCTCAGTCCTTGGTTTGTCAGCATCACACATATCGTGTGCGCTATCTTCTCCCAAACTCGATTCCTCCTCAATCGCCGCCTTGCACGGTGACTCTTGGCAAATAATATAAGGGCAACTCTCACTTCTATGTCTTACTCTGCCACATTCAAAGCACAATCTCTGGATGCCTTCATACAAAACCGGTTGCTCAAGCTTCCCTATTAAAACATTTAATTGTGAGACCTATACATGTGGGTATGTATGAAAGTGAGAATAATATTGTATATACATATTATATAAGAAATAACCTCTGTCACAAAACAATAATCCAATTACTCAATTAGTTTTACACAATTATCAGTCAACAAAATAAAAAGTGTCTATAAGCTATAAAGCCTTTTTTTTTTTCTTTTTTTTTCTTTAAAGACATTTTCGGCGGATATCATGCAGAGGCCCATTATTGGACCTCTCTACTCAGATGGAAAAGAGGACCCATTTGTCTCATTTCTGGATCTCTGGCTACTGAGATATCCAAATTAACAGATTATATTGCAAGATCATGTACCCTAGCGACCCAAATTATACAAGAGAAATTAAATGAGAGGGCCCTAGGGACAATGTACACTGCTTACAAATAGGGTCTCGAGCGTCAACTTTGAACAGCATTTTTTAATAATAGAGAAGAAACTCCCAACTCTTGAGGGCCAATCAAGTGACACACTTTCTTCCTATGGCCCCCAGCTAGTACCACCCCTACTTGTTAGTGACCTTGTAACTTGTGACAACAATGGTTTCTGATAATTATTTTTTTATTTTTAAATACAAAGATAGAAATATCTTAGATTTCTTATGGGAAAAAGGAAGAGAAGAAGTAACCATTAAACTATAAGAGCATTGATGGTTTTTTTTTTTTTTTTTTGAGAGCATTGATGGTTTTAATAATTGAATAACCAAATATTCTATCACAAAGTTTTATTGAAGAACCTTTAATATCAGAAGAATTATTTGGTCATCCTATAGAAAGATAGCACAAAGCTGTGATTTTGATTAGATTTTAAGGAATTTTTAGGAGAAAATTGAGTAGAAATTAGCATTTCCTTATTGCCATTACGCTCCTTTCTACTAAACGCCAAAAAGGAAATGAATTAAACATTTAAAAAAAAAAAAAAAGCGTTTCAATCTATCACATTCCTTTCCTTGCCCTTCCCAAATGGACTTAGGCTAATGAATTTGACAGAAGAATCATTATTTAAATAGAATCTTTGATTCTTTTTCATTATTTTTGCTTTGATTTTTTTAATCTTCATTTTGGTGAATTTTCATGCAGTTTGAATTCTCCCTTTTTCTTTTTCTTTTTGGGAGGGGGTGTTAGGGGAAAATTTTAAACACACAAAAACGAAAAATAGAAGACCAAGAACGTCCAAAAACCATTGACAAAGTGGGTTCTAATTTTTTATGGTTGAATAAAAAATTTAAGATTTAATCTCAACTTACATTAAAAACCAACCAGTGTTATGGTCTAATAATAAAGGTGAGGCAAAAAACTTGAGATTTTTTTTTTACAAGGATTTCCTGCACACAAGGCCGCAGCAGTTGCTGCATACAGGGACAAATGTCAAACTAAAAGAAAGACACATGTGCAAGGTCATGTGCAACGCACATGAGAAAACTTCTGTCAACTCTTAACGTTAATGATCTCTCTCAAGTACACGGTAACAAATCTCTCTCTCATCAAAACCCCTTCAACGCCTCTCTCTCATCCTCTACCTTCGTTCTTATCTGAAACTCTAGCCAAAAAACCACTGCCACATGCTTAGGGGCCGATCCCACTGTCCCTGTCTCCACTGTTCCCTCCCCTCATCCAACATGAAGACCTTCTGGATAAAATTCTCAGCTTCAATCTCCAAATAAAAATAAATAAATAAATAAACCATAGTAAAGCAAATGAAGTGTACCTTTCCCATAAAATGAAAAATTGTCCCAGAACTTAAAAAGGAGAGTATTGATTATTTCAAGAAGAAGCAAAAGCATTGAAACAGTGTTCTCTACTTTCCCCCTTTTCTTCTCAGCAATATTGCTCCAATCCGATCCAATCAATGTGTGGGATATAGTTTTAGTTTTGTTAATATATATCTCTAACAAGTTTTAAAGAAGGATTGATAAGTATATATAGTCTAGAATCTAGAACAGGGGAAAATGAAATTGAAATATTGAGGCGGAACTAGAGCACCAATATTACGAATCTGGGTTGCATTGCGTGAGGGGAGCTAAGCTTGGTTGGGCCGGGAAGGAGGGTTGGCTCGTGGACCTCACCCTCGCCCACAAGTTCGTCATACTCGTCCTCGGATTCGGCTCTTCTTCGCCTGATTATCGTGTCAAAATCCAATACAAACCCAGAAATCCAATCCACAAATTTCAGCACATACACACTCCAAATTAAAATTAAAAAAGAAAAAAAAAATCCAGATAAAAGAGAGACATAGACATAGACATGTATGTGAGTTACCGTTCATTGCGTACAGCAAGGTTAAGAAGGGCAAGAAGAGAGGCTTCTCTGGCATCCATATTTGGAGAGACAAGCATGAATACAAGGGGCTGAATCAGACCAGCAGCTGCTAACTTTGAACGAGTCTTCACCGATGAAGAAGAAGATGGTGACGAAGATGAAGAAGACTTTCTGACCAACTTTCTGATACAAGGGAGAGAGACTAGAGAGAGAGAGAGAGAGAGAGAGAGAGAGTTGAAACTATTAACGCACATGACCTTGCACATGTGTCTTTCTTTTAGTTTGACATCTGTCTTTGTATGCAGCAACTGTGCAGCCTTGTGTATATCATGTGGTCGTGGTAGTAAGAATAGGAAGTTAGTGGTCTAAGTCGCTATTGTAAAACTTTAATTCTTTTATAGTGGATCTGTTTTACCTTGAGGATAGTTTGGTTAAATCTTCCCCAAGTTTTTTACCGGTTTGGTTTTCTTAGGTTATCATATCAAGAAGCACTTGGTTACAAAACCCTAAGGCGCAAAGATGCAGTAGCTTCTTTCAGAAAGAATAAGGCATTGGTCACTTTTGCATATGTTCTCCTTGTATTTTCTTATGTGACGACCTTTAAAATAAACCTTATATAGGTCTAGAGTTGTGAGAAAAGAAACCTTATTCAAATACAAAAGCTTGGTCCAAAAATCAGATCTGAAAATTTGAATTTCCGTAACATCAATAGATATCTCGACTGATCGGGAGGTGTCGAGCATTATTAAACATAGATAGATAACAGGTATTGAGGAGCCAGACAAGAATTATAGGCTCCGAAGTGGTTCGGTACTGCAATTGGGCCACCCTTGTACTGGAAAAAATAAATAATTAGAGAGTTGTCACGTCGTTTGGCATTTAGCACAAAGCTTGTGTCTCTGAAAATTGTAATTATAAAAAATATTATATCCAGAGGGTTTTGGTTTTGATCTCTGCCACACATGTTACATATTTGCAGGAAAACAACAAAAGGCTTGTTTGGAGAAGACTAGAGGAAAAGACATTCGGAGTGTCCCACCAACTTTCTATCAGCTCTCTCGTTTTTTTTCTCTCAGCTCCCAAAACCCACTTTTTCTACTATAAATTATTATTGATTAGACCCATATGGCTGAGATTGAATGGTTGGCAACAAAGTGTCGGTTTGGATAGAAGGTTTTGTTGCGGTGCGTTTTCCTCCGAGCGTTTTCTCTCTTCTTTTTTTTTTTTTGTTTTTTTTGTCAGCTTTTGTTGACTTTGTGAGACAAAAATTACTGTATATAAACAGTATGATACTATTCATATAATATTCATACATTAAAAAATATTAAAAATGGGTCACACGGTATTATTCATATATTTAAAAATTATTTTGCTACAGTGTTTTCAGCAACAATCAGTTTTCAGCAATTTTTAACAACAATAAGCTGTATCCAAATGGACCCTAAAGTATCATTTTGGATTCCGCGTCAAGTTAAGTTGCGTTGTTGAAACTGCATTTTCTCTCTCTTTTTTTTTTTCCCTGCACTTTGTTTTTGTTTTTAGAGAAAAAAGTACTGTTCATGAACAGTGCATATACTGTTTACGTACTGTTCACGCATTAAAAAACATTAAAAATAGGTCCTGCGGTACTATTCATACATTTAAAAATTATTTTATTACAGTGTTTTCAATTTTCAGCAACTTTTAACAACAATAAGTTACATCCAAATGGACCCTTATGGTAGGCCCAAAGTGGTAGGCGTCACTCCCTCACCACCAACAGATTAAGTGATCATGTGCAGGAAGCTTAAACTAAATAAAATGTGTTGACTATTATATACTTCTAACACACACACATATGTTTAACGACTTATACCTTTTTAAATCGTTGGATTTAAGTAGATTCAACGGTCAAAAAAATATTCTCATTAATACTAATATTCTTATTAGGATCTCATTAATTATTTCTCATTTATTATATTTTATATTTATCTCTAAATAAATAACAAAAGTGTTATATTTGACTCTCTTTTTATGTTTCTCTCTCTGTCTCTTACTTGGGCTGATTTAATGGGTAGTTCATGGACAGAGAGCCTCTTGAAGTACTCTTTCAACGATCTCTTGGAATCGTACTGTCTGATCTTCTTGCGTGCCATTTCCTTCTGATTTCTCTCTAACCTGTGAAGAATGAAATCTCGGCCGTCAGTTTATATCAAAAAAAAAAAAAATCCAATGCCCCAGATCTAGATCATGATTCACACAGATCTGGCAAAAAAATCAAATTTATTCGGAACACAAAAATAGGGGAAATGAAAAATAATGAAGAATAGAAAGAGAAACCAAAATTTAAAAAAAAAAAAAATTTAAATTACCATTGAAAGAGAAGCAGGAGGAAGCTCACTAATATGAAGTTTGTGATAAATTTAGAAACAAAGAACTTTGAAATCTTTGAGTCTATGGCTTGGTCTATTTATAATTGCCAACTTGCCAACTGAATTTTAAAATTTTTTTTTTTTAAAATACTAATTTTAGAATTGGGTTTGGTTGGGTTCAGACTTTGGTGTAGTGGGAACTATTTTACCTGATCAATTTCTGCATGTGATCAGGAAGGATGCTACTGAATGTGATGTTGCCTCGTTATATAATTGAATCTTGTTTCTTTGTCAATATATATACAAATAAATTTTAATATCCATCACTGAAAACTGAGAAATGAAAAACACCTATCCCATCTACTATCATATCTTATCTGGGAAGACAAACTATAATCCAAAATCAGTCAGCGTCCAAATATATACCCAAAGGTCCCAAACATCCATGTTTGCACCCACCCAAAGTCAAAAATTATTTGTTGAAAATATATACATACTCTTCAACCCAAATCGTGGAGACATCAAACTAGGTTAGGTTCAAGAATTTCTTGAAAAAGCTTACGATCTATCACAAGAATGGGGTAACATCCCAGCAAAAATTGGTTGAGATCTAAATAGCAAACCTTAGGTGCGACCTCGTGATGAATTAATTATCAACAATTTCTCATTAGACAAACAATGCAATATATATATATATATATATATATTTTTTTTTTCTTTCTTTTGCTGGCAATTTATCCATGAAGGTGGAACAACGGTGAAGGAGAAAGAGATAGAGAGAGAAACGTAAAGAGAGAGAGTCAAATATAACACTATTTTTGGGTTTAGAGATAGATATAAAATATAATAAATAAGGTATAATTAATAAGATTCTAATCAGAATATTAGCATTAATGAGGATCTTTTTTTGACCATTGAATTTACTTAAATCCAATGGTTTAAGTAACCATTCATCCCCAACACAATGCACTAGTCTTTCCCATCAAATTATATTTTTGATTTCTCTTCTAGCTTGTCTTTTCCATCAAATTATATATATATATATATATTGTTGAAAATTGTAATTATAAAAAATATTATATCAAGAGGTTTTTGGTACACTCATGCAAGTGTCAAGCACATATAAAGCATGAGTGGGGCGAGTACTTAGGCGATGTGGGATAAAGGTTAAAGCACTACAAGGTTACTACACCCTTGGTGTGATCTTGAACTCCCACCCCTTCGTAACAAAACCTTGCGGGCTTGGCTCCCCAAAGAGGACAAACAGTTGCAGAGGCTGAAACAATTCTCCCCTACACTATTTATTAACCATTTATTTATATAGTTTTTATTGCATTTATTGTGTTATATAATATAATACAAGAAATATTAATAGATTTTTTGGATGGGGCCAAGGGGAGCAAATGCCCCCCTCGACCCCCCAAGTTTTGCCACACATGTTACATATTTGCAGGAAAACAACAAAGTGGTAGGCGTCATGCTCTCACTACCAAACACGTTAAGATGGTTAAGTGATCATGTGTGGGAAGCTTGAACTAAATAAAATGTGTTGACTACTACATACTTCTAACATATATATATATATATATATATATATAAGTAACCATTCATCCCAGCACAATGCATTAGTCTTTCCCGTCAAATTATATTTCTGATTTCTCTTCTTGCTTGTCTTTCCCATCAAATTATATATATACATATATATATATATATATATATATATATTGTTTTTGTTTTGATCAGAATTATTATGGGTTTAACTTCTGAAACAGTCTGCGTTACTGGAGCAGCTGGTTTTATTGGATCATGGCTTGTCCTGAGACTTCTAGAGCACAATTATACAGTCAGAGCTACCGTGCGTGATCCAGGTTCATTTCTTTTCAAACCTTTAAAAAAAATAAATAAATAAAAACTTTTTTGGTAACCCTAAAACCACATGTACATTATCCATGTGCACAATTATACAATTCAAGCCACCAACACAATACTTTATTTTCATTTTTTATTAATAGACGTGAGGTTCATTCTATGATAATTGATATTTATCATCTTATTAAGACATTAATTGATGTAGGTTTCAATTACCTCAACTGGTAAAGTCTCTAATGATTGAGAGCTATTATAAAAAATGAACGCCATAAGTTGAAACTCTCTCAAAAAAAAAAAAAAAAAAAAAGACATCAATTGATTTTTAGATGTGGGTTTTAGTTAGCTGAACTTTTAAAGGTTTTAATAGTTGAATAAGAGATTTATGGTTTAATCCTCGTCTACACCAAAAACCGATTGGTATCTTGATCTGATACTAAAAGAGCTATCATAGTAGTGGAAGATATATGTTGAAACTTTCTTTAAAAAAAAAAAAGGTTTTTGGTGTATCTTCTCAAAAATAAAGATTGGTTTTTGGTGTAAAATATGTTCAAACTCTAGATTTTTTATTCAACAACAAATTTTTTTTACAAGTTGAGTTAATCGAAACCTACCAAACTCAATACATTCTAAGGCTCAAGACAATAAATTAAATGGAGTTTTCTATAATACTTGAATATTAATTAATATTATATATATATATATATATATTGTAAGGGCGCAATTTGGTTCCTAAGCCCAAAAGATAAAAGGATCTAGACTCAAAGAGTTCAATACAATGAATATGTAGAGAGAGGGTTAGAAAACTAGGTTCTAATGAGTTGGGTGACAATTATAATGGATCCAGATGACAATAAAGTAAATATGGACTTGTTTTACCTAAAGAAAATCGTCATCGGCATAATCCGAGGAGATCAATTTTTGTATATATCTTTTGAATTTGATTACAATCACAATTTTTGTTGCTACAGGTATTTTTCTCTTAATTCTTCGATCCCCTTCTCTCAGGGTCTTCTTTCTATTTTATACCATCTTCCATCTTTTATCTCTACCCTCCACGTGTAGGTTGGATTGCTGGTGTTGATCTTGGTCCCATCAGCACCTTCCTAAAGTCTCTGGGAATAGCTATAAGGCTAAAAATTACTGTTCAGATATCACTTCTTCATTAATGCAGCTAGAGAGTTAGCTGCAGAGCATTCAATGCGGTGGTAGCAACTTTCTCTTAGATATTTCATAGCTTTCCTTTGTCCTGTACTTTCATGATACATATCCTTATCAACAAAATCTCCTGGAACGTTGCTTTTGAATGTCAAACTGCACCTTCTGACCTCTGACTTGCTCAGCCGAGGTAGTATCCCTCATCGGACCACCTTCTAGGATCATCATGACCAGACTCCTTTCTTTATTCAATAATGCCGATCTCCATAACAACGTTTACCTGTCCTCAGACCGGGCCCCCGGCCTAATATGTACTACTGGGCCTATCATCCCTATATATATATATATATTATAGAAACCATTTGTCTTTTATTTATATATTCAATAATACTAATTAAGGTTTTACGTTTCGGTTTAATTAATTTTTTTTTCAATTATCTTTAAAAAATTTATAATTCAACAGTTGCAATGGATAGGAGAGGATTTGAATCCAAAATGTCTCCATTGGAAATACAAAGGAGGTGCCAACCAATTATACTATTATCTTTAGTTACAATTTTTGTAAAAAACATCTATAATTACAATTAACAATAGTGATCCCATTAAAATCATAATATTACAATAATAAAATAAATTATAAAGGGTAGATCATTATAATCTAATTTATTATATTATTGCAACTTCATTTATTGATTTACTAAAACTAAAGTATCAAGTTGTTAGGAAAATAGATTGTCAATGATTATTAGGCACACACATAATTTTTTAATTAAATTGTTTAGGGTTTTAAATGATTTGAGTTTCTATTGACAAAATATTTTGAGGATCTTCTTGGAGGTGGGGAAAAGAATGCAAAGTATACCTATTTATTGTTTTCTTTTTTTTTTTTTTTACAAAAACTAAAGTATCAAGTTGTTAGGAAAATAGATTGTCAATGATTATTAGGCACACACATAATTTTTTAATTAAATTGTTTAGGGTTTTAAATGATTTGAGTTTCTATTGACAAAATATTTTGAGGATCTTCTTGGAGGTGGGGAAAAGAATGCAAAGTATACCTATTTATTGTTTTCTTTTTTTAAAAATGATCATTTTTCGAATTTTGGGATTTTTTTGTGCAAAATTAAGGACCTTTTATTTATGTAATGGGGATCTTAAAAAAAAAAATTAGGGGAGAGGGGCCTTAGGCGTAGACCTTGAGTGGGTCTCGAACTTATATATTATGTAATTTATTGTGAATGCTTTGGTAATAAATTTTTTTTTTTTTTTTTTTTTGAGAATCTTGGTAATAAAAACTTAATGATTGATAATTATCACAAATTTCATATATTATATTAGAGGTCTTATAATTTTGCATGGAAGTTTTTTTTTAGATAGTTTTTAGTTACAACTTATGTGAATTTTTATTTCTTTTAATTTTTTTGAGAAACTATTTCTTTTAATTAATAGTGGCTCATTGATGACATGAATTGAATGATACAAATAGCTCATGATGTTAATTGAAGTTTTTTTAAAACTTAGGATCTAATTTGAAACAAATAGAAACTATAGGGGAATTATGTAATTTACCAAAATATGTAATAAAGGATAGTCACTAAACACCAAAAGAGTATAATCATTATGAAAAAGAAAAAATAACCACTCAACATAACTATGACTTATGAGATGTAACTTTTATCATATAGTATTTGATTAATTAATTTTCTCTATTTAATTAATTGCATGTATTTTTTTTTTATAAATTTATTTGTGTGGAAAATTTTGCTCTATTTTAAGGGTTTAACGTATAAGAAATTATGCAAAAAGATTATATATATATATATATATATATATTAAAAAAAAAAACTTAATTGTCGATAAAGGTCAAAATAATTATTTTTTACTTAAAAATATTTAAAAAGAACTCCTTGTAAATATTTTGATGTTTTATATTCATTCTTTTTATAATGATTTTAGTCGATCACCAAATTACTTTTCTATGGAATTAATTAAGTCATGTATGTAATAAGCTTATTTTCAATAAATTCTTAGCATTGAATCACTTGTTTAAGAATTATAAACTGTGTATCCATAATTCTTTCACGAAATTAAATTTATCTTCGTTTATTGTTGATTTTTAATTCATTACCTGTTAAAGTTAGCCCCCAAATATGCTCAAATTTTTAGTTAATATTTATTTCTTTAGGCACCATGAATCATATTAACACAACCAAATCATATTGTATTTTTGTTTTGTTTTTAATAGAAATCATATTTTGGTTTACCAAATTGGGAGGTCTCAGCTGATTGGCATCTCTTGGTAAGTTCATGACATCCAAGATTCAAAACCATCATCTCCTGGCGTAACTATATATCTAATTATGAAGTAATAAAAATAAACTAAGAGGTCTCAAGTTCAATCCATCACTTTCTCAAAAAAAAAAGTTCAATCCATCACACCATTTGCCTATGGGTTTCTAAGATGTCTCATGAACAGAAAATAAAATTATATGGCCAAAGACTAAATCATTTAAAGAAATTATATATTTTAAATGATTTATGAATATCCTTGGACAATACTAATTTAAAGAAATTTTTTACTTTAAATAATGAATGAGGTTGTAATTCAATCAATGTCTAAATGGATTCCAATCAATACAGAATGAGCAAACTATTGATATAAGATGAGTAGTGAAAAGTACAGTTCTTTTATATACTAATTAATTAAAATTTTATTTAATTATTAAAATACTTTATTAATTCATATTTGGTTTTGCTCCTTAAAATAAAATTATAACTTTATTGCTGCATAGAAATGCATATTCTATAATGAGAAAAACCTTAAATTAGTATGTTAACTTAACCTTAGGTTCTAGTTAGCTCAATAGATAAAGTTTCTTGTTGTTAGACAAGAAATCTAGAAAATTTTATTAAATCTATATATATATATATATATATATATAAATGCTTGTTAACTTAAACTCATACATGGTGACTTAAATCCATAACCAAGTTCAACTAGTAAAGTTTCTGATGGTTGAATAAGAGATCTGAAGTTCAATCCCTGCTTACACCAAAAAAACTGATTGGTATCTTGGTTTGATGATAAATAGTTATCATCCGGAACAGGCGCTATAGGTTGAAAATCTCTCAAAAATCCATAACCAAGTTCTTCACCTTATTTAGGGAAGAAATGGGAACAACATCATGACATTATACATGTAGCAAAGAAAACAAATGAAATGACCATTTTTTTTTTTTTTTTTTGAGAAAGAAAATGACCAAATCTCATTTCTAAAAGACTATCTGAATGCTCTACTTGTTTGTTCTTATGTTCTTTTATATATATATATATATATATTTTTTTTTTTTTTTTCAGTTCACATTTGATTTTAGGAAGTTACTTAGTAGTAATAACTTAAAATATAGTGCTTAAGATTATTGAATTGGGTAAAAAAAGAAAAGGAACAAACCCGATTAAAAACATGTTGTTTTGACTTGAACTTAAACCATACACAACCTAAAGAAGGCTACTTTATATCGAATTATATACCTAGAAATTTCTATTGATACATAAATTCTGATTTTTTTTTTTTTTTTTCCTTTTTGGGGGCGTTTTTTGTGTATTGATTTTAGAGAATATGAAGAAGGTAAAGCATTTGTTGGAATTGCCTAAGGCATCGACACACCTGACACTGTGGAAGGCAGACCTGAATGAAGAGGGAAGCTTTGATGAAGCAATCAAAGGGTGCAATGGTGTTTTCCATGTGGCCACACCCATGGACTTCGAGTCCAAGGACCCTGAGGTCTGATTTTGAGTTTTCACCTCAAAAAAGGATGCCAAAGTCGTTTATTATATCGTGCTAAGTGTGAATAAGAGGATTTGGTTCCCCCCTGGCCTCCCCCAAAAAGGAAAATTCTAAAACTACAAACTTTTTTAGAAACAGTTGTATAAAAAAATTATGTCAGTAGTGGGCCATGATAAAAATTAGTAAAAATTTGCCACATTTTTAAAATTTTGAGTAATGCTATATGCACAAAAATTTTGACAACTTTTATTCTCATTTGTTGAGTTGTCAAGCTTTCACTAGTTTTTATTTATTCCAGTGATTATTAGTAAATAAAAAGTGATGTCAGTAGTGGGCCATGATAAATTCTAGTAAGAATTTTTCATATTAATAGTTTGTAAAAATGTTTTTAAAAATTTAAGTAATGTTATATGCACAAAAATTTTGACAATTTTTTTCACATCTGTTGAGTTGACAAGTCTGCACTAGTTTTCATTTGAGCCCTTCACCAACATCATTTCGTTTACATACTACTAACAATTTGTCACATTAACAAGTGTCAAATTATTTGCGTTAGGAGACTTTCTAAAAAAATTTGTAACTGTAACATTACTCTTTTACTAATACTGAACTAATTTTTTTTTTTTTTTATGCCAAATAAGTAAATGAATTGAAACTATCCAAATTCTAAATCACTCCTATTAGAGTCCTAACTAAACGTTTGCTATGCAGAACGAAGTGATAAAGCCCACGATAAATGGGATGCTAAGCATCATGAAAGCATGTGTGAATGCAAAAACTGTTCGAAAGCTGGTATTCACATCATCTGCAGCAACAGTCAGATTTGGAGAGCATGAAAAGCCAGTATATGACGAAAACTGCTGGACTGATGTTGAATTTTGCCGCAACAAAAAGATGACTGGATGGGTAAGGTTTTATTTATTTATTTATTATTTTACTTATCAACAAAATTTGGCTCCAAACATGCTCCAATCACTAATAGAAATAGGGAATTTATCTAATTAAGTGCGTCAAGTGTGTTGCACATGACACTAAAGATGTCGTTTTCCTACTAAAGATGTCGTTTTCCTATTGATGGTTAGAGGTTAAACATTTTCCTTTAGTTATTATCTAATGTTTGGTTTTATTGGGTTAGAGCTTAAGGCTCCAAACATGCTTGGAATCATTGTTTATTAGATTCTGTTTGTTTTAAAGTAAAATATTTTCTTATTTATAATATTTGTTATACAGTAAAATATGGTTATACTTATAAAATATTTTCCGTTTACTGTAAAATCAATTATAAAAATGTATAAAACGTTTTATCTTTAAAAACTTGATAAAACATTTTATAAAAATACACAGTTACCCTATCCTATCAAGTGGCTAGGCCATCAGTCTAGCACATTGGGCAATTGGTGTCAGTAGTCAAGTCGCTAGAGACGTCAGAACTGTTGGTTCAGTCAGTGGAGTCACTGCTCTGTAGGCTAGTGCCTGTGGTCAGTTTGCCAAAACCACTAGTCTAGCAGCCGGAATGGCGATCTGATCACCAAACTTTCAGCACCAGCAGCTCAGGTGGCTGAGCTACCAGTTTTGGTGGTTTGTACTTGAAAAATTTTACATGTCACACTAAACAGCTGAAAGTATTTTATTTCGAAACAAACAAGTATAAGTAAGTGGTTGGGATAATGTATATTCTAAGCAATTTGTTTGGGTGCGCAGATGTATTTCGTGTCCAAGTCACTGGCTGAGCAAGCTGCATGGAAGTTTGCCAAAGAGATCAATTTGGATTTCATCACTATAATCCCACCTCTTGTGGTTGGTTCATTCCTTATGCCATCAATGCCACCAAGTCTCATTACTGCTCTTTCTCCTATCACAGGTACATGTTGCCATGCCCTTGTTATCATTGAACATGTAGTTCAATTCACTTGTCCCTTGAAATTTACATTAACATGTTCCATTGCAGGGAATGAAGCTCATTATTCGATATTGAAGCAAACCCAATTTGTTCACTTGGATGACCTCTGCAATGCTCACATTTTTCTGTATGAGCATCCAAAGGCAGAGGGAAGGTATATATGCTCTGGCTGCGACGCTACCATTCATGACGTTGCAAAATTGCTTAGAGAAAAATTCCCCGAGTACAATGTCCCTACAAAGTGAGCCCTCTCAACTTCTTGACATTTTGCATTTGTTTTACTCTTTTTTCATTTTCACCGACAAAGTGGTATTTATTTAATTTTTAAATATCACGACTTACATGTAAATAAAAATGGAGAGATTTGGAGAATTCAATTGGAGAGAATCTTATCCCTAATAAACATAATGTCAATGATAGATCTAAGTGAAACTAATGTCACTTCAATTACAACGGGTCATAAAAATTGTGACAATACTATCCCTAACACTTTTTTTCTTCTTTATATACATGTACACTATAAGATTATAAGACTGAAAATCAGGCTAATTAAGGCTTTGAATGCCCAGGTTCAAGGATGTAGATGAGAACTTGGAGATCATCTCCTTCTCTTCCAAAAAGATTAAAGAGTTGGGGTTCGGGTTCAAATACAACTTGGAGGACATGTATGTAGGTGCTGTTGAAACATGCCGAGGCAAGGGTTTGCTTCCTCCAGCTGCTGAAAAAGGTGTTAACGGCACAGGTTTGCTTCCTCCAGCAGCTGAAAAACGTGTTTAACGGCACAAGCTGAGATTGAAAATTACAGCTTCTGAGGTGACATGTCTTATAGTATTATAGTCAAAATAAAACTGCCAACCTATGAGAGTACTATGGGTTTTTTTTTTTTATGAGTTGTACTATGCTATCTGTATTTTGTTATTGTGAACAAGTTTATTTACATAAAATATTTTGCAATTGCCAAGGCAGTAAGTTGTTATTAGTAGATAAAAATGTAATATTAGCGATGATGAATTAATAAAAGCTTCTCAACTCAATTGTTGTGTCTGTAACATTGCTCTATTGTAAGTTTGAGATTTCAACAAAGTGTTAGTGTATAAGCTTATAATGAATAAAAATAAAGTTGATTTTTGGTAGTATTTTCAAAGAAAGATTCCAGTTACTGATGAATGCTCCTTTTTAGTTTTGATACTTTGCCCAAATTTATTATAAGAAGTCCCAGATGAATGAGATGATGCATGTATAACCTTCTGCATTGAAAAACAGATACAAGCACATATATCCAATGAAAAACTAGATCAAATGAAGATCCCCACAACAAAACTTTCCAGCTGCATTGGTAGTGAAAAGTATATAACATTTCAACAGCATACAAGCACATATATCTAGAAAATTAAAGAAAGGTTACCCAAAACTTTCCAACAGCATTAAATGTATATAACATGAAGACACAAACTCAAAATGACACTTGACATGGGCTGAAAGAATGCCCAAAAATTGACGAAAACAATGGACTCCTGCAAAGTCACACTAGTCTTCATTTCTAATCCTTCCAGCAAAAAGCGCATACTTTTTTAGCACAAAATATTTAAGCAGCAATGTAACGGGCTTCTCTATCATGGACCGATCCACTTTCAAACAAGCTAATCAGCATTTGTGGCTACCAATCCACACGAGCTATTGGGTCTAAACATTACAACAAGGCAACTTCAACTCATTGAGCTCCATATATTCCTACAAGCTTCAATTTGTTTTGGGCTATTCTAAACCTTCTAGCAAAGCAACTCTGACCCATTGAACTCCAACGATTCTTTGTATCCTCCAGTGGTTTTGGAATATAATATTGTGTCTAAACTCTTAGGACATGTTTGGTTTGTATTGAGGTTGTATTCATTTTCTATTTTCTTTTTTTGTACTCGTTTTCTATCTTCAAATCTTGTACTCATTTTTTGTTTCCAACTATTTTTTTGTTTGATATCATTTTCTACTTTGTCTTCCCCTTTCACTTTTTTTATGACAACCACCAACAAATATAGATAGAGAGAGTTCTTTGATGTGATAAGTCTGTGATAGTGGGACCCACAGATTTGATTTTTTTACAAAAATGCTGCTGTATTCATTTTCAAGAAAATGAAAACACCAAAAAGTTGTATTCAAATCCTATTTTTTTGGATACTAAAACTGAAAACTGAATACAAATTCAAAGCCAAACAAATTTTTTAATGATGGATCCCACAAAAAACTGAACAATGAGAAAGAGGAGAAGAGCTGATGGGTGAGAGAGAGGGGAAAAGCTGTTGGCTGAGAGAGACCTGGAAAAAAAAAAGCATTTGTTTTTAATTGTTTGTGAAAGGGTGTTGTGGGGTCATAGAGCCCAGTAATATATACTCACCTTTTGTACTGGGCTTGAGACCCATGTCGAGGCCCGTAATCGCATATGAAGAAGACAGCGGAGATCATGGCAACCCAGGAAACCGTTCCGAGGACAACTCTATCCTCGACTAGCCAAAACCGAGGTAGAGGAAAGGTGATTCACCGACAAAGACAATCTTCCAAAGCACTTTAAGGAAAAAAGATAGGTACAGCAAGTAAGCACACTGGAGCATGGCAGTAGAGCAATTCCAGGAAAAGCTGCTGCCTCCACATTAAATGCTCAACAACCAACACTCTGGCCGCATTAATGTGGAAATGATATCTGAGCAGTGTCTTTCCAGACAAATAGCTACTACCTAAGAGTTTTGGGAAGGGATTGATGTGACAAAGACGAACAGCAGCAGATCTAACCTGCACGTGTATGGTGGAGATGAAAGATGAAAGTAGTATATAAGGAAGAAGGAGCTCTGAGGAAAAGGATTGGAGATTTCACCAGAGAAAACACTGTAGCAATCTGAGCTAACTTTGTAACCATTGTCATTGACACTCAAGAAACAATAAGTTGAAACTCCTCAGACTACTGCCGAGGATTGAGTCATTTGTCCAAATCCATATTTGTTTTACTTATTCATTCTTTAAATCATCTTCAATTGTTGTTACACTCATTAAAGCCCAATTCTTCTACCTACTCTCTACAAATTTATATTGTTGGGCTCACTGGGCTTGAACTCACTTATCCCTTAGGAACAGTGTATAAACCCAGTCCCTACAATTGGCGCTGTCTGTGGGAAAGAACTTGTGTGTTCGTGAGTGCAACAGTTAGACATGGTAGGATCAGGCCCACACCAAGAAAACCCACGCCAAGCAGGTCCCCAACAGATAGAACCTGTAGGATCCCAGCGACAGGGTAATTTTCCTGGCCCTGAACATGAACAAAATCAAGAGAATGAAAGGAATCGAGAGGGGAGTGTGCATACCACCCAGACGAGCAAAAGCCACTCCCAGGTGGGCAGTCGTGTATCCCAGAGACAAAACAATAACCAAGCCATGCAGCAGGAGATAGATAACTTGAACAAGAAACTGCGCCATGCACAGTGGAGGCGGTCTCCTTCCAATTCTGACATATCCTCTAATGATGAAGAGGACTGCAATTACAGGCAGAGATTAAGAACCCCTTCAAGCGAAACCTTCTCTTATGAAGACGAGCACCATCATAGACGAAAACACAAGGGCGCATCTAGTAGGGGCTTGGGTAATGATGCCATGAGCATGACTCTGAATCAGATCTCTAAGTCACCCTTCACGCATAAAATAGAAAGGGCTAGGCTACCTCGGCAATTCCATCAACCTACGTTCAACTTTTATAATGGTCGAACGGACCCCGTAGAGCATGTGAGCCAGTCTAATCAAAAAATGGCCGTCAACTCCAAGAACGAAGCCTTGATGTGCAAGGTTTTCCCATCCAGCCTAGGACCTGTAGCGATGAGGTAGTTCAACGGCTTGAAAACAAACTCCATAGATTCCTATAAACAGCTCACCTGAGCGTTTGGCTCTCGCTTCATTACGAATAGCAGGGTTCCTCGGCCTCTGAGTTCGTTGTTATCACTATCCATACGTAAGGGAGAAACCCTAAAGGCATACTCGGACAGATATTGGGAAATGTATAATGAGATGGACGGCAATTTTGATGACGTTGCCATCAGCACTTTTAAAAGCGGTCTCCCAACCGAGCACAACTTAAGGAAATCCTTGACTGGCAAGCCTGTCACCAATGTACGTCAACTTATGAATCGGATTGACAAATACAAAAAAGCGGAAGAGGACCAGCTGCAAAGGAAAGGAAAGGAAATGAGAAGGTTATCCCTCAAAAGAGTAGGGATTTCAGGTCGGACAGATACAACAATGACCGTTCGATGAGAGAATTCGTAGGGCAATCCAGATCAACCAACACGCAAACGGTTAACGCCATATTCAGATAACCGGTACATCAGGTTTTGGAGAAAATTAGGAATGAGCCATTCTTCGAGTGGCCGAATAAAATGGCCGGAGACTCCATAAAGCACAATCAGAGTCTGTATTATCAGTACCATCGGGACTACGGACATACTACAGAAGACTGCAGAAACCTTTGGAACCACCTGGATCAGCTGGTCCGAGAAGGGAAACTGAAGCTCCTTTTGCATCCTTCTAGTGGTCATCAAAGCCAAGCAAACCAAGAGCCCCGGAGAGACATATCTTTAAGACCACCCATAGGATCGATAAACGTAATCTTCGTTGCCCCAGGGAGGATGGGTTCATGCCCTTCTAGGGTGATGTCTATAGCTCAGCTACCCGTCGATGACTCTGGCCCAGAGCCGAAAAGACCCAAAGTGTATTATCATCTAGTCTTAAGTTTCTCCAAAGAAGACAAAATTGGAACCATTCAACCCCGCGATGATACATTGATAATCACTTTTCGGATTGGGGGCTACGACGTGAAAAGGTGATGGTAGATGATGGTAGTGGAGCCGAGATCATGTACCCCGATCTCTATAAGGGGCTGAAGTTGAGACCGAAAGATTTGATGCTTTACAGCTCCCCCTGATGAGTTTCGATGGGAAGATTGTCATGCCAAAGGGCCAGATTAGACTACCTATGCAAACCGGCCTGAAGATAGTGGAGGTCGACTTTATTGTGGTGGATACTTACTCCCCTTACACTGCCATCGTGGCCAGACCATGGCTTCATACCCTAGGAGCCATTGCCTGCACCCTACATCAGAAGGTGAAGTTCCCTTTCGAGGGCCGGGTCCTGAAAATTCCAGGTTGCCAGGCTACAACAAGAGAGTTCCTAGTGGCTGCCATCTCACGTCGGCCCAGAGCGGAGTCCTCGGCCCTTGTTGAAGAAAGCTCATAGCAATTAAAGATCCCGGCATCGCCTATTAATGCACCAACCAAGGAAGCAAAATGTGAGGATTTAGAAAAGGTGATCATTGGCGATGACCCGGAGAAGTTCTTCCAGGTAGGATCTCAATTGCCCCCTCGGGAAAAGGAAGGGTTGATAGGATTCCTTAGAAAAAATATTGATGTGTTCGCATGAGATGCTTATGATACCCCAGGAATTGATCCGAACTTCATGTCACCACTTAAATGTAAATCCATCAGCCACTCCCAAAAAACAACCAACTTGACACCCATCTAGAGAGCACGCCGACGCTATCAAGGACGAAGTGAGAAAGCTCAAGCAAGCGAGGGCTATCAAGGAGGTATTCTACCCTGAGTGGTTGGCTAATACCGTAATTTTAAAGAAGAAGAGTGGGAAGTGGCGAGTTTGTGTGGACTTCACAGACTTAAATAAGGTGTGTCCAAAAGACCCGTTCCACATACCTCGGATAGACCAGTTAGTAGACGCAATTGTAGGCCATCCTCGGATGATCTTTTTAGATGCCTTTCAAGGCTATCATCAAAAACCACTAGCCTTGGGCGATCAAGAAAAAACGGCATTCGTGACTCCTATTGGAAATTACCACTATAAAGTGATGCCCTTTAGTCTGAAGAATGCGGGGTCTACCTTCCAAAAGATGATGACTAGAATGTTTAAGCCACAGCTGGGTAAGAGTATTGAAGTTTACATAGACGACATGATGGTAAAGAGCAAAATGGTGTCTGAGCACGTGGGAGACCTCAGAGTCATTTTTGTCATCTTAAGAGAACACAAACTGCGTCTCAATGCCTCTAAGTGCTCATTTGGTGTTGGGTCTGGCAAATTTTTAGGCTATATGGTAACTCATAGGGGAATCGAGGTAAGCCTAGATCAGATCAAAGCAATTCACAATTTGCAACCTCCTCGGAACCCCAAAGAAGTCCAGAAACTCGCTGGAATGATTGCAGCCTTGAATCGATTTATTTCCAGATCGGCGGATAGGTGCCGACCTTTTTACCTCCTGATGAACAAATGGAAAGGATTGAGTGGTCCAAAGACTGCGCTTTGGCCTTCCAGCAACTTAAGGAATACCTATCCTGACCACCCATCATGTCCAGCCCTGAGGCCGACGAGGTTTTGTTCGCCTATATTGCGGTGGCCCCTGATGCTGTAAGCTTGGTGTTGATATGAATTAATGATGGCATACAACGGCCTGTCTATTATGTTAGTAAATCATTACATGTGGCCGAGGTGCGCCATTTACCATTGGATAAGGCAATTTTGGCAGTAATGCATGCCACGCGAAAACTCCCTTATTACTTCCAAGCGCACACAGTTGTTGTTCTAACTCAGCTTCCACTTAGGTCTGTACTCCGAAGTGCTGATTACACAGGAAGAATTGCCATGTGGAGCACAGTTCTAGGGGCTTTCAATATCAAATACATGCCTCGGACCTCTGTCAAGGGCCAAGTCCTCGCTGATTTAATAGCCAGATTTTTCAAACCCCAGATAGAAATGGTGGCAGAGGAGCAGAACATGAGTGAAAAATCAATTGGTACAATCTCTGCATAAGGACCTTCACGCTGGAAAATGTATGTTGATGGCGCAGCAAACCAAAGGGGGTTCGGGGTGGGGCTGGTCCTAATATCTCCTGAAAAGATTACTATAGAAAAATCATTGAGACTAGGGTTCTCGGCCACAAACAATGAGCCAAATATGAGTCTTTATTGCAAGGAATGACCATGGTACAAAAAATGGGGGGAAAGGCAGTGGAAGTGTTCTCAAACTCAAGATTAGTTGTGGGCCAAGTGAAGGGGGAGCTAGAGGCCAGAGATGTGAGAATGCAGGAGTACTTGAGTCAGGTCAGGCGCTCGCAATTGGATTTTGAATTCTTTAACTTGTCACACGTCTCTAAGAGTGGAAACACGCACACAAATTCATTGGCCACTCTTGCCACCTCCACGACGCAGGGTTTACCTTGAGTCATCCTTGTTGAGGACTTGTGCAGAGCAGATGGAGTCAAGAAGAACATGATTCAGATCCATCAAATCAGAGTGGGTCCAAGCTGGATGGATCCTATAGTGAACTTTCTTAAAGATGATACACTACCTGAAGAGAAATAAGAAGCAGAGAAAATACGAAGAAAGGCTCCTCGGTTTTGGTTGTTCAAGGATCACAAGTTGTACAAGCACTCTTATTCGGGGCTGTATCTGCTATGTATACATCCCGAAGCATCAAAATTACTGCTTAAAGAGTTGCATGAAGGAATTTGTGGGAGTCACACAGGAGAAAGATCTCTGTCTCACAGAGCTATCGCTCAGGGATATTGATGGCCGAATATGTAGAAAGAAGCCCAAGAATATGTTAAGAAGTGTGATCAATGCCAAAGGTTTGCCCTAAACATCCACCAACCGGGAGGGGTCCTCAATCCTCTCTCCAGTCCTTGGCCCTTTGCTCAGTAGGGCTTGGATATTGTAGGCCCTTTTCCTAAAGCGGTAGGAAATAAAAGATACCTATTGGTCGGCACAGATTATTTCATCAAATGGGTCGATTGTTGGGATTTATGTCCTAAAATCCAATTTATTGGCATGTCATGAATAATTAAATTGTTTAATTATAAGAGACTATCTTTAAATGAACTAATGAGACATTATCTTAGTCCATGAGATGCATAGTATGTGATTTATGTGAGAAGTCACAGAAGATATAAATCACAAGTTCTTTGTAAACTTAGAATTTTAGTTCGTAGTCGGTGATGAAATTGGGCATTTCATCTGCGAAGACTATAACATATCAACTAAGATGATCTGCCTTGATCATGGAAGTGGATACTTCTAGTTGGTATGTTGATATGTTTTAAGAGTTAAGACATATTGAACTGGACCGCTATGAGATTTATTATTCTCCTAACGACTGTCAAATGAATAATAAATCTCACGGCTTCTATTTACATTAACTCTAAATCCTGAGAGAATAATGGACCTGATCATGAGATGTAGGTTTCTTTGATATATCAAGAGTGAAATCTATAAGTCACGATCAAAACCTCAGTATATTGGGCAGCCGCATTTAATGTTGATGGAACACATATTCTCAAGATGGAATTCATAATCTCTTAACGGAGATATAAAATATTCCCTTAAGATAAGTTTAATGGGTATAGTTATTCAGAGTGTTGGACCCAATTACTTTAGTAAGGAGTTATTAAAGTATATATTTATGAAATTGAATTTCATAAATATATAATAAATAACATAAAAGGATTAAACCGGGTACTCAAGGATTAAGATGTAGTAATCTTCAAAGTGGCAGTCTACATTCATGACTTTGTATTACTACGAATATTTTAATGAAGAAGTTGCATGCATAATAAAGTCTTGGGATATAATTTATTAATAAGGCCTAGAGTGCAATTATATTCTTATAATGGTATTGAATATAATTAATGGTAACTTTGGATTTGTCAAGAGTTGACAGAAAAGTCCAAGGCCCATTAGAGTTAGAGTCTTATCTGTTCCCTTTGCTCCCATCTCAAGTCACAAATTAAAAACCCAATTGGGTAGGCCCAAAAAGCTAACCCAATTAGATAATCAGTTTTTATTTAATAAAAGTTATTAAATAAAGAAACTACCAAGGTAGTTAAAACGTACGTATGATGAAAAGAAAAGAAATTAGTTTTTCTCCACAAGGAGAAGAAGAAGAATTTTCTTTGAGAATCTATGTACAAAAAGACTGATTGAGAGACCACACATCTTGGGCACCATGTGGAATTGAGATGAAGATTAAAAGTATTCCCAAGTGCTTATAAAGTTTTTGGTTTTGAATTTCACCGCACTAAAGTACGCTTTCTATTATTTGTTCTAGAATTTAAAGTTACATGTTATCTCTCATAAATGAAGAAGATCTGTGTTTGTTGCTTCCGCTGTGTGTTTTGTATAGATACAAAACCAGATTTTCCAACAAATGGTATCAGAGCGGTTTTAAAATCATGTTTGTATAACATGTGATTGAATTTTAGAATCAAAGAAAAAATGTTTTCTTGGTGTTTTAAGTTTCTGCAAAATTGTGTGTATGACATCATTGGATTAAATGAATATATGTATAGATTCATGTCCGGATATATAAACCATTGGTGTTGTGATATCAGTTCATGATTACATATATTAATATAGGCGTGATGTTATATTAGAGATAATAGTTTCATGTTGTTAGAAGTATATGCATTTAATTTTTTGCATTGTTGTTGAAACTATGATTTGATAAAAACTGATATTGATGTTATGATGTTGTTTAAATTTGAATTTAAGTTTGTTAAATTGATCTTTAAGGCTATAGCATCAATGGAATTCAGTTTTGATATCAAATTCTGCATTTCATGTTCATATGGTGTTTTTATGTTCATGAAAACCGTAGAAAACTATCTACATCTTCTCTTTGAAAACTGAAAAAACGGGTTTTTCGCAAGCTACTCACGAGGCTACTCGCGAAAAATGCCACTGAAGCACAAAAATTTTCGCGATTAAGCTTTACTCGCGAGATAGTAGCGAAAGTTTCTGTCTAAATTTTGTGTTTTCAATTTTTTGCTTAACTCGTTTTCGCGGGAAGCGCTTAGTTGCGAGATACCTGCAAGACAGTAGCGAAAGTTTCTATCTAAAGGGAATTTGGAATTTTTTTTTTCTAAATGTTTTCAAATGTATAAGGTGTAAGGCAATGTGTGATGTGATTACACATAGTTCTAACTAAAAGAGCTAATGAGATCAAAGATATTAGTTAAATAGAACTCTTAATCTTAAATTGTTTTATGATTGAAAGTTCTTAATTTATTTTAATTAGAGTTTTTTTAATGAGATTAAAATTCTAATTAAAAGTTATATAGTTTCTAATGGGATTAGAATACTTTATCTAATAAATTAAGGATAGAGTTCTCTATAACCAATTTTTTGATTCATTAGTGTTTAAGGAATCCTAAATAGTTTAGGACTTCCATTTTAGTTAGTGATTCTAATAACATTAGAGTATTTATCAAGTGTAAGGTTATTAGTTGTGATGTGATCACAATTATTTTAGAAAAACCCAGATAATGAGTGGGAGTTCTTGAAATAACCCTTTTGTTAAGTTTATTGTAATGTGAGTAGATACCTTATCTTGACTTCGAGTCTTGCATTCTATGCGGAGGGTATTTACTTCACGGATTACAAGGTTAAACTTCTTTGTGATTGCGCGAATGCTCGTTACGCTATTGTGACGTGACTTAGTTACATCATATTGAATTTAAACAATTAAACACATTTAATGTGTAGGGTTAAAATTGTGATTAGATCACAATGATTTCAAGACAATCCATTTGTTTTAAAATATCTAGTGGGAGAGAGATACAAGGGTTGCATCTCACGGCCTCCATTGTCGGTTCATAGTGGTGTGGGGTAAACATCTCGTCTTGGCCTCGAGCCTTGCGTTCCATGCGAAGGATGTTTATTTCATGGTACTACAAGATTGAATTTCCTGGTTTATAGTGGTTTGATCAAACACCTTGTCTTAGCTTCGAGCTTTGCATTCCATGCAGAGGGTGTTTTTATCATGGTACTACAAAATAAACATGTTAAAGGGATGAAATGTGGCTACACATGATTCTAGATAATGGTGTACATTAGACTAAGTGTAATGTTAACCTCCCTTTAGAGCTATGTCATTATTACTTAGAGACTAAAGGAAAAGCGGCAAATTATTTTTGTTTGGTAAGAGTTACCATGATAGCATTAATAATGAGAATAATTCTCGCATGATCATAGTGATTGGTATGACCTTGCTTCCGAGGAATATTAATTGCAGGATTAGGTTGTCGTTGCACCTAGTATAGTATGTTTTTTGGGTTCCATACTATATGGTTATGGATGCAAAATGATAATGTCTTGGTATTTAAGTTCATGGTCTTAAAATAAAGTTGTCATAAATTTTGTCCTCTAACTACTATTTTAAGTGAATCACATTAACTAAGAAATAATTTTGGACATAGTGCTTAAAGAAGCTGAAGTACATATTTATGTTTTGATTCAGCATTGTCATAATTTCTTATACATTATGCATTTATGGAAGATAGCTTATGATGTGATCATAGTCTCCATTGAAATGTTAAAATGTTATATTGGCTTCTATCTCAATTGTGCTACAGCATGCGATGCAAGAGTTAGTACTAGACTTAGACTTTATATTAAGTCTAAATGAGATGTTTGGTATGAATCATATTGAATACTAAGAAAAGATTAAGGAGTTCCAATTCTAAATCATTTTATGAAAATATTTTATTTTTTAAAATGAATTGGAATTCTTGGATGTAGAGATTAAAATGTTAATCTCGTTTGGATATGATCCACAAGTCATTGTTAGAATCATTTGATCAATTCAGATTGTTTTGAAAATAAATTCTTTTTATGTTATCTTAATTGATGAGTGAGTTCTACGCAATAGAAAACATCCTAAAAGTTAAGGCTAGAATCAATAAGATTTAATTCAAATTTTTAGTCTGAACCGAAAGGTAAGGGTGATAAGAAGAGGAATTATAATACCAAATAGTTGGACAAGTTAGTTGCCCTAGTAATTGCCAAAAGGAAATTAGTCTCAAAAGCATGATAAAAAAGAAATTGTTTCTAATTTGGTAAAGCTAAACATAGTCCATGATTTTCTTCTAGATGGAAATTTACATGTTTTACTTTTTAAAGAGAAAGATTTCATCCTTTGTTATTGTATGTTTTGGTACTTATGTCTAGATTTTATTAATCTAAATGATGTTCAAGATTGGTGAAAGATGGGCTTTTAGAACCATTATTTTATTATATTCCCAGTCTATGAATTTTATTTAGAGGATAATATAATCTAGGGCTCCTTTATTGTAAAGGAATAAAGTTTCAATGACTTCTTTAAGTCAGTGCTTACATGAAAGAGGAATAAGACTCTTTTAGAAATAATACAGCACATGATAAGTATTTCCATTTGCTTATTTCTTTTGGAGATATACTCTAATAATTACTATACATTTTCTAAAGTTGATTTCAAAAGTTTGTTCCTAAGACATTTCAACTTGTGGATTAGGTGAAAACCTAGTATATGATACTTCCACTTTTGGAGATGTCTAGCACTTGTGCTAGATAGGAAGTCTAACGAATTGAAATCAAAAGGTAGAAAAATGTGTGTTTACGATGGGTATCCAAAAGGAATTGTAAAAGATTGTTTTGGTAGTCATAAAGAATACAAGATATTTGTTAAGTACAATTACAAAGTTTTTGATGATGACTATGTGAATAATCTTAAAGCAAATCGTAGATTGTTCTAGAAGATAAATGTCAGAATTTGTTGAAGGACAACTATAAAATACATTTGGAAATGAGATGGTTGTATTAGATACACCACAATGCATTATTCTATATATATAGCTAGTACACTGGTACAATAACGTAGTGGGAGGATTATCAAATAAATTCATACTTTTGAAGTCATTCCACAAGGATATGAATTTGATCCTCGATCCTACGTAAAGACAATAGATGATATGAATATGGATTATTGGATCAAGATTATGTGAATAGAATTAAATTCTATTTAAAGTCTAGAACTTGTAGAGGCGCCTAATGGCATTAAACCTATTATTTTCAAATAGGTCTACAAGTAAATGAGATTGATAGATTTGAAGGTGCAAACCTTCAAAGTCAAGACTAGTGGCGAAAAGATCTATTCAAAAAGAAATGGTTCGATTATGAAAAGATTTTTTCATTAATAGTCAAGTTTGACTCTATCTAAATTCTCTTATTCATTATATTTCATTTGGATGAAATATGGCAATGGATATCAAGAAAGCTTCTTTTAGTAGCAATATTAAGGAAGACATCTATATGATGTAACTAGACTTGATCATAGCAAAGAATCAGTAGTGATTAGCATGCAAGTTGCTTAAAGTTCATTTATGGACTAAAGCAAATATTTAAATCATAAAATATCATCTTTGATCAAGAAATCAAATTGTTTGATTTTGATCAAGTATTAAAAGGCCTTATATGTGTAAAAGTTATATAGAATAATAAATTTCTTAATGTATGTTGATGACATTCTAATCATTTAGAATGATGTAGAGTTACTGTCATCAATGGAATTTTTTGTTGTCTAGTCCAATATGATATAAAGTATTTAGGAAAGACTGTCACATCCTAAGAATTAAACTTTGTTAAAATTTAGGAATTAGGATGTTGGGTCTATCTTAAACTGCTTAAATAGATTAGATTCTAGCCAAGTATAGCATGTATTATTTCAAGAAAATGATTCTTTCCTTTTAAATTTGAAGCTCCTTTATATAGGACTATAGTCCTAAGACATATAAAAAGAAGAGCATATTAAGATGCTTCCTTATACCATATCAAAAGGAAGTCTTTATACTATTCTATATACTAAGCTAAATATCTATTTTGCGGCGGGTATGGTAAGAAAATATCAATTGAATCAAAGATCACTTAATTTAGTGGGAGTAAAGCATATACTCAAATATCTTAGGAGAATGAGGGATTATATGCTTGTTCACAAAAGTGAAGTTTTGATGGTTACTAGATGTACAAATACTGACTTGTAGTTTGATTGTGATTCATGAAGTTGGACTTCAAGATATGTGTTCATCCTAAGTGGTGAAGATACACATTAAGCGTAAGTATTATCTCATTAGAGAGATATGAGCACTTAAGAAGTAGTAGTAGAAAAGATAATTTATGCAATAAATTTAACTGAAACTTATTTTCAAACCTTGCCTTAGAATGATTATGAATTACTCTAAAGGGAGATAAGTGTCGGATATATGGTAAATTGACTTTGAGGGCAAGTGGGAGATTATTAGGGTTTATGCCCTAAAATCCAATTTATTGACATGTCATAAATAATTAAATTGTTTAATTATATGAGACTATCTTTAAATGAACTAATGAGACATTATCTTTGTCCATGAGATGCATAGTATGTGATTTATGTGAAAAGTCACAGAATATATAAATCACAAGTTCTTTGTAAACTCAGAATTTTAATTCGTAGTCAGTGATAAAATTAGGCATTTCATCTGCGAAGATTATAATATATCAACTAAGATGATTTGTCTTGATCATGGAAGTGGAGACTTCTAGTTGGTATGTTGATATGTTTTAAGAGTTAAGACATATTGAACTGAACTGCTGTGAGATTTATTATTCTCCTAACGACTGTCAAATGAATAATAAATCTCACGACTTCTATTTACATCAACTCTAAATCCTGAGAGAATGATAGACTTGATCATGAGATATAAGTTGCTTTGATATATCAGAAGTGAGATCTATAAGTCACGATCAAAACCTCAGTATGTTAGGCAAACGCATTTAATGTTGATAGAATATATATTCTCAAGATGGAATTCATAATCTCTTAACGGAGATATAAAATATTCCATTGAGATAAGTTTAATGGGTTTGGTTATTCAGAGTGTTGGGCCCAACCACTTTAGTAAGGAGTTACTAAAGTATATATTTATGAAATTGGATTTCATAAATATATAATAAATAACATAAAAGGATTAAACCGAGTACTCAAGGATTAAGATGTAGTAATCTTCAAAGTGGCAGTCTACATTTATGACTTTGTATTACTACGAATATTTTAATGAAGGGGTTGCATGCATAATAAAATCTTGAAATATAATTTATTAATAAGGCCTAGAGTGCAATTATATTCTTATAGTGGTATTGAATATAATTAATGGTAACTTTGGACTTGTCAAGAGTTGACAGAAAAGCCCAAGGCCTATTGGAGCTAGAGTCTTATTTGTTCCCTTTGGTCCCATCTCAAGCCACAAATTAAAAATCCAATTGGGTAGGCCCAAAAGGCTAACCCAATTAGACAATTAGTTTTTATTTAATAAGAGTTATTAAATAAAGAAACTACCAAGATAGTTAAAACTTACGTATGATGAAAAGAAAAGAAATCAGTTTTTCTCCACAAGGAGAAGAAGAAGAATTTTCTTTGAGAATCTATGTACAAAAAGACTGATTGAGATACCGCACATCTTGGGTACCATGTGGAATTGAGATGAAAATTAAAAGTATTCCCAAGTGCTTATAAAGTTTTTGGTTTTGAATTTCACCGCACTAAAGTATGCTTTCTATTATTTGTTCTAGAATTCAAGGTTACATGTTATCTCTCATAAATGAAGTAGATCCGTATTTGTTACTTCCGCTGTGTGTTTTGTATGAGATATAAAACCAGATTTTCCAACATCGAAGCCGAGCCCCTGGCTAACATCAGGGATGTGGATGCTAAGAAGTTTATTTGGAAGAACATCGTTACTCTATTTGGGGTCCCTCATACCCTCATCTCGGATAACGGCCTTCAATTTGATAGCAAGGCCTTCAAGAGATACTGTTGTGACCTGGGAATTACAAACAAGTATTCCACTCCAACCTACCCCCAAGGAAATGGACAGGCTGAGGCTATTAATAAGGTCATAGTCAATGGACTGAAAAAGAGGTTAGATGATGCGAAGGGAAGATGGGTGAAAGAACTGCCATACGTCCTGTGGACACATCAGACTACACCACGTCGTCAACAGGAGAGACTCCCTTTTCCATGACTTATGGGGCTGAGGCTGTCACCCCCCTAGAGACTAGCTTCCCAACGCTAAGGACGAGTACCTTCACTCCGAACAACAACGATGAACTGCTAGGAAAGAGTTTGGATTTAATTGAAGAGAGAAAAGAAAAGGCAATGATCCAGCTAGCCTATTACCACCAGAAACTCAGGTAAGGGTATAATGCCAATGTGAAGTTACGGCCACTAGCACCAGGAGACTTGGTGCTGAGAAAAGTTTTGGGTAGTGACAAGAACCTGGCCTGGGGAAAGCTACGAGCCAACTGGAAAGGACCATATCGCATCACTTCAATAGCAGAAATAAGTGCATATTATTTAAAAGACTAAGATGAAAAAGCTGTACCTCGCCCATGGAATGTAAATAACTTAAGAATGTATTATTATTAATGAAAGCAGTTTTTTTTGCACTCTAATTTATTGTAATTGCGTATGTGGTTCACTACTTTCTAAGTGTTAGACAGAACCAATGCCTTGCATGGATCCTCGGACCACAAACCTTGGGGAAACTAATAACTTCTGGCAACTACCTAAGTGTTAGACAGAACCAATGCCTTGCATGGATCCTCAGACTACAAACCTTCGGAAAACTAATAACTTCTAGCAACTATCTAAGTATTAGATAGAACCAAGGCCTTGCATGGATCCTCGGACCACAAATCTTAGGAAAACTAATAACTTTTGGCAACTACTTAAGTGTTAAACAGAATCAAGGCCTTGCATGGATCCTTGGACCACAAAGCTTGGGGAAACTAATAACTTCTGGCAACTATCTAAGTGTTAGACAGAACCAAGGCCTTGCATGGATCCTCGGACCATAAACCATGGGGAAACTTATAGCTTCTGGCAACTATTTAAGTGTTAGATAGAACCAAGGTCTTGCATGGATCCTCAGACCACAAACCTTGAGGAAACTAATAACTTCTGGCAACTGCCTAAGTATTAGATAGAATCAAGGTATTGCATGAATCCTCAGACCACAAGCCTTGAGGAAATTAGCTACTTTAGACATTTACCTAAGTGATAAACAAGACCCTAAATGGAGTCTGGCTCCTCAAATCACCTGCCCTGTCTTTATTCAACAAAGATGTAAACAAATGTCCGTCCATAAGCATCACTTAAAGCATTTCAAGGTACACTTGGCTTATCTTTCCTTTATAATCAATACTATAGTGTCTCCTTGAGGTCAGTAAGTTCATAAAAAATGTACCTTTACACTTCTTGCCATAATGTACGAACCTAGAAGTTGGAAGTTTATTTCTATAAGTATTGTGAACTTAGCATCTTTAGCCCATTGTGGTAACCAATTCAGGAGGTATGGGATCTACATTGTAAACTTAAATTCTTTTGTGGCCCACCCAATAGGAGGCAAATTGAGTTGCTGAGATTACTCAATTCTTAATTAAAGCCTAAGTTGAAATTTACATTGTGAACTTAGTATTTTTTGATCGTCCAATTAATGAAAGATGAGTCACACTACTAGGATTACTTAAATGTTGGTAAAAACACGAATCATATAAGCGAAGGGCATTATCATTAAAGAAGTGCACATATTTCATTGCAAAAAAAGGCAGTTTCATTACAAAAATTCAAGTACACCTAAAATAAAAGAAAGAAGAAAAAACAACAACAGCAACACAAATAAAAGAAACAACCTATTTCTTCAGCTTTATGGTCAACTTGTCCTTGGAAGGCTGCTAAGAGGCTGTGTCAAAGGCTTCAGAACCCTGGCTTGAAGGAGTGACTTTAAGGGGCACAGCAAGAGAAGCCAAAACTTACTCCATTTTTTTCAGAGGCCTCCTTCTCGGCAAGAAGAGCTTGAGGGTCAGCTGGAGGCTTCATCACATCCTGGGGTGCTTCTTAGTTAATGGTTTTCTCTTTCTCTGACACCCCAGGATGCTCAGTCTCCTCGGCAGGCTTGTCAAGGAGAGTAGGAGCATTAGTGGCACTATCTTGACCTGCCTCTGCCGCTTTGGGGGCAATATCGGCTTCAGAACTGGCAGGAGCAGACTCTCATATAGCAGGGGGGTAATACATGATCTCTGCCCTCCTAAGTTCAGATGAAGCCTCAAGCCTGGCTCGGTTAAGGGCTTCTACCCAAACTTGGGAGCAGTAGAGCCTGCATACCCTCGAAACTTGGGCTCTGAGATTGGTCTCTGGCTCAGCCACCCCTATCTCGTAAGCTTCCTGCTCGGCCCGCTCTTTGGTCTCTTCTGCCTGCTTTTTAGCTTCCTCTACCTCCGCCCGAGCTTTCACCGCCTCGTCTCTAGCTTTCTCCATAATGCCTTTGGCTTTCTCTGTAGTCTCCAACTTTTTCTTGAAGGACTCAACCTGCCCTCTGGCAGCAGCCAGTTAGTCCTCGGCCTTGCGAATGAGTAACCTTTGATCTTTGGCTTGCTTCTGAGTGCCCTTTCAAGCTGAATCCGCATTCTTCCTCACTTTCTTCTCCTCATACAGCTTATTTCTCAGGTCCTGAGTAGACTGGTCGGCGATGTTAAAAGCTTCTACAGCCACAACACGCCTATTCCTCTCGTCTTCTTTGAGCAAGTCTAAACAAGACTAAAACATTTTGATCATGGTTTGCCAACATTACAAAATAAAGTTCTAATACATTAGTTCCTAATTCCTTAGAACCTAACAAAAAGGTTACGCAAAACTTTCTAACAACATTAAATGTATCTAACATGAAGACACAAACTCAAAATAACACTTGACATGGGCGGAAAGAATGCCCAAAAATTGATGAAAACAATGGACTACAAACTCACACTAGTCTTCATTTCTGATCCTTCCAGCAAAAAGATCAAACTTTTTTAGCACAAAATATTTAAGCAACAATGTAATGGGCTTCTCTATCATGGACGGATCCACTTTCAAACAAGTTAATCAACATTTGTGGCTACCAATCCACACGAGCTATTGGGTCTAAACATTACAACAGGGCAACTTAAACTCATTGAGCTTCATATATTCCTACAAGCTTCAATTTGTTTTGGGCTATTCTAAACCTCCTAGCAAAGCAACTCTGACCCATTGAACTCCAACGATTCTTTGTATCCTCCAGTGGTTTTGGAATATAAAATTGGGTCTAAACTCTTAGGACATGTTTGGTTTGTATTGAGGTTGTATTCTTTTTCTATTTTCTATTTTATGTTTTTGTACTCATTTTCTATCCTCAAATCTTGTACTCATTTTTTGTTTTCAAGTCCAACTATTTTTTTGTTTGATATCATTTTCTACTTTGATGTGACAAGTCAGTGATAGTGGGACCCACAGATTTGATTTTTTTACAAAAATGCCGCTGTATTCATTTTCAAGAAAATGAAAACACCAAAAAGTTGTATTCAATTTTTATATTCAAATCCTTTTTTTTTTTTTTTTGGATACTAAAACTGAAAACTAAATACAAACACAAAGCCAAACAAGTTTTTTAATGATGGATCCCACAAAAAACTGAAAATGAATACAAAATACACCCCATTTTTGCTTAAACCAAACAGGCCCTAAACCTTCTAACAAGGCAACTCAAGACACATTGAGCTTCAGAGATTTCCATAACCTTTCAAGTGTTTTGGGCTACAGGATCTAAACCTTTCAGCAAGGCAATGATCCTCAAAGCCGAAAACATGCATTTTTTTTTTTTTTTTTTTTGCATAAACAGGAGATATATTAGATAAAAAAAAATCTTACAAATAGAAATATTACAATAGGACTACAGTGCAAGGAAACACATCAACATACAAACTAAACTAAGGCAACCTAAACGCAAATTGAACAACACCAACCCGAAGAGAGGAATAGCTGAAACTAAACAAAACACCACTAGATCCTTATTAACCGCGACGACTCCGAGATGAGACAAAACCCATGGAGTCCCAATATAAACATTGCCACAAAAAGGTGGGGCATGTATCATACAACACTTCCCATTCCGATTGAGAAGCACCCCTTTTTGCCAATAAGTCCGCACAGCTATTAGCCTCTCTCCATATACGTTCAACGTGCGCCTCCCAGTCCCTATTGAGGAGCCACTTGCAATCCAAAATCAAGTTAGCAAACTCCATAGGATAATCTTCACTAGTATTCAACCCTTTGTAAGTAAGAAAAGAATTTGTTTGAAGACAAACTCAGCGATGCCCCTTGGCCCATGCTCGAGCCAACGCCTCTCTAATACCCCACTGTTCAGCCATAATATTATTGTTGACTCCCAGGTGTAAAGAGAAACCCCACAACCATTCTCCATTGGCTGAGCATGCCACACCAACCACACCAGACTCTCTGGGGTTACCTAACGAGCTTCCGTCTGTATTAAGAGTTACGTAAGGGAAAGGAGCCGGGCTTCACCTAATATATATGTGGGAAGACGGGGATGAGTGCCCTGACGGAACGGTGCTGAGGAAGAAAAATTTTGTGGCATGAGATATAGTGTTTTGTTTTAAAACATGATAAGGAATGAATTTTCCTATAAATATCAAAGAATTTCGACCCAACCAGATCGCCCATATGGTAAAAGCGAATATAATGCTCCATGGAATATAACACGAAGGGGAATTAAGTTTGGAATTAAGTTTACACCAAGCATGGAGGTCAAGCCTGAAAAAAAAACAGAAATAAGGAAGTGCACAAGAAAGGAGGACCAAATATGACGTGTAAAGTGGCAATCACACAGAACATGAATTGGCGTTTCAATCTCATTGCAGCATGAGGGACACACTTGGTCACTCAAGGCAACATGAGGGAAAATGACCGATTTGGTGGGAATACGATGGTGCGCACATTTTCAAACGAAAAGTTGAATTTTAGGAGGTATTTTTAACTTCCAAATCCATGACCATGTTACCAATGTCTGCCATGTAGCCTCGTTGGATTTAGGTAAAAGAGAATGGTAAGCATATTTTACTAAGCAAATACCAGCATGATGGTCCCAAACACGGTCATCCATAAGAGTATCAGGAGAACCAAGAAAAGGCAATGGCTGAGCATAAAAAAATTGGGTTATTGTCGATGGCAATACCATACTAAGAGATGTGAAATCTCATTGGTGAGTGTCAGTGATCATTCTAGCCACCTTAAACTCATATTCGTGAGGAAGAAGTGGGCCATGAATGAGACCTCCGATTGGTCCCGGGGACAGCCAATGATCAATTTAAAAAATTTATATTACGGCCATTATGAATAATCCACTGCAGACCACCCTGTAAGAGGTCCCGCCTTAGCAACAAAGCCTTTTCCACGAGTGCAAGGTCAAAGCTGTGCTGAAGGGTGGGGGGACCATGGCACCCCCAAAATTTTGAAAATTTTTTAAATATATATATATATATATATATATATATATATATTTATATATATAATTATTTTAATGTTTTCAAAATTTAGTATATAAAAATAAGAGTTGGCCCCCCCAAATATTTGAATTAGTCCAATGATACTCTTAAAAAAAATAATTAGTCTAATAGTAATAAATATATAACTTTATTTTTCGCAATTTTATTTTTTATTGTAAAATGTGCTATTATATTTGTTAAATATTTGATAAAGTTTGGCATCAAAACATGTTTGAATCTATCTTTTTTAACCCGTTATGTGGCAATTAACAAGTCATTGACTCATTAAAAAAATCTTGTCACTAAAACTATACATGAAATGTGTCTTTAGTTGCCACATAATAGGTTAAAGCAAGATAGTTTCAAATATATTTGGAAACTAATATATTCCTCCAAGTTTTGGATCATTCATATTTTTGAAAATTTCATTAGTTCAATTAAAAGATTTTTTACTTACTTTAGTATAAAATTTGATAATTTGTGTTTAAAATGAAATTTTCTAAGTATTTCACTATGAAAATGGAAAAAATGAATTTTATTTTATGAAAGATCACCATCAAACATAATTTTGATTGAAAATACTAAGCTCTATTTTTTTTTGCTGGGTGTGTGTATATATATAACTTATCAAATAAAAAAGTGTGTGTGTGTGTGTGTGGCAGGGGGGGGGGATTGTCTTGATAAATATATTAGTGCTGTAACTTGGCCCCTCCAAACAAAAATTCCTGGCTCCATCCCTGCACAAGTGAGATCCAGTGTGCGAAGTGGTTTGCAAGAAATCAGTTGATCGGTAATACTTTTGGGAGAAAATTTTGGCTAATAGAGAATGTGGGTTTCGCCATATTCACCACGCATGATTCATAAGAAAGGCATCATTGGTAGTTTCAAAATCCCTAATACCCAGCCCACCACAGACCTTAGGCTTGGTGAACGTGTCCCATTTAATAAGGTGCACGTGCCATTGTGTCGGTGTGTCTCCCCAATAGAAATCTCTTATGGGCTACAGGATCTAAACCTTTCAACAAGAAAATGATCCTCAAAGCCGAAAACATGCATTTTTCTTTTTTTTGCATAAACGGGAGATATATTAGATAAAAAAAAAGTCTTACAAATAGAAATATTACAATAGGACTACAGTGCAAGGAAACACATCAACACACAAACTAAACTGAGGCAACCTAAACACAAATAGAACAACACCAACCCGAAGAGAGGAATAGCTGAAACTAAACAAAACACCACTAGATCCTTATTAACCGCGACAACTCCGAGATGAGACAAAACCCATGGAGTCCCAATATAAACATTGCCACAAAAAGGTGGGGCATGTATCATACAACACTTCCCATTCCGATTGAGAAGCACCCCTTTTTGCCAATAAGTCCGCACAGCTATTAGCCTCTCTCCATATATGTTCAACGTGCGCCTCCCAGTCCCTGTTGAGGAGCCACCTGCAATCTAAAATCAAGTTAGCAAACTCCATAGGATAATCTTCACTAGTATTCAACCCTTTGTAAGTAAGAAAAGAATTTGTTTGAAGACAAACTCAGCGATGCCCCTTGGCCCATGCTCGAGCCAACGCCTCTCTAATACCCCACAGTTCAGCCATAATATTATTGTTGACTCCCAGGTGTAAAGAGAAACCCCACAACCATTCTCCATTGGCTGAGCATGCCACGCTAACCACACCAGACTCTCCGGGGTTACCTAACGAGCTTCCGTCTGTATTACGAGTTACGTAAGGGAAAGGAGCCAGGCTCCACCTAATATATATGTGGGAAGATGGGGATGAGTGCCCTGACGGAACGGTGCTGAGGAAGAAAATTTTCGTGGCATGAGATATAGTGTTTTGTTTTAAAACATGATAAGGAATGAATTTTCCTGTAAATATCAAAGAATTTCAACCCAACCAGATCGCCCATATGGTAAAAGCGAATATAATGCTCCACAGGATATAACACGAAGGGGAATTAAGTTTGGAATTAAGTTTACACCAAGCATGGAGCTCAAGCCTGAAAAAAAAATCAGAATTAAGGAAGTGCACAGGAAAGGAGGACCAAATATGATGTGCAAAGTGACAATCACGCAGAACATGAATTGGCGTTTCAATCTCATTGCAGCATGAGGGACACACTTGGTCACTCAAGGCAACATGAGGGAAAATGACCGATTTGGTGGGAATACGATGGTGCGCACATTTTCAAACGAAAAGTTGAATTTTAGGAGGTATTTTTAACTTCCAAATCCAAGACCACGTTACCAATGTCCGCCATGTAGCCTCGTTGGATTTAGGTAAAAGAGAATGGTAAGCAAATTTTACTAAGCAAATACCAGCATGATGGTCCCAAACACGGTCATCCATAAGAGTAGCAGGAGAACCAAGAAAAGGCAACGGCTGAGCATAAAAAAATTGGGTTATTGTCAATGGCAATACCATACGAAGAGGTGTGAAATCTCATTGGTGAGTGTCAGTGATCATTCTAGCCACCTTAAACTCATATTCGTAAGGAAGAAGTGGGCCATGAATGAGACCTTCGATTGGTCCCGGGGGCAGCCAATGATCAATTTAAAAAATTTATATTACGGCCATTATGAATAATCCACTACAGACCACCCTGTAAGAGGTCCTGCCCTAGCAACAAAGCCTTCCACGAGTGCAAGGTCAAAGCTGTGTTGAAGGGTGGGGGGACCATGGCACCCCCAAAATTTTGAAAATTATATATATTTATATATATATATATATAATTATTTTAATGTTTTCAAAATTTAGTCTATAAAAATAAGAGTTGGCCCCCCCAAATATTTGAATTAGTCCAATGATACTCTTAAAAAAATAATTAGTCTAATAGTAATAAATATATAACTTTATTTTTCGCAATTTTATTTTTTATTGTAAAATGTGCTATTATATTTGTTAAATATTTTATAAAGTTTGGCATCAAAACATGTTTGAATCTATCTTTTTTAACCCGTTATGTGGCAATTAACAAGTCATTGACTCATTAAAAAAATCTTGTCATTAAAACTATACATGAAATGTGTCTTTAGTTGCCACATAATAGGTTAAAGCAAGATAGTTTCAAATATATTTGGAGACTAATATATTCCTCCAAGTTTTGGATCATTCATATTTTTGAAAATTTCATTAGTTTAATTAAAAGATTTTTTACTTACTTTAGTATAAAATTTGATAATTTGTGTTTAAAATGAAATTTTCTAAGAATTTCACTATGAAAATGGAAAAAATGAATTTTATTTTATGAAAGATCACCATCAAACATAATTTTGATTGAAAATACTAAGCTCTATTTTTTTTTGCTGGGTGTGTGTATATATATAACTTATCAAATAAAAAAGTGTGTCTATGTGTGTGTGTGTGTGTGTGTGTGTGTGTGTGTGTGTGTGTGTGTGTGTGTGCGGGGGGGGGGGGGGGGGGGGGGGGGGGGGGGAGATTGTCTTGATAAATATATTAGTGCCGTAACTTGGCCTGTGTGTGTGGCGGGGGGGGGGGGGGGGGGGGGATTGCCTTGATAAATATATTAGTGCCGTAACTTGGCCTCTCCAAACAAAAATTCCTGGCTCCGTCTCTGCACAAGTGAGATCCAGTGTGCGAAGTGGTTTGCAAGAAATCAGTTGATCGGTAATACTTTTGGGAGAAAATTTTGGCTAATAGAGAATGTGGGTTCCGCCATATTCACCACGCATAATTCATAAGAAAGGCATCATTGGTAGTTTCAAAATCCCTAATACCCAGCCCACCACAGACCTTAGGCTTGGTGAACGTGTCCCATTTAATAAGGTGTACGTGCCATTGTGTCGGTGTGTCTCCCCATAAGAAATCTCTTATGGACTTGTCTATACTATTCGTAGTGCTCCTAGGAAGGACAGTTGGTCCTCAGTTAATGGGAGGGAATCTCTCATTGTATTCTCAGTCAGCATTGTGATGGCTTTGAGTACTGTCCTAATGACTAGCTTTGGAGCACTCGATGTTTGGAGGGACTATGTGTCTGGGAAAAGGAAATACATGGGATTCAAAACATGCATTTGCCACTGGATCTAGGTTATTATTTGCTGCCATGGGACATCCAACCATCATCGACCATAGTTATTTGATATCAATATCATCTATTAATTTTATCTTCTATTAAAGTGTGTTAAACGGTACGTAAATAAGTTGCACAAAAGTATATTTATACCTACAAAAATAAAACTATAAAAAGCTATGCAATAAAAAAAAACTGAGTTTTTTTTTTTTTTTTTTGATAGGAATAAACTGAGATCTTATGCTAAAACAAACTCAAATCTTAATAATCAACATTTGAAAAAAAAAATAGAAGATTTTAGTTCACTTAACTAGTAAATTCTCCTGTCATAAAATAAAAATTATGAAATTGAACCTCACTTAAAGTAAAAACTTATTATTGAATTAACCTAATAATAAAGAGTAATCATCACGGAACCGGCCACAAATAACAAATCTCAGTGTTAAGCTTTGCACAGATCAAAGGACCCGAAAGGGCCGAAACCTAATAGACATAGATAGAAGAACGAAGCAGGCTTGTAGACCTATAGCCCATTGTGTACATGATGCTTTGCCCAATTAACGAGAAGCCAATGAATGTAAGGTAGGATATCCGTTGAGCCAAATGACATGAAAGTCCCAAGGTTCAACCTCATTAGAAAGCCAAAAATTCAAGGCCATAATAGGAAAATAATAGTTCCGAGATTAGGTGTGTTTTTTTTAATTTTTTGAGCAAAGAGTAGGTGTGTTTGGACTCTGGCTCTTCCATCTACCACTAACAACTTCGTGGTAGCAAAACACGTGCGATTACTGGCTGGTAAGTGATAATCACGTGAGATTTAGCTGTGCGACAAAAATTGTGTTAGATTCCATAGCAAACAAGGCATAGATGACTATTTATAGTCAAGCGTTGCAAGAAACCCAAACACCATTATCGGTGTTAATATTTTATTTTCATTACAAAATAGTCTCACTCTCTTTCTCTTATACTTTTACTTTCCAAACAAGTAAAGAGAATTAACATGGGGTCAGAGGGTGAGACCGTTTGTGTCACTGGTGCTGCTGGGTTCATAGGATCATGGCTGGTCATGAGACTCCTAGAGCGTGGTTACACAGTCCGAGCCACCGTGAGAGACCCAGGTCTGGTTTTGTATTTCTTTTCTCAGTTATTACCACAACTTTTTCAATTCTGATGGGATCGATTGTGAGTAATAAACAATTAAATCAACTGACTACTTTTTTTCTATCACTCACGAACCCATCAAGTCGTGACAGGAACATAAAAAGTCTTATTATTCTTAGTTATTTTTGTTTGGTTATGGTGGGTTGCAGAGAACTTGAAGAAGGTAAAGCATTTGATAGATTTGCCTAAGGCATCGACGCACCTGACACTGTGGAAGGCTGACCTGAATGAAGAGGGAAGCTTTAATGAAGCAATTAAAGGATGCACCGGTGTTTTCCATGTGGCCACGCCCATGGACTTTGAGTCCAAGGACCCTGAGGTAAGGTTTTAATCTGGTGTTTACCTCAAAAATAAATATATTATCCGTCTTAATTTGTTTGTCTTATTTGAAAAGTCAAACTTTTTAAGAGAATATTATTTATTTTTTTATCTATCTTATAAAAATGTATAAATTTACAAAATTACCCTTAAATAACTTTATCAGCTTTTTTTTTTAAGACTAATTATTAATGAGACAACTAAAAATGTGTCCCAATCAAATTAATTTTTTAAGTATTTGTTAATTTTCTTTTTAAATAGTTTTGAAAATAAAATAAGGGTATAATAGGAACATTAGTAAATAATAACTTTTAGTTTTAAAAACATGACAATATTTTGAGACATCTCAAAATGGCCTAAAATAAAATAGAGGACAAACAAACTGGGACGGAGACAGTATGATACAAGAAAAAATAACTTTGCTTGTTGCTTTTTGTTTCTTTTCCTGCACTTGTCAAATTTGATATAAAGGGCATGATCAATCTTTGTATCTGAAAAGAAAACTATCAATATGTTAATTTTCTTGTGCGTTGGATTTATTTTCGTAATTAAGTAGGGATAATTGGAGTGTCTAGCAGCTGTGGTGGCCGGAATTTAGGATGTAGAAACTAGAAAGTTAGGCCGGAATGAATGGGAGAAAAAAAGAAGTAGAAGTCATACTCTCTTGTCTTTTGCTTCGCCAATAATGTCAAGTGTACATTGATACATCTCATGTCCTTTCAATACGGGCCTCGCAGTTTACATTAACTAATCGCATGTTCTTTTAATACGGGCCTCGCAGTGTACTTTGATATATCGCCTGTCCTTTTAATATGGGCCTCACAGTGTACCTTGATAAATCGCATGGACCATAACTTTGCTCATTGTGAGTGATATAGGTGTGACCCTACATGGACCAAAAATTACAGTTTTACACTTACAACTCACTATATAAGTTAGTTGCCGCACAAATTGTATTATTTTATATGGTCTTAGCATTACTCAAGAGAAAAAAACTACACAATATACAGTGAACATGTGACAATAAGTGTTTAGGCTATCAAAGATTTGACAAATGCATTTGACAAGGTTGTTTTTAGGTGGTGGACTGGTGGGCCAGATGAAAAATCAGAAAAAAAAAATTGTCAATAACTCAATTGGAATGAAAAATGTTGTGTCAATAATATTATTCATATAAAAATGCTAAAATTAATATAATATTTATTAAATAAAACTTACAAATTGATGTGATAAGAAATGGCATGGTTCAACCACTTAATAAATATTAAACTTTTAAATTTCTTTTTTTTTTTTGTGATGGAAAATGCTAAAATTATTACAAATTTTACATCTTAAACTTATAAACTTACGTGTCAATGAATGTGATTAGTCCCTTAAAAATTACCATGGCTTTTGAGTGGAGTTGTGGTGTGCTTTTATGTTAAAACCCATTTCCTTCTCCCTTGTGTGTGTGTGTGTGTTTGCTTCTCAAAACTACCTAATAAATGAATGAATTATTTTGTGGTAATTGGTGACACGCCAATTTGTAAACTCTATGTAATAAATTTTTTGGTATCCCTAGAATTATTTTTTTGTGATTAGTTTGTAAGTTCTATGTAATAAATTTTGTAGTATGCCTACCCTAGCTAATTAACAAATTGTATTAATCATTCCAATAATAAGGGGTGGTCAAATGGTAAAAATACAATAACTTTTTATTTGTTTTTTTACATAAACCTTATAAGGGTCCGTTTGGGATCTGCTTATATTTGCTGAAACTGAAACATTTTACTGAAAGTACTGAAGATAAAGGTAAAAGTTAGCTAAAATAGTACAGTGAGAATTATGAATAGTACTAAAAAGTACAGTGAGATCTATTAATAGTATCAAAAATAAGCTAAATAATAAAATAAGTTGGCAAAAATAATTTTTGCCAAACGGACGCTAAATGCGTAATTTTTTTATTCATACGATAAAGTAGTAATAAAGAAAGTTATTTATTTGGTTATTAACATGGAATGGGTCATATTAGTATTTTATAACTATAAAAAAAATGCTCTATAAAATAATAAAAAATATGCTCCATAAAATATGTTAAAAAGAGAGGATCACCACACACACACACCACTACAACAACAAAAAAGAAGGGAAATGTGAACACTTTGATGATCACCCTATTTTTCAATACAGTTTAAGAGGAGCACCCAAAAAAACCAGTATAAGTGCCATTTAAAACCCTTTGGCACATGAGTTTCCAACTTTTTGACCTACACCTACTCTACATTCATTCAATTTTGAATATTTGCATTGCAGAATGAAGTGATAAAGCCAACGATAAATGGTGTGTTAAGCATCATGAAAGCTTGTGTCAATGCAAAAACTGTTCGAAGACTAGTATTCACATCCTCTGCAGGAACTGTCAATGTTGAAGAACACATAAAGCCTGTTTATGATGAAAATTGCTGGACTGATGTTGAATTTGTCCGGAAGAAAAAGATGACTGGATGGGTTAGCATTTATTTCCTTTCATTTTGTCTCTCTTTTGTTATATTTATAAATTTTCCCTTAAAGATACCATTGTTCTGGTTTGTATCTAATTTTGTTTGGTAAACTAAGTGATGAATGATATGAGTAATTCTTCTGTGTTCAGATGTATTTCGTGTCCAAGACACTTGCTGAACAGGCCGCATGGAAGTTTGCCAAAGAAAACAATTTGGATTTCATCAGTATTATACCACCACTTGTGGTTGGTCCATTTATCATGTCATCAATGCCACCAAGTCTTATAACCGGACTTTCTCCTATCACTGGTACATAATGCTATTGCCATTGTGACATTGTACTAAAATCATGAAACTTAATTACTTAACCTATATAAAATCTAGGTTAAATTCTTTAGGTGTTGGTTAAAATCAATTATATGACTGCATTGGCCAATGAATCCCATATTTTGCGCTATGTTAGTCAATGTAACCACGTATATGGTTTAATTTAATTTGAAAGCACAAGGAACAATACCTAAATGATTGTACCTAAGTTTTGTCATAAAGACTAACTTGTTTAATTACAGGTAATGAAGCTCATTACTCGATCATAAAGCAAGGCCAATTTGTTCACTTGGATGATCTCGTGAATTCTCATATATATTTGTATGAGAATCCAAAGGCAGAGGGAAGGTATATATGCTCCCGGACCGAAGCTACCATTCATGACATTGCAAAATTGCTTAGAGAAAATTTTCCAGAGTATAACATTCCTACAAAGTAAGCCCTTTTTAATTCCCACCGTATTTGACATTTTGCAAACATTATTTTTCTTCTTAGTTTATGTTTTCTGGTACAACTGTGAGCTTAGCCATTGAGACAATTAAGCATTGATTCTCAGGTTCAAAGGTATCGATGACAACTTGGAGATTGTCAGTTTCTCTTCCAAAAAGCTTAAGGACTTGGGGTTTGAGTTCAAATACAACTTGGAGGAAATGTTTGTAGGAGCTGTTGAAACGTGCCGAGCCAAGGGATTGCTACCTGCTGCTGGTGAAAACAATGTCACTGGCACAAAAAAAGATTGAAAATTGTTAGTTTCTTGCGTGATTCATGTGATATGGCTTAAATATGTGCACAAGTTATAAAATAAATGTATTTCTATCTATGAATGAGAGCTATCCGCTAATGTGATTCGACTGATTCCCAAATGTTACTATATACTTTTCCTAGTGGTGTTGGTGTATCTGGGTTTTTTTTTTTTTTTTTTGGTTCAATGGAGTGCTCTGGGCTCTAAGTTCACCTACCCAAAAAAGGAAGTGTCTTTCTATGAAGCTTTAATTGGTAAATACCTTTCTTCATTTGTAATTTGTAAGCAAAATCGAAAGAAAAAAAAATCAATAAATTGTTACTGAAAAATAACAATAGATACTATAAATTAAGTATCAATTATTTCAAAAGATAAAACCTTTTAGTAATTTGCAAACTTTACCTAAATATTAAGGTCAGTATTACTATTAGTATTTTCTAGAAAGACCAAGCTATACCCAAGGTTTTTTTTTTTTTTTTTTTTTTTTGTTGAATAGTCTATACCTAAGTGACTATAAAGTTTTTCATTCCATCCTCAACCACCAGGCACCAGTCGCCACTCGCCACACCTATGGTGCGTGTGGGTGTTGGGTGAATTAAATTATAGGGAAATGCTAACAAGTGCCCTTAAGGCACTTATTAATAATCAATTTTAGAAAAGTTTTTATGGGAAATGAAAAAAAAGTAATTAATATTTTGACAGTTTTTGTCATTTCCCATAAAAATGGTATCAAAACTTTCCTAAAATGAATTATTAATGAGTGCCATAAGGGCACTCGTTAGCATGACCCTTAAATTATATTATCCTCTGTTCTTTCTTGGACCACTCCAGCAAAACCAACGGTCAAGTTCATATAGAAATAATGATTTCCAGGTAATTCTTACTCCTTAACACTTACCCCTGTTTTTTGGGAGGAGAGGAGGAGGTAAGTCATACCCATCAAGCCGCCACTTTTATTGAAGTTTAAATTTGTCCAAAAAAATCTGCACATTTTAATTTGACCCTCTTAAAGATAAATTCCTAACTTCTTTACTATCTGGGTTCCATTACACTGAGCTCATTGAACTTGTCATAAAAGCCCATATAATTGGTCAAGTAGTTTCATGAAAACGACAACCCTAAAGGTTCGAAAATTCTAGCTCTTTCTCTTTTACTCACTTTTTTTTTTCTCTTTTATAATTCAATAATTACAACAATTGATAATGGAATTTGAATCTTAATTCTTCTAATAAATAAAAATAAGTAATATCATTGACTTATAAAACTTTTGACTTCTTTTTCTTCTAATGGCTTTTATTACACCCAAAAAAATAGGTTAGTAAAATGGATGACCAGCCCAAAACACATTACAATTGACCTAGTGGCCCTATTAGGCTGGGTTATGGGCCACAATCATGTAGAGATACTGTAGAGCTTGGGTTTCAATGAGATAATGGCAACTTCTGGCTTCTTCTTTTTTCCCCCTTTTTTGGAGAACCACAGCAACTTGATTCTTGAATATGGGGTCTAGGGGCAATTGGACGAATTATGGGAAATCCTATTTTATTTGAAGTGACATAAGATTAAAACTTTTTTTTTAATAATTTAATAATTAAGAACAATAAGAATGAAGGATTTAAATCTTGAATGTCTCTATTAAAACAAGTGAAATATAACTTGTAGCAACATACAAGATTTGAATAATTTAAAAATTATCTGCATTTTATAGTTGTTAACAAGCTTTAAATTCACGTGTAACAACTATAAAATGCAGATAATTCTTACCATTTTCAGTCCCAAAAAAAAAAAGCATGTGTACAATCAAATTCTTACCATTTTAGCTGGGGATGAGACTCTAATATTGAGTGGCACTTTTTATTTCTTTCTATTTTATATTAATAACTGATACAAACTTTGGGGAGTGGGGGGGAGTCAAGATGAAAATTCTTGATAGTTGATACTATGGACTTAACATTTGGTGAAAAATTAACGAATAACGATGGACATAATTTTTTTTTTTTAGGATGTGATTTATTGTTTTTCACACCATGGTGTATAGGAGGAATCAATAGCGGTATCCATGATACCATGAATGTAGCATTTGGTAAAATTTAAACAAATAAAGATGGACTAGAGTGGAATCCCATAGATGAAAGCAATAAAATAATTTTATAGTTTTTTTTTTTTTTTTTTGGGCGTAAACGGAGGATATACTAGACAAACAAAAATAGTACAAGAGCAACGTGACTACAGTCCATAGACCAACACCAAAACACTAAACCATGCTGAAACGAGACATACACATTTCGTACAAACCTATTAACACAAACCATAAACCAACTTGATGAGAGGTAATAGCTGGAACCAAAACAAAACACTAGACAACTGGACCATTATTGACCGCGATGACTCCAGGATGAAACAAAACCCATGGAGTCCCAATATAGACATTGCCACAAAAAGGTGGGGCATGTATCATACAAAACTTCTCTCTCAGACTGAGAAGCACCCCTCTTTACCAGTAAGTCCACACAGCTATTTGCCTCTCCCATACGTGCTCAACGCATGCCTTCCAGCCCTGGTTGAGGAGCCACCTGCAATCCAAAATCAAGTTAGAAAACTCTATAGGGTAAACCTCATTAGTATTCAACCATTTTGAAGCAAGAAGAGAATCTGTTTGAAGACAAACTCGGCAGTGACCGTTGTCCCATGCTCGAAGCAACACTTCCCTAATACCCCAAAGTTCTGCCATGGTATTGTTTGTGACTCCCAGGTGCAAGGAGAAACCCCACAACCATTCACCAGTGGCAGAATGTGCCACACCACCCGCGTGGACATACCGGGGTTACCTTTCGAGCTTCCATCTGTATTGATAGTAACATAAGGTAGAGGAGCCGGGCTCCACCTAGTGAATTTAGTTGAAAACGGGGATGAGTGCCCCACTGGAATGGCACTGAGGAAGAAAAACTTCGTGGCATGTGACATAACATTATGTTTTAAAGTGTGAGGTGGTATGAGCTTCCCTGTAAAGATCAAAGAATTTTGACCCAACCAAATAGCCCAAATGGTAAAAGCGAATATAATGTTCCATAGGATATAGCAAGAAGGTGAAGTAAGTTTGGAATTATTTTTACGGCAATCATAAAGCTCAAGCCTAAAGAAGTCATAATAAGTAAGTGCGATGGAAAGGAGGACCAAATGTGTTGTGCAAAGTGACAATCACGAAGAATGTGAATCGGTGTTTCAATAGCAGTGCAATGGGGACACAGTCAGTCAATCAAGGCAGCATGAGGGAAGATGACAGAGTTGGTAGGAATGCGATGGTAAGCACACTTCCAAATAAATAGTTTAATTTTAGGAGGTATCTTTAACTTCCAAATCCAAGACCATGTTTCGTTGTCCTCCGTGCTCCACCATTAGATAGTGGCAAAAGAGAATGGTAAGTGGATGTTACTGAGCAAATACCAGCGTGATGGTCCCAAACACGGTCATCAACAAGAGACAATGTGGATTGAGAACCAGGGATAGGTAGTGGCTGAGCATAGATATATTGGGTTATATTCGGTGGCAAAACCATACTAAGTGGTGTAAAATCCCATTGGCGATTGTCATTAATCATTCTAGCAAATGTAAACTCATATTCTTATGGAATAAGCGGGTCATGAATAAGACCTCGGATTGGTCCAAGGGGAAAGCCAATGGTCCGTCCAAAAATTTATGCTACGGCCATTGCAGATAACCCACCGCAGGCCACGCCGCAAGAGGTCCCGCCCTCGCAATAGAGCCTGCCACGAGTGTGATCCAGTATATGAAGTGGTCCATATGAAATCAGATGTTTGACAATGTTTTTGAGAAAGAAAGTTGGCTAATAGAGTATGCGGGTTCCCCCATACCCGCCACGCCTGATTCATAAGGAAGGCATCATTGGTAGTTTTAGAGTCCCTTATGCCTAGACCGCCAAAGACCTTAGGCTTGGTAAGCGTCTCCCAACTAATGAGGTGCACATGCCTTTGTGTTGGCATGTTGCCCCATAAAAAGTTTCGTCTGGATTTATCTATACTGCTCGTAATACTTCTAGGAAGAACAGTTGTTTGCATTTGATAATAGGTGAGGGGAGAAAGAATGGATTTAATCAACGTTATCCTACATGCCTGTGAAAGAAGTTTAGATTGTCAAGCTCGAATGTGGGTGTGGATTTTGTCAAATAAGGGCTGAAATGCAGGTGTTGATTTCTATTTAGTTAGAAGGGGCATGCCTAGATATTTACCAAGGTCCTAAACAATAGGCATGTTAGTAAGTGAGGTTATGCTACGTTGGATCTTTGAAGATATGTTACATGAGAAGAATAATTTAGATTTAGTAGTACTACAAATCTGGCTTGACACCTCACAAAAGTGCGAAAAAATATTAAAGAAGGTCGTGCAATCCTAAATATTTGCCCTTGAGAAAAGGAAAATATCATCCACGAACAAGATATGATTAAAACCAATAGGTCGACGTCCAACCAGAATAGGAGAGAGTTGTTTAGTATGAATAGCCTGATCTAATGATAAAGATAAGTGATTAAGGCAAAGGATGAAAAGGTAAGGAGATAATGGATCTCCTTGCCTAATGCCTCTGGATGGACGGAAAGGTGTGTGAGTGTGCCTTTTTTTTTTTAGCACAGTGACCCAAAGATCTTGGGCCAAATAGTTGTTCTTGGTAGACTGGGCTTGGTTCACCACAGCTAAAAGGCTATTTGAGAACCAAGTGGTACACAAAACAAGCTTCCTACAACACAATTAAACTAACAAGCAAAAATGTCTATATTGAATGACAGTTTAAACGGTCAAGGAAATGCATAGCAATAAAGATATAGTAAAACAAAAAGTTGGGGATCCTTTAATTAATGAGAGACATTTTATTAATTTTCTTTAGTTATGATTACTACGCTCACTAAGACGCGATACAAGGTTCAAATAAGTTCAAAAATTACAGACTTTGATAGCTATTCAAGCTTCCAAGACTTGTAAAGTTTGAATTTGTTGAATCCGAGCATGTGCTATAGTGGCTGTTTCTGGGATACCGGGAGCAGTTCCTCTGTTTTTCCTTGAACTTTACAGAGTTCTTTTCTATTGCTCTATGTCTTTTCTAGAAATCTGAAAAAAATGGCGATGAATGCCTGAATCAAAGATCAATGAGTCCAGAATCCCTCCCTTTAACAAGGATTTCCCCCTTCTTTTATAGTGCAGCTCTAGGGTTCCGGGGGTACCAGTGATTTCTCCCTTTTGCCCTTCAAAGTTCGTGATGTGTCAGCTTGCTTAGGGGCTGGTCATTTCCCTTTTTCCCATAACTTCTTTCTTTTAGTGCGACCAAGTTGAAAGCCCCATAGCTGTTTTTCTATTTCAGGCTCTCCTCAGGTTGCTGATCTTCAACCATTTGGCCTTTTCTTTCACCCTTCCAGTTTTTGGTTACACTCCATTCTTGTCATTTTCTCTAATAGTTAGAGTCCATATATTGCTGGGTTGAAAGCTCCCTTCCAGTTGCCTCTTTTATGGTTTTCCCATTCTAGGGACCTTGGGGCACAGCCCCTTCGTTCATGCATGTTTTGCTTTTGTACTTTCTGATCCCACTGCATGCCTGGCGCATGAGCCCCGCATGCTCTTTGTCTTTTATCCCTCTTTTGAATCTGCTTTATACTGTGTTGCGCATCCCATGGATCTCTAGACTCTGGTGACTTCTGGGATCCTAGTCCAGCTCTTTAGGCTCCTTTTGGTTTATTGATCCTGACCAGCTGGGCTTTTACTTTATGTATTTAAATTCTGTCCTTCCATGGGTCTTTGGATCTCCCATCCTTTTTCTTTTTCTTTTTCTTTTTCTTTTTTCTTTTCTTCATTACGTGAGCCCAGTCCCTTTTTTACTTTCTTTAGGCTCATTTTCATGAAATTGGCCCAATGTCTTATTTCTTTAGGCCTTAGACTGTGAGCAAATTTGAACCTCAACATTTAGCCCCTCGAGCTCATGGGTTGCCTGCAGCCCATGCGTGAGTAGTTAAGTTTCTGTAGGATTCTTCCGTCCTGATCCTTTTTCGATTTTGTTGCTAGAAAGATCCAGGGCTGGCCCATCTGGGTCGATAAGGAACTCTCTGACGAGAAGTTTGTGGGTTGCCTGGAGCGTGCTGGTATCCTGAAGGCAGTGGCGATTTCCAGGAATCTCGAGGGTTTTAGAGACGCCATGGGTCTTAGGCATTTGGTACGCCGTTGGTGTCCTGCTTTGCACACCTTTTCTTTTTCTGTTGGCGAACTGACTATCATTCTGGAGGATGTGGTCAATAATTTTCTCCTTCCGATGCTTGGGGATGAAAACCCTTTTGGTATTAATCTTTCTGACGAGGATCTCAAGGTGGAAGAAAAGTTGTTTGCTCACTTTGGTGGGCGTACTGCTTCTCCTGGTGGGAAACCGGCCAAGATGGGTAGGTGGGTCATGAATCTTTCGCATGAGAAAGATAAGGAAGTTAGGCGGGCTGGGTTCCTCGCATTCTGGCTTAGCAAGTTTCTATTCAATGAGTTCCCTGGGTACGGAATCAAGTCTACTCTCTTTCCATTGGCAATTAGGTTGGCTCAGGGAGCTCAATATCCTCTAACCCCCCATATTTTTGGGCCATGTTTATTCTCAACTGGATCAGCTTCATGGAGATGAAGCCGAGGGTGACTATTGTTATGTAATCACTTCTTCTCTTTACTGCGCCATCCTTCAGGTATTTATGTGGGATCGGTCTTTGGTCACTTTAGCAAAATGCAGGAATTTAAAGTTTGTAAAAGATAAGTTTCAAGGATCCCCTAATGTGGTTAAAGGGCTTTGTGGCAGTTCAACTGACAGTCATCCTATTATTTTCCGTTGGCTCAGCCTGAAAGGTGGCAATCTTAACCTGGTTGAGTTATTTGATCAAGCAGGTCATTTGCATTGGCGTTCTCTCCTGGAGTTTGGCCCCGGTTTTGTTTGTGATTCTATATTATCTCCTTTTCTGACTTCTACAGGAAGTACTTTTGATTTGCGTCGTGGTGACGAGGGTAGCCTAGCCTACTTAGCTTGCATTAGCCCTTCTTGGCTTCCTGTGCCTTCCTCAAGTGGTCCCTGGTACAATCATTACTCAGCGCACCGAGTACTTCGGCAGTTCGGTTTCGACCAAGATATTCCCCCAGTGTTTAATGACATAATACCATCCCTTCCTTCTTTGGATCCTTTTATGAGACTCCAAGCCTTCTTTTACTGGTCACGAAGGAGTCCTTAGTTCGTAGTGCCCAACTTTCAGAGAGGAGTTTTTGCCTCAAGTGGTTATGCTGACTATTGGAGAAGAGTGCAAAGATCCTTTGTTGACTTTGCTGGTTCTGACATAATCGGAAGAGTCCCCAACCCTGACATCTCTTCTGCCCTAACATCCAACAAGCGTCTGTCTCTACCTACTGCTGGTATTGTTTCTACTGCCATGAGTAATAAGACAGGTTTCGCAAAGTGGCATGCTTCCAGGGGAGGTTGGGCGACTTATGCGCAGGATTTTTTAGAAACCTGGTCAGGATGTGATCTTATTGTCAGTGCTTCTGCTAGGGTACCAATTAAGAAAGGGGCAGTATATGCCATAAGTGTTATGACTCCCGTTGGCATGAGTAAAGGGAGAGCAATCAAACAGGAAAAATTAAAGGAGGCTGCAATTGAGGAGAGTGTGGAGGGCACTGGCCCTAAGACAAAAAGGAAGAAGACTAGGAAACCCTAGAAACAGTTGGTGCTTGCTGAGAAAACAGAAGTTGAGCAACCTTTGGCCATAAGAAGCCGGGTGAAGACTAAGGTAGAGTCTTTTTTTTCCGAGGTTCCTGTGAGTTCTTCAGTCCATGGTTCTCTGGGACCCTCTGGACGTACCCATAGTAAACAACCGAGGCCCAAAGACCCTGTTGAGAGAAAGAGAAGGGCAAGCCCTCTTTCCTTCTTTTTTCTTTTATGTTGCAGTTTGTTGTTTTTTTTTTTTTTTTTTTTGAACTGATGAGTGGTTGTCTTCTCTGCAGTCCAAGTGTAAGTTGGATTTTAAGAAAGGTAAAAGTCAATCATCTGGTGAAGATGTGGTATGGTTTTCCTTCATCCATGCCTTCTGCCATTTTTCTTTTACCCATTTTTCCAGTGCTGTGTATTCGTGATGCCCCGTTACTTATGCCCCTTTTTTTTGTTCATGTTGCCTTCCTCTCTTTTCTTCAGGTGGAAGTTTCTCTCCCCATGGTTGGTGAGACTTTGGAAGAAGGAATGGTTGCAGCTGCAACTCAGGGTACGGAAGAGGAGGCCCCTAGTGGTGGCATTGCTGGGAGACTGGGCAACCAATGCAGGATGTCCAGGCTACCTAGGATCCTGAAGCTCCCAAACTTTCTGTGTCCCAAGGTCCTCGATCTGAGCAGACTCCTAGTCCTATTAAGACTGTGTTACCTCAGACGGGGTTAAGTACAAAAACTTTGGGAGGCACATCTCCACCCAGACAAACGAGTGAGCCTTATTCTTTTATAATAGTGCTTAATTCTATTTCCTTTGTCTAGGCCAAGCCATTGTGAGATCTGCCTCTAGCACTGCTTTTTTTTTTTTTTTTATGGCAAAGCCCCCTGCATCCTTGCCCTCTTTTAGTCACTTTGCTGAGCCTATCTTACCTTTTCTTCAACTTGCTATATGTTCTTTCTCAGAGTCGTCCAAGGAGCCAGAGGAATAAGAGGAGAAGGCTTTGTCCCAAGGGGCTGATACTGGTTTCTCCTCTGTCCCCTTTTACTTTCTTCTTTCTCCTTCCTCCTCTCTTCTCTTTTTTTTTAAAAAAAAAAACTAAGTCTGTTTCCCCTTCCTTTCTCTTACAGGAGTTGATACTATTGTCAGAGATCCTAAGCTTGTGATTCCTGAGGGTGTCGTGAGATCTGCTCAGGTTGTTGATCTTCAAACTACCCAAAGGGTTGAAGGTTCCCCAGCCCCTTCAGGTGGTGATGCAACAATGGGGGAGGCTCCTGGAGTGGCTGTTTTAGATCCTGTTTCAAGGCTCACCACCTTTCTAGCTCGCTTCGATCTCCTGAAGTTCAATAGCCTCCCTGCTAGCCACTTTCATTGCTTTGGGCCTTCCTATGGCAGTTTTTTGCGCTTCTCCGTGCCTATGGAAGGCCTGCTATTGCTAGAAAGGCTGTTCAAAAGTTACGAGGATTTCACCATTGGTTTCAGAGGAGGTGTGTTTTTGGGGAACATTCTGATGGAGTTACTGTGTGCTGTGTTGATTTCCTTGAGAGATTCTTCGCTAGACTTTTTATCTGAAGAAAAGCTCTTGGAGTGGAGGGGAGAGGTGCAGGATCTTTAAGAAGCCAAGTTCAACTTGTCCTTGTTGCTGGAGTACCTGCGATCATTGGCTTATGCGCATTTCCAGAGGCAAGCTTCTAAGGGCATTGATGCCAAGATTGCTGCTGCTGAGGAAGCTTTAGCTCATGCTCACAAGACTTTGCAAAACTTGAAGATTAAAAGGCAAAGGGTTCTCTCTTCTTCAGTTGTCCCTGCTCTTTCCTTAGATGGTTCTTTGTGGGCTGGCCTTATCTCTTAGCTCGTTCTCCTTTTCTTTTTTTTTTTTGCCGGTCTAGATGTGTATGGACAATTTGGGGTTGTATAAGTTTCTATCCTTTTGTTTGAACATTACTTCTGGCCCCCCTTTTTTTTACATAGACCTGTACTTGTGTTTTGAGATTGCTTCTAAGTATTTGTGTTTCAAGATTGCTTCCAATCTTTCTTGATGGTATGTGGATCTTCTAAGTATTTGTGTATATATATATATATATATATTTACATTGTCTTTCTTTCTTTGGTACTGAGTTCTGGGCCATGATTCCCACAAATCTTACTGTAGGTTCCAGACCAGGTACCCCTTTTTTGTTGCGCAAGAACTGAACTGGGTACACTGGGCGATTTCTCTTTTCCCCTTCCTTTTGTCCCAGTTCATGAGCTTGGCAAGTTTTTTTTTTCGTCAAGTACTGGGCTAGGTGTCCTTAGCATTTGCCCGGGATCCGAGATCATGTATTTGAAACTTAACTGTTTGCAACTATCTGTGGGGGGATCCTGGGTCATGTATTCAAAAAGATTTTTTTTTTTTTTTTTTTTTAGGTATCCTTCCTTGATTCCGTTCGTATTAGGATTTTGCAATACTTAGGATTTAATAACTGAAAAGAAAATAAAGAGAAATTTCATTGAATTAAAACACAATCATCATTCAAGGAACACAGCAAATCCAACAAAGATAGCAAGGATCACAGAGTGTCCCTTTACCATGTGTTCCTAAACAAAATTACTTAAGTGATGATTCATAATATATAAAAAAGAGAAAGCCCCTTTTTTTTAACAAAAAGAAAATACTTAGCAGGTTGGAGAGTTGGCAAAAAAAGGATCCCAGCGTACTGAGACCTCTCCCCTCTTATGCATAGTATTGTTTTAGCCACTTCCCATTTATGGGCTCTGTCAGGATCGTCCCATCTTCCTTTGTAAGGTAGTAATACCCACTATCATGAGCCTCTCTGATGATGTAGGGTCCTTCCCACTTTGGGGCAAACTTGGAGGGTCTTGATAGGTTCCTCCTCACATGCTCTGCTACCCTTAGTACCAGCTACCCTTCAGTGAAAGCTCTTGGGCGTACTGCTTGTGCGTATGCTCTAGTCATTCTTTGCTGGTACCTTTGGCTTCTTCTCTTAGATAGTTCTCTTTCTTCTTCTACCCCCTCAAGGTCTACTAGCCTTCTTTCATGGTTTGTGCCCTCGGTGTCCTCCTGACTTTCTTCAAGTACTACTCTTGGTGTGGGAACAATTAATTCTATTGGGCTGATAGCTTCTGTTCCATAGACCAGGGAGAATGGTAAGAATCCTGTGGCTGTCTTCATAGAGCTCCTGCATGCCCAAAGTACATCTGCCAAGTGGTCACTCCATTTTCCTCCATACTCCTACTTCATCTTCTTAAGGATCTTCAATATCACCCTGTTAATGGCCTCTGCCTGGCCATTTCCTTGTGGGTAGTACGGCGTAGATCTCCCATGCTTGATGTAATAAGTCTCAGTCAACCCCTTCATGTCTTTGTTTATGAATGGGGTCCCTTTGTCACTGATCAACTTCCTAGGGATCCCAAACCTTGTTATGGTATGCCCTCGAATAAAGTTTGCTACAGCTGCTCCAGTGGCCTTTTTCAAGGGGATAGCCTCTACCCATTTTGTAAAATACTCGGTAGCTGCCAAGATCCATATGTAACCACTGGATGGGGGATTTATAGGCTCTATGAGATCAAGCCCCCAAGTGTGAAAAGGTCATGGCGTTGTCATGTCCTGTAACATATTCGGGTGAGTATATATTGCATCTCCGAGGACTTGACATTCGTGGTAGGTCTTGACTAGCTCCTCAGAGTCCCTTTTCATTGTCGGCCAGTAGTACTCCAACAGTAGTAACTATTTATAAAGCCTCCTTTTTCCTGGGTGACTTCCACAATCACTGGAATGGACTTCCTTGACTACTTCCCTAGCTTCCCTTGGCCCCAGGCATCTTAGAGGGTCCCCACTGTATCCCTTTTTTAATAGGATCCCGTTCTGCAAAAAGTATTTGATTGTGAGTTTCTTGAGCTGGTGGGCCAATATTCTGTCGGCTGGTAGGGTCCCTTGAGCCAAGTATTCCATGAAGGGAGTCCTCTAATCTTCTGTAACAAATACAACGTAGCTCTCTTCCTTGTCCACTGAGAATTGACATTCTTGACATTTTTCCTGTATAGTTGCTGCCTCTTTGTTCATATTAGGCCAATAGTATCCCATGCGTTGCATTCTTCTATATAGGCTGATCTTTTCTGAGGTCTCGCAGACTTGGGCATGCAACTCTTCCAATCTTAATTTTCCTTCCTTCTCGTTAATACATCTGGATAGGATCCCTCCAGGCAATCTCCTGTATAGTTCTCCTTCTATTAAAGCGTAGTCCCTCAGTTCTTTGACACTCCCTCCGGATCCTGTTTCTTTCATTTTTTCTTTCACTTCACTCCTCCAATCCCATTGTTTGGATTCTCCTAGGGATATCTTTTGGAGGATTTTTAGGATAGAATATTCCTACCTTCCTATCCTGACCAGCATGTCCCTTCCTTTGAATGACACTTGGGATCCCAGGGTGGCCAGCGCATCAGCAAACCTATTTTTGCTTCTCTGCGTGTACTCTATGCTAAAGGTCTGGAATTCCTGCTCCAGCCTTTGCGCCCAAGTCCTGTAGGCTGCTAGACTTTGTTCCCTTAGTGCAAAGTTACCTTTCACCTGGGAAACTACAAGATTGGAATCTCCCAGCACTCTCATATGTTTTACTCCTATACTGAGTGCCATAGTTAACCCGGTCAAGTATGCCTCATATTCGGCTGCATTATTAGAACAGAAGAACCCAAGCTTGAAAGATAAGGGTATGGTGTCCCCATCCTCACAGCTTAGTACAACTCCCACTCCATTCGAGATCGTTGTGGTTGACCCATCGAATCTTATTGTCCATTTCTTTCCTGGGATCCCTACCACTGCTACCTCACCCGGGATCTCTTCACTTAGTGAGCTTTCTTCCTTTCCTGGGAACTGTGCTAGGAGGTATGCTATGGCTTGACTTTTGAGAGCCTTGGGGGTCCTAAGGCCTATATTATATTGAGAGAGCAAGACCAGCCACTGTACTATCCTTCCTGTTAGGAGGGGCTGATGCAGGAGTGCCTTTATGGGGTGTGACTTAGTTACCAAAAAGATCTGATGGGATGAGAAATACCTCTTCAACCTCTGGGATGTGTAAATAACCACTAGGCAGGCTTTCTCTATCTTGGGATCCCTGGTTTCGGCATACTTGAGTGTCCTACTTACATAATAAATAGGCTGCTCATTCCCATCCTCATCTTCTTGTGCCAGCAGGGCTCCTATTGCTTGGGTAGTTGATGCTAAGTACAACAACAGGGTTCACCCACGTACTGGTGCCTGGAGAATGGGTAAATAATTCATAATCTGCTGACTCCTTTGGAAGGCTTCCTGCTGCTCCGTTCCCCAGGTGAACTCGATTCCTTTCTTTAACAGTTTGGATAAGCTATTTGTGACTGAAGCCAATCCTAGCACAAATCTCCTAATATAGGAGACCCTTCCTAGGAAGCCTTTGAGCTCCCTCACTGTTGTTGGTCTTTTCATTGTGGCAATGGTTGCAGCTTTGGCTGGATTTACACTTATGCCTCTGTGATGTACCAGGAACCCGAGGAACTTCTCCGCAGATACGCCAAAGGCGCATTTCATGGGGTTCATGCGTAGTTTGTATTCTCTGCATCTTTTGTAAACCTGTTCAAGTACCTGAAGGTGTCTTGTCCTAGTTTTTGACTTGACCACAATATCATCCACGTAGTCTTCCATTTCCTTATGCATCATGTCATGGAAGATGGCTGTCATGGTTCACTAGTACGTAGACCCTACATTTTTTAGGCCAAAGGGCATCACAGTGTAAAAAAAATTCCCAATTGGGGTCCTGAATGCTGTCTTTTCAACATCTTTGGCAGCTATGCGAATCTGGTTGTACCCACTATATACATCCATAAACGAAAACATAGAACTTCCCACGGCTGAATTCACAAGGAGGTCAATATTAGGCAGAGGGAACTCATCTTTTGGACATGCCTTGTTCAGGTTGCGAAAGTCCACGCAACAACGAATCTGGCCGTTCTTTTTCTTACTATGTTGGAGAGCCATTTGGTATGTTGAATGGGCTTGATAAAACCAACTGCCATTAGCTTTTTAACTTCTTGGGTTATCTGAGCTTCTACATCAGTGTGAAAGACCCTGGCTGGTTGGATTACTAGTTTGACTCCTGGGTCCACGTTGAGAGCATGGACCACCAGTCTAGGATCCAGACCAGGCATCTCGTCATAGGTCCATGCGAACACATCCATGTATTCTTTGAGTAATGCCACCAGTGGCTCCTTTTCTTGTGCTGCCAACTGTCCATTAATGAAAACAGGCTTCTGGGATCCCAACTCAGCCCCCAAGTTTATTTCCTGCAATTCTTCCTCAGGTTGGATTTGTGTCTCTTTAACTGGTTCCTCTGAGACCTCCTCTTGAGCTACCATGCATTCCGGTGGTCCGGGACCCTCCTGCACGATGCACTCAGGCCCTGCGCACCTTCATAAGCGATAAATCAATCTTCCCTGGAGTTCCCATACTACTACACATTCCCAAGATCCTGAGGTGCTGGGCTCCCCCTTTTGCCTTTTTCTCTTTAGGAGATCTCTCAAGTCGTGGGTACCTTCTCCTTCTTCTTTTTCCAGGATAGGTGCTCTTGGTGTCCCTGGCATGAGACTCTCATTGTTTGGTTCTAACTCATCATAGAACATTGTTTCCATAAAGTTTACTTCTCCCTGACTGAAAGGGTTATGATTGGCAGGAATGCTTACAGGCCTCCCATTCAATCTCCCTTTAACACACTGATGGTACGTAAATGGTATAAGACAGTGCTTATGGAGCCATGGCCGACTCAGTAGCACATGGTAGGACACCTCTGAGTTGATTACATGAAATCTGGTCAAGGCTACTATTGGCCCCACTCTTAGGGCCAGCTGTACATATCCCTCGGTTGATTCTATTGATCCTCCAAATCCGGTTATCTCAATGGGAGTTCCCAGGATCCTCCTACCAACTAGGCCCACGGCTTCCAGGGTGCTCAGGGCTATGAGATTGAGCGATGCCCCTGTGTCTACCAGTGCTCTTCTGATTTCTGACTGTGCTCGGGTGGAAGGATCATTCAAACTCTTCTGCTTATGCTGGGTTCCCATGGATTAGCATGGCCACCACCCCCTTCCCTTTGTGGTTGGGCAAGGGGTTCCTTTGTACCTCTGACTCCTCCTTAGTGAGTTCCACGGTCCCTTTTCTTAGCTTCTTGTGGAAGAGCCTGCGGAGAGTCCAGCAATCCTTGGTGGAATGCTTGACATAATTATGAATTCTGCAAAACAATGGATTTTTTCTTTCTTCCTCAATTGGTGGTCTGGACACAGTGAATAGCCTAACTACTCCATTCCCGATCCATTTGTCTAGGACATGGTTTAACTTTTCTGCGGTACATGGGATTGCCGGTGGTTCCTCGAACACTTTTCTATCAGGCCTCTTTCTTTTTTCTCCCACTGATGCTGTCATGGCTTGGGGTGCCGGCATCCTCTTTGCCCTTATAGTTTATGTTGTCCTTCTAGTTCTTTGTAGCATATCAGCGAACTGTGTAATACATAGATTTTCGAGGTTGAGTCTGTAATCGAAAAGCATATTAGATATGCAAGTCTCTACGAGTTCTTTTTCTTCATGGTCCCCATAACAATCTAGGGACACATCTTCAAATCTTTTGATGAACTAGACGGGATCCTCTCCAGGCCTCTGCCTTACCATCTAAAAGCTTTGGAAAGTGACCTTGTCCTCGCCCAAGTAATATTTTGCACAGAATCTCTCTATCATCTCATCCCAGATTTTAATGGACCCAGGTCTCAGTGTGGTGTACAAAGTGTACGCTCTATCCACTAAGGACTTAGCAAACTCTCTTAGACATAGCTCTCGATCTCCTACGTAGGGGCCCATGGTGTGGACGAACCTACTCACGTGTTCCACGGCACTGCCATTTCTTCCATCAAAAGGATGGAACTTTGGGGGTCGGTAGCCTTTGAGGTATGGCTTGTCAAGAAGTTTTGGTGGAAATGGGGGATCCCGAGAAAATTGCTTAGGGGTCCCCGAAAGTTTTTCTCTTTCTTGGTCCAAAAGGGTATTAACATCTGCCAGTGTCAGGTACCGAGGGTTGGTTCCTCCTCCCACTGCTGACCCTCCTTCTGGCTGGGTCCTATCTTGGTTGCCCACAAGAGGGGCATTATCTCTGATTTCTTGAGTCTTGCCTTCTTTGAGAAGTCAAACTTCTTGCTGCAAATTTTTCAACATTGTAGTCATTCGAGCCATGGGGTCTGGCTCTCGTCCTGCATTCCTTTGTTCCGATATGGCCTCTTGCTCTATTAGAGGGACCTCACCCCTTTGTCTGGAGGTCACTTCATTTTCTCTCACCGGTTCAGAGGCCGCGGGTGGCATATTAGCACATTTGCTGTTCCTTGGTCTCGGAGGCATGTTCTGCGAAGGGATTGCTTCTTCCCTTTTCTTTACCCAGTCCCCAGTGGAGTCGCCAAAATGTGAGTGTGACTTTTTTTTTAGCACAGTGGCCCAAAGATCTTGGGCCAAATAGTTGTTCTTGGTAGACTAGGCTTGGTTCACTACAGCTAAAAGGCTATTTAAGAACCAAGTGGTGCACAAAACAAGCTTCCTACAACACAATTAAACTAAAAAGAAAAAATGTCTATATTGAATGACAGTTTAAACAGTCAAGGATATGCACAGCAATAAAGATACAGTAAAACAAAAAGTTAGGGATCCTTTAATCAATGAGAGACATTTTATTAATTTTCTTTAGTTATGATTACTACGCTCACTAAGACGCGATACAAGGTTTAAATAAGTTCAAAAATTACAGACTTTGATAGCTATTCAAGCTTCCAAGACTTACAAAGTTTGAATTTGTTGAATCCGAGCATGTGCTATAGTAGCTGTTTCTGGGATACCGGGAGCAGTTCCTCTGTTTTTCCTTGAACTTTACAGAGTTCTTTTCTATGGCTCTATGTCTTTTCTAGAAATCCGAAAAAATGGCGATGAATGCTTGAATCAAAGATCAATGAGTCCAGAATCCCTCCCTTTACCAAGGATTTCCTCCTTCTTTTATAGTGCAGCTCTAGGGTTTCGGGTTACTAGTGATTTCTCCCTTTTTCCCATAACTTCTTTCTTTTGGTGCGACCAAGTTGAAAGCCCCATAGCTGTTTTTCTATTTCAGGCTCTCCTCAGGTTGCTGATCTTCAGCCATTTGGCCTTTTCTTTCACCCTTCCAGCTTTTGGTTGCACTCCATTCTTGTCATTTTCTCTAATAGTTAGAATCCATATACTGCTGGGTTGAAAGCTCCCTTCCAGTTGCCTCTTTTATGGTTTTCCCATTCTGGGGACCTTGGGGCACAACCCATTCATTCATGCATGTTTTGCTTTTGTACTTTCTGATCCCACTGCATGTCTAACGCATGAGTCCTGCATGCTCTTTGTCTTTTATCCCTCTTTTGAATCTGCTTTATACCGTGTGTGAGAGTGCCTTTTTGTTTAGCACTATGGCCCAAGGATTCTGGGCCTTGTGAGATGTTCTTGGTGGACTGGGATTGATTCTCCGCAGCTAAAAGGGCTGTTTTAAGAATCAATTGGTGCACAGAACATACTTTCCATAATGCAAATGGTTAGTAAAAAAAAAGAAGCTGGAATATTTGTATTTGAACAACATTTATGCAGTAAAAGATTAACGCAAATGACAAAAATGAAAAAAAATGGAACATAAGAACAAGCTGAGGATCCTCTAATTAAGTGAGGTATATTTCATTGATTTCATTAAGCTATGGTTGCAATGCTCACTAGGATGTGGTGCAAGGTTCAACTAAGCTCATAAGTTACAGACTTTGATAGCTATTCGAGCTTCAAAGTCTTGCAAAATTTGAACTTGTTAAATCCGAGCTTGTTCAATAGTGGCTGCACTGAGGACACCGGGGCGGTTCCTCTGTTTTTCTTATTAAGTTACAGAGTATTTTTCATGATTCTCTAGGATTTTAGGAAAGCAAAGCTGAACGCCTAAGAATGGTCTGATTGTTCTCAAAATCAGCGAATTGAATGCCTGTAGCATGGATCCCTTCCTCCTTTTATAGCACAGCTTCGGCCTCACCGGTGAACCAGCCATTCCCTGTTTTACCCCTTTGAAGCTTGTACTGTGCCTGGCTGCTTCAGGATCATGTCTCTTCCTCTTTCTTCATAATTCCTTTTTTTGTTCCGACCACATAAAAGTCCCTCGGCTCCTTTCCATTTCCGGACATCCTGTGTTGGCTGGCTTGAGGTCCCAGCCTTTCCCAGCTGTACTCTTCCTTGTCTTTTCTTCAAACGGTTGAATCAGATTTTCTGCGTTTTTGCATGCTCTGTACCTCTTCTGCGTGTCTGGGTCACAAGTTTTGCGTGGCCTTTGTTTTTTTGCCTTTCTTTGATTTCTTTCTGTTGTGATCCTCCTGCGCGCCCTAGGATACCTCTGGGAGTTTCTCTGGGATTCCGGCCCAGCTTTCTCCTTTTTTCATTTTGGTCTGGTTTTGCTGGCTGGGCTTCTTTCTTTTGGATCCCAATCCTCCGGTCTTTTCTTTCTCTCCTTATTTTTGTGTGAAATGGGCCCAATACCTTTCCTTTCTCTGTGGGCCTATTGGTGGGCTGTTTTAATTTCTTTCTTTTTTTTGGACCCCAACACCGTGTTGCGCATCCCATGGATCTTCGGACTCCGGTGACTTCTGGGATCCCAGCCCAGCTCTTTGGGCTCCTTTTGGTTTATTGATCCTGGCCGGCTGGGCTTTTGCTTTATGTATTTAAATTCTGTCCTTCCATGGGTCTTTGGATCTCCCATCCTTTTCTTCTTTCTTTCTTTTTTCTTTTCTTCATTACGTGAGCCCAGCCCCTTTTTTACTTTCTCTAGGCTCATTTCCATGAAATTGGCCCAATGTGTTGTTTCTTTGGGCCTTAGATTGTGAGCAAATTTGAACCTCAACAAGGTGCACCTATCATGTCGTTCCATAAAATAGAAACTAAGGAGGAAAAGATGCATACCATGATTAAATCGATAATAGGAGTGGGAAAATGGTAGAAAAGCAAGGTATACTTAATGAAGGACCATTCTAATTTATCATACGCTTTCTCAAGGTCAATTTTGGCTGCCAATACATTGGTTTTCCCCCACTGATGGTGGATAAAATGAGGAAGCTCTTGAGCAAGGATGTAATTATTCGTCGCTCGTCTACCTAGGACAAAACCGGATTGGGCCGAATGAATCATGGCCGGAAGAAAAGCTTTAAGCCTATTAACTAGAAGTTTGGTTAGCAATTTGTATAACGTATTACACAGACTAATAGGCCATAACTGAGAAACTGTTTCGGGATTAGGGACTTTAGGAATGAGCACCAGTTTCACCTGGGTTAAGTCTTCAGGAATACGCGTTATGATGAACAACGTTTGCATAAATTTTGCTATATCAGCACCTACAAGCTGCCTATTATGTTGATAAAAATAGGTGTGAAACCTATCCGATCCCGGAGATTTTAAAGGATGCATACTGAAAAAGGAGGAACATATATCCTCTATATCCGGGAAACGAATGAAAGTGTCACAAAAAACTTGAGGGTTGAAGTTTGAGGAGGAGAATAACAATTGTGGGGGAGGTAAAGATGAACCCGGTGAACAGGATTGGAATAGATGCTGAAAATGTGTGTTGACATGGTTATGGTGTTCGGAGCCCCGAATCCATTCCTCGAACTCATCTTTTAAGGTGACAACATGTTGACGTGCTCATTTAATTTTGGCTTGGACATGAAAAAAGTGTGTGTTGACGTCTCCATAGGACAACCAAAGGATTTGAGATTTCATTTGCCAAAGAAGAAATTCTTGGTATAGAATAGCATTATACTAATTTATTAAGTGTTGTTCTAGTTGTAATAGAAAGTGGGAAGGATGGAGACATAAGGCTCGTTGGGTACCCAAAAGACGAGCGCGAATGCATTTTTTGTTTTGGTTAACTTGGCCAAAGACGTGAGTATTCCATTCAGCTACAACCTTGGAGGTGATGGATTTTTTTTTATAAAAAGTATTTGTGAAGTTATCAGACCTCATGACATTATTTTCATGCAATAACCAACACTTGGTGATAAGTTGATGGAAAAGATGATGGGTCTGCCACATAGGTTGAAAAAGAAAATGTTTAACTGGGGAACGCCACTCCCACCCCTCGATGGAGACAATAATTAGGTGATGATCAGAATGAAACCTAGGTAAAGTAAGATAGTGACCTTTTGGCAATAACACTTGCCACTCAGAATTTATAAAGGCCCTATCCAATTTTTCCCTAATGCGGCGCCGCCAATCCTAATTCTTATTTGTCCAAGTGCAATGGGGTCCACTAGTGGCAAGATCAAATAGACCACAATGATTTAAACAATCATTAAAAGCACGCACATGTGATGCAATGAGTGGGCGGCCTCCTAGTTTTTCCATTGTATCTAAAAGTTCATTAAAATCACCCATAACCAACCATGGCATATTAAATTCAGAAGCTACATTCATAAGATGAGTCCATAAATGAATGCGTTTATGAAGTATGGGAGAAGTGTAAATAGCGGAAAAAAGCCAGGGAGCAAATTGAGAAGAAGAGTGTACCTTGATAATCATGGCCACGCTATGCTTAGTAGCCGGAACGACGTCTACATTGCATTTGATGTCGTCCCATAACACCCTTATCCCACTAGAGAGGCCTATCGGATCCACACGAAAATGTTGAGGAAGTCCCACCTGACCAATAACATGCTCAGCATGATTGCCACTGATACGTGGCTCAAGTATAACGAGTATGTCAGGACCATAGGCATTGATAAGGTCCTGCACATTCAGGCAAAAGCAGGCATTCCCCGCTCTTCTAACATTCCAAGTCACTATCTTCATGAATGGTGACTGAGGAGGTTGGAACTGACTCAGAGGTGAGGTCTGAGAGGTTGAAGGATACATCCTCCCTTGAGGAGAGGGCAATGGCGATGGTTGTAGCGCAGTTAAATGGTCCAAATAAATCTTGTATTGCGATGGCAACACTACCCACCCTAAGCACGATATGACACTAACGGCCACAGTTTGTTGCTAATCAGAAAAATGGGTTATGACCAGCTTGTTGAGTTGGGTCTCCATCGAGTACATTAGCTCCTCCTTGGTCAGGAAGTTGAAGGTGGGGAAAGGGAGCACTTCACTTCCAAAGACCATGTTGTCATGTGCATGAAAGGCCTGATTTGTTGGTGGAGCAGGTACCCTTCTTGTGGACCGACATCGTGGTCATATATGACAGGGTTAGACCTGAGTAGCTCTTGGGGAGGAAGGTGGTATAGGAGGCACCAACCCCTGGCTCATCATCCCCCATTCCTGTTGTGAAGGGTTGAGTTTGTCCATACGGGTGGGGATAATACGTGATTGCTATTGTATCGGAGTGGTGGGATGAAGAGCAACTTGAAGAATCGGAATGGGATATGGCGAGTTCAGAGGGTGGATGAGGGATATATGAGGAGTTTGGTAGTCCACTACCACTAGAGTCAACAAATAGAATGGTTGTGTGTCGGGTTTGAGAGTGCTGGAGCTGGAATTCTAAGGGTGGTAGGAAGGTAAAGACGGTAGTGAGTCGGAGTCGAGGGAGTGTGGCAAATAGGGAGGGTGGTCCATCATGGTGACTGGCAGAAGTGTTTGTAGTGGGAGATGAGTAAGAGTGGAAGGAAGTCTGACTCGTAGAATCAGATATAGGGGGAGTTGTGCATGTAATAGTGATACCAGGGAGGTGAGGCGTGGCCACGTATACATCCAAAGCATCTGAGGTGGAAGCAGTATAAAAGGTATGAATTAAAGAAGGGCACTCATAGTTTGTCGAATCCAAGGACTCGCCCGAGAGGTCTACCAAGTTGGAAAACCGATTGTGTAGTGGGGCATTATGAAGCTGTCCAGAGACAGGGTCCTTAGACAGAGATTGGGTCATGTTAGCGGTGTGGGTCAGAGGGTCAATCCGTCCGACAATTGAAGTGTGCAAAGTCATAATGTTATACTCAGTGTGACATGTAGGATGGCCAACTGGCTGAGTGGATTTGTTTCTCGCATCGGTACGGTGCCTGGGATTCTTACGCATTACCATCATCCAGGGACCGAAATCATGAGAGGCCAAGTTGTTAAAGCGCACTAGTAGGGAATGGGAGGAGTGGGAGTTGCGCTGGGCATCACCACCTTGCATCACTAATGGCTGAACTGGACAGTGTTCCATTATGTGTCCAATTCTACCACACGAAAAGCACAGGGTTGGAAGATTTTCGTAATGTATGGCTTGGGTAAAACTGCCTATTGTAACGTGATGCCACAGAGGTTTGTCCATCTCAAGCTGAACACAAATGCGCGCAAATCGACCTCTAGCAATAGTATTTGTTATAGTGTCTATTTTTATGAATCGACCTATCTTATTCCCTATTGTTCATCAGATATCAGGATGAAAGAACTCATTGGGAAGGTCAGCTAACCGAATCCATGCAGCCAAGGACGCCATCGTGGCCTTTGCTACCTGAAACTCGGGTACCCATTTATGCACCGACAAATAGTTATCACCACGAACCAGGGACCACGTTCTAGGACAGCCAGATAATCAGGAACTTGGATAAACTTAACTAAGAAGAAATCATGCCCTAAATCTATCATATTGAAATTACCTGTAGGGCGCCAAATACCTTGGAGTCGTGTGAACAATGCCTTATATCCAAAGGAATTACCCACTACCTTGACAATGACGCTGCTCTTCCACGGAGCATAAATCTTTTCTCGAACATGAGACGACAGAGGGAAAAACTGTTCTGCATGCTCCACAGCCCCGTCCTCATTCACCGTCAGCTTGAGCTTAGCCTCGTGAACAGGGAGAGAAGTAGTCTCCATCGCTGCCATGTCTTGCATGAGAGCATCCTTAAATGAGGTCGGTGGGGATACTGAAGGGTCCAGGCCTTGAATGGGTGAAGTAAAGGAAGACACATCTTTTTTACGTGTAATGTTGAACAGGAATTGCGTTTCTGGGGAGGGCAGAGACGGTGTGAGTGCTTCAAAGGTCATAGTTGCTTTTTGTCTTATTTTCTCTTTTCCCCTAACTCAATTTTCACTTTTTTACTTAGGCTTTTCTGGTAAAGGCAAGCATCAAAAAATTAATTTTATAGTTTTTCACATAATGGTGTATAAGAGGGATCAATGGTGGTATCCATCTTGTCCTTTAAAGTGGTTGTGTTTTTCTTAATAAAATAAATAGATATAGATGAGAACGGGTTTGACTTATCTCTCGTACTTTTTTAACATGAATTTCTTTTTGTTTTAATGAGAAACTATCACATCATCTACTAACTAAATAAAAAGTGGAGATTAAACCCACTATCACTTGTCATTGTATATTTAAAATAAAAGGACATGTTCAATTAAAAAAATACTAGAGGTAAGTCAAACCCGATGAGAGCAATGATATCCCTTAATTATAAAGATTTTCTCAGTTTATTTAATGAATGTTTTCAGGCAATATAGTTAACCTTGACTTTAAGCATTTGATTTACCATATCTTTAGCGTGATTATATATAGTTATATACAATACAGTACAATAGATATGAATTAGATTTGAAATCTTTGGAATATACAATACAGTGCAATGGATATGGATTGGATTCTGAATCTTTGGAGTCATGTTCTAGACCTATAAGCCCACCACCTAGTAATCCTGTGAGGCTTATTTTAATCTGAAAATTAAGATATCATTACATTAATTTATATACTGACTTATATGGTGACGTAAATAGTTAAAACAAATTATTCATCAAATGTTTTTTTTTTTTTTTTAAGTTATTCTTTAAATATTTTCATTAAAAATTTTAAAATTTTATATTAAAAGGAAAAAGGAACTCATTACAAATGGATGACTAAATATATATATATATATATATATATATATATATATATATTGTAGGGGCTCAATTTGTAACGGACCCTTCACAATAAAATTTGTAGAGAAGTGGGTTCAAGGATTTGGCGTCACCGAAGTAAGCGATGACTGGTATAAAGTTTGTAATAAAAATTGATGACATGAGATCCATTGGATTCTAAATGTCAGAATTTGGCTAAGTGTTTATGAAGCATATTGGTCCTCGGCCCAGGCCGAGGATCTATTATTCTTCTTTTCTTATCATCGAATGACCCCCCCCCCATTGTTGGGAAAAATCTCTTGGTTATATAGTATTTTTCCTCTTCTTAGTCTTCGCCGTCCACTTGTCAATTATCGGAGCCTCGATGTACAGGGGACTGTCCCATCATTTGTATTTGCAGGCTTTATGTTATTTCCCAGCCGCCTTTGCAGGCTTTATAATAGTTGAAGTGACTGATGCTTTAGGGTTTTCAGGTCACCTCACCATTAAAGCGGTCAGAATGTTGGTGAGATATATTCAACGAATGAGGGATATTTTCCCTTTAGTGAAGTCGGCGTGCCGAGGATGTGTCATCCTTGGCGAGGCCTTTGGATGACCTGGGCTCTTTCCCATTGTCCTCGGCCTTTACGTTATCCTCGACGCGGGCCTTGGGCCGTATGTAGTGGGCCAGCGTGGTTAATGCAATAGGGCCCCACATATATATATATATATATATATATATATATATATATATAAATTTAAAGAAAAATTACAAAGTTACTTACATACAAAACAAAACAGTTCTAGGATGTTGTCACGTGGATGGAATTGAGCCACACGATTTCATCACCTCTCAGGTCTTATTCGATGCTACCAAGGGATAATAATTCTACTGTGATGATGATGTAATGGTTTTTTTTTGTTTTTTTTTATTTTATTGAATGAAGATGCAAGTCTTAAAATAATAATAATAATAACCACACACACACAAAAAAAAAAAAAAAACTATGCTATGTCAAAAAACAAAAAAAAAAACAAAAATTTGACATTTAAGGTCTGTTTGGATACAGCTTATATAGCTGAAAACTAAAAACTAAAAACACTATAGCAAAATAATTTTTAAATGTGTGAATTGTGCTGTGAGACCCATTTTTAATATTTTTTTCTGAATAAAGTAGTTGTGGGTCCCATGAACAGTGCGTGAATAGTGCATAAACAGTGCACTTTGTCTCCTGCATAGTGAATCCATGTGCACGAACAGTGCGGTTACTGTTCATACGCACTGAAAAAAAAAAAAAAAAAAAAAAAAAGAAGAAGGAAACGTGAAACTCAAAACGCAAACGTGCAATAAGCCCAATCCAAATGAGACTTTAAACTTTGTTGAGGTCTAAAATATCACAAGTATTAACATCTAAAACTGTGAGAGTGCTTTTTTTTTCTTAGCACACAGGCCCAAGTAGAGATAAGGATCCCGGGCCCAAATACTTGTTATTTTGGTGGACTGGGCTTGGTTCACCGCAGCTAAATGGGGCTGATTACGAACCAAGTTGTGCGCAAGTCATATAAAGCTCCTCAAGATGAAAAATACAATTCCTCTTAGTACCCTGGGGCGTACTGTCGTGGGATCCCGGGCATACTGTCGTGGGATCTCGAGGCATATTAGGCCTGTAAGAACCCAAAATCTCTGGTTCTCTGAACTATATGATCTTTTCCATGTTTATTATGTAATAGAGCTTTGTCCTTTCCCTTTATCTCTATGGGTGCTACATAAAAAAAACAAAACACACTACACATATCTTCAAATAATTGTTAGTTTCTTAGATTAGGATATACATTTTAATACATATACATATATGTAAATGAGTTTCATGAAAATGATTCTGCCACGAGGATCCTGGCCCCAATTCTCACAAACTTGGTGCTTTTACACAAGACTTGTGGGATTTGGAACTCAAGTCCGAGTGGCTTTGCTTGAGCTTTGCCTTCCAAGATAGTTAGATGAGAAGGATTTTAGCAAGAAACAGTAAAGGAAGACAATGCAATAAAGAAATGCACGAAATAATTGTTAGAGATCCTCAAATCAATATGAGGTATTTCATTATTTTCTTGATTGTGGATTACAATATGCTCACTAAGACGTGATACAAGGTTCAACTAAGTTCAAAAGTTACAGACTTTGATAGCTATTCAAGCTTCTAAGACTTGCAAAGTTTGAATTTGTTGAATCCAAGCATATGCTATAGTGGCTGTCTCTGGGATACCGGGAGCGGTTCCTCTGTTTTCTTTTGGTTTTACAGAGCTTTTCCAATGGCTTTGCTGTGATATCTTTTCTCAGATCAAAACGGTGATGAATGAATGTCCCTCAGCATGGGTTTTCTCTTTCTTTTATAGTGCGACTCTAGGGCTTTGAGGCACGAGCGATTTCTCTCTTTTGCCCCTTGTGAGCTTGTACTGTGTCAGTTACCCAGAGGCTTGTCCTTTCCTTTTTTCTCATAATTTCTTCCTTTTGGTTCGACTAAGCTGAAAGCCCCTAGCTGGTTTTCCATTTCAAGGTTCCCTCTGTTCGCTGATTCTTCAGCTATTTGGCCATTTCTTCCACTTTTCCAGTTTTTTTGGTTGCACTCCATCCTTGTCATTTTCCTCAAATAGTTGGAATATTTTACTGCTGGGTTGAAAGCTCCTTCTGGTTACCTCCTTTTTTATGGTCTTCTCATTGTTGGTTCCTTGAGGCACAGCTCTTGCGTTTTGCTTCGTACTTTCTGATCCTACTGTATGTCTGGGTGCATGAGACCCGCATGCTCTTTGTCTTTTATCCCTCTTTTAAACTTGCTTCAATCCACTTTAGCTGTGCTGCACGTCTAAGGATCCCGAGCCTCTGGCAGCCTCTGGGGATCTTGGCCCAGCTCTTTTACTGGAATTTGCTGGACTTTTTAATGGCATTTTTTGCTAGAAATCTGAACATATATAAGGCCTTGATGTTGATTCTTCTTGCTGCACGAATTGGGCCTTCTTTATTTTTTTATGGAATGGGCTTTGTTGTGAAATTTTGGACCTCAACAAAAACTAAAGGGCCCTCAAAGATAAGAAATGCGCAATCCGCCAACCAAAACCCACTTAAAATAAGTAAAAAGGGAGCCCAAGCCCTGGGCCTTAGAAAATGAGAAAAAGGAAAAGAGGGGCTTGGCCTAGCCTTTGTGAGAAGAATTTTCGAGGAGCCCGGAAAGGGACTGGACTAGGATACCTTGGAACTGCCAAAACTAGGGGGGATCCTCGGGGAATGCAGGAAAGAACCAGCTGGGAATTGGACAGCTTAAGGAAGCATGCTTATGGACACAAGGAACGAAGATAGGCATGTCCCATCAGCCGCCTATGACTCAAAAAGAAAGCTGATGACTTAGGAATTAACACTTGATATAAAGAAGCCTAGTACCTTGGGAAAGGTAAGGAGGTGAACCATGAAGGAAGGTGGCTGAGGATCTTTCAGCTGAACAGGGAAGAATCTACCTATTTAGGAATAAGGACAAAAGCTGAAATAGCCAAAAAGATGAGTCTGAAAGTTAGCTCTCAGGACCCCTCAAAAGAGGAAGGTCAGTTAGAGACTTTCTGGAGGGAAACTTTAAAAGAAGAATGTAGTGAGAAAATGAGGAAATGACCAACCACCAATGTTGCTAACACGATATTAGTTTTGGTACCCAGGGCAACAAATGGAGGGAATCAATGGCACACCAAAAACCCTAGGAATGTACTATAAAAGGAGGATCAAGCCATCAACAAAGGACACTCAGCAACAATTAATCAAAGCAAAGAGAGTCTCTAAGAAACTCATTTAAACCTAAAAAAAAAAAAAGAGAATAGAAGGAAACACTGTGAGGGATCCTAAGATAAGTGCTAAAGGATACACTTGGATTTAAGGGGATTCAAACCTCACAAGTCTTGGAAGCCTACAAAGAGCTATCTAAATCTGTGACTTTTGAACTTGTTTGAACCTTGTGACACATTCCAACAAGAAATAGGATCTAATGTACTAAAACTCAATATAATGACATATTCCTTTATTTTCCAAGGATCCTTGACGTCCCTACTTACTTTTTTATTCCTTATTTCTTTATTGTTCCTCAGCCATTTATTTTACAATATGTATATATCTGCATGTATGAATATGTATGTATTGTACGACCCAAGTTTTAATGTACAACTAGGTTTGTAATCAGCCCAACAAAACTGCGGTGAACCAAACCCAGTCCACCAAATTACAAGTATAAAGCTCTTTGGGGGCTTAGGATCCTTGTTCCTACTTGGGCCTGGGTACTGCCCAAAATAAGAACCCGCAAACTTATTTCAAGAAATATAAAAATTATGGGATAATTACACTTTACCCACTTGTGGTTTGCCTCTAATTTGATTTGCCTACCTGTGGTTTCAATTTTGACACTTTACCCACCTGTGATTTCCTCCGTTAAGGCTCTGTTACCCACCTCCATTAAAAAGAATGTTAAATATGTATTTTTGCACAATTTTTATGTCTCTCTCCTCCCAAAACATAAAACACATAAAAATTCAAGAGAAAACAAGATCAAAATGTGCTATTGGTAAAAAATATTATGCAATTTCTTAGAACTTGAACTTGTATTTGAACTTATCATCTCAACCACAAATAAACTAATTATACATCTGAAAGCATGATAAAGCCGTATGAGAAAAATTAGATAAAAATTAAAACTCCTAATCTAACTCAACAACGTTCAAATAAATCAAATCAAATCTCCTGCTCCTCGTGTCCAAAAACTAGAAACCCAAAAAAGTAGAAAACCCAGAAAAGTTCAAACAACAAAAATTAAAACTCCTCATGTACAAAAACTAGAAACCCAAAAAATTTTAAACTTTTCTGAGCTGAGCTGAACTCGTTCACCACACAATCGAAATCATCAAAAACACGAAACCTGCTTAGCGAAAACTATGGCAGCATCGCAGTTCGATCTGGAGCGACAGATCGAGCACTTAATGGAGTGCAAGCCTATGCCAGAAGCAAAGGTGAAAGCGCTGTGCGAGCAAGCGAGGTCGATTTTAATGGAGGAATGGAACGTGCAGCCGGTGAAGTGTCCCGTCACCATGTGTAGCGACATCTGCGGCCAGTTCTATGACCTCCTTGAGCTCTTTCGGATCGGCGGCAATGCTCCCGATACCAATTATCTCTTCATGGGTGACTATGTAGGTCTGTATTTACTGTTTTGCCATTTCGTTTTTGGATTAGCTTAGTTATATATATAGAGCATGTGGGTGCGTGTAGAATAAAGTTTTGAAACAAGAATGTGGCAATTTGATGTGGAAGAAATGTATTGCGAATGATAGGATTTGAATTTATGGCGGTGTTTTGATCTGTTTAAACTTTTCTGGGTTTCTAGTTTTTGGACATGAGGAGTTTCAATTTTTGTTGTTTGAACTTTTCTGGGTTTTCTACTTTTCTGGGTTTCTAGCTTTTGGACATGAAGGGCAGGAGATTTGATTTGATTTATTTGAACGTTGTTGAGTTAGATTAGGAGTTAATTTTTATCTAATTTTTCTCATACGGCTTTATCATGCTTTCAGATGTATAATTAGTTTATTTGTGGTTGAGATGATAAATTCAAATACAAGTTCAAGTTCTAAGAAATTGCATAATATTTTTTACCAATAGCACATTTTGATCTTGTTTTCTCTTGAATTTTTATGTGTTTTATGTTTGGGGAGGAGAGAGACATAAAAATTGTGCAAAAATACATATTTAACCTTCTTTTTAACGGAGGTGGGTAACAGAGCCTTAACGAAGGAAATCACAGGTTGGTAAAATGTCAAAATTGAAACCACGGGTAGGCAAATCAAATTAGAGGCAAACTACAAGTGGGTAAAGTGTAATTATCCCAAAAATTATAGTTATATATAACTCAAGACTTTGATATAGTTGGGAATAATTGGTACATATTAGTATTATTCGGTATATTAGGTCTTTTTTTTTTTCCTTTGTGTAACCATAATATATAATACTCCTCTCATGTGGAGAGGCTCTATAAGTGTGGAACTCACCCTTATATGAGAGGAGTGTTACATAACACAATTACACATACTACCACCTCCTCAAATAGACATCCAAATTTACAAAAGTTTTCGATTATTTCATTTTAATCTTTTGACATATGATGTAACTTCATCTCGACTTCTTGATATTAATGAGATTTCGAATTTTCTTTAAATAAATAAATAAGTGCAGGACTAACTCTTGTAAGAGAGGAGTGTTATACAACACAATCAATCAATCAATCATACATAGGATAAAATTTATGTCCAAACTGTTTTGAAATTATCCCCTTCATTTCATCACGTGACAATTTATATAACTATTTATATATTTGTATTATTTAAAGAAGTTATGTAATTAAAACTAGACACAAATAGTCTTTTCCATGGATTGAGACCTAGGTATTGCACCATGTGCAATTACTCTCTTTTACAATTTTTTTTTACTTTTTCACTTTTTTACAATTTTTTTATTTTATTTAATGATTGAGATTGAATTTTTTTTTTTTTTTTTTTTATAGCTAAACTTTTTCATTATATTACATATGATCTCAAATCAAGGAAATAGCTTCAAACTGATTTAGAGCTAAACTCTCTTCAAAAGAGTCGTTGAGATTTACAAAAGTCACTGATTATTTCATGGTATTTAGTCATTGTTGTACTCCTATTGCCATTGTTTTTTTACTCAGTGTCATAAATTAAAAAAGCAAGGGAGGTTTGGCCTTTGCCATACTTGACACAACTTTGAAAGCCATTTCAGTAATATAAAATAAAAATAAAATAAGCTATTTTAGTAAATTTAATCATTTATTCGCCAAGTTTCAAGCAAAAAAATAATTAAAAAAAAAATATATATATATATATATATATTTCCTAAGTACTTAGTATAAAGTATAAACCCTCTTTGCTTTTTTAAAGCCTATTTATTCATAAGTAACAACAACAACACTCATGCTCAGTATCTTGCTCTTGCTAAGGGCTGTTTGGATTTGCTGTTTCCATAACTGATAACTCTGTTTCCATCACCCATAACTCAAAAATGGTGGGACCCATGGCTGAGAAGTTTGCTTGGTTTTTGTTTCCAGTTTTTGTTTCCATCACTCAATTATTTGATTTTTGAGTGATGAGTTATGAAAACTGAAAACACATTTTAGGTGTTTTCAGTTTCTAAAACTCAGTTTTCAATGGTATTTCCGTAATTACACCTACATACCCAGCCGCAACGTTTGCCAGATGTACTGATTTTTTTTTTTTTTTGGTGAAACCCAGCCACAATGTTTGACAAATGGGCTGATTTTTTTTTTTGGTGAAACCCAGCCGCAACTTTTGAAGTTGAAAAATGGGTGATGAGTTAAGGTGCCAAACAGGTGGTTTAGGAAATTGAGGTATTTTAAGTGATGAGTAATGAGTGACGAAAATTGAGTAAGGAGTGATGAGTGATGAAAAAAAAAAAAAAACCAAACAGCCCTCAAGCTTCTCAAAGATAAACAACAATGTCGGCGATATTTTCTCATTGTACCCCAATTGCCTTAGACAAAGCCGTGTCTCCATCCTCCTCATTTTCCGGTCATAATCTCTGGCAACCCTCTCAATTTCCAGTTAGAAAGTTCTTCTCGAGCATTTCGGTGTCTTCTCCAGCGAGCTCTCCAACTTTCCGATCAAGGATTGCATGCCAGACCTCTTCCTCCTCCTCCGCAGCTTCGCCACCTTCTTCCTCTGTCAATGGCCCAGCTTCATAATTAATCATTCGTTGATTAATTACGAAGCTTTTTGATTATATATATATGTGTGTGTGTGTGTGTGTGGAAATTGTTTTTTTTAAGAGAGTTTCAACCTATGATGTCCGCTCCTGATGATAGCTCTTTATCATCAGAACAAAACACCAATAAGTTTTTGGGGTAGGAAAGATTAAACCCAGATCTCTTATACAACCATAAAAAACTTTACTGGTTGACAGTGGTGACTTCAAGATCTTTTTTCAAGGGGGGTCAATAGTGTCAAAGCTAGGAATAGTCCGGAAAGAAAGTTTATTTATTTATTTTGTTTAACGAAGAAGCAATTTTAACAGTAATGCTACTAATGCAACACTTTCATAATAAAATCTAGGTGACTTGTTAAATGTATGTAAAAAAGTGATGTCAGTTGTGAGTCTAGATAAATACAATTACAACATACCACTTAACTTTTATTGTAAAACTATTGTGAAAATATAGTGAAAGTAGCACTAAGATAGTTTTATTTAAGCTTATTTCAACTAGGTTCAAACAAAATTTAGGTTTAAGGTGTTCAAATTTTTTATTTAGGGGTAAATATATATATATATATATATATATATAATGTTTTTTTTTTTTGGGCCAAGTCAGGGGGTTCAAATGAACCCCTTGGGTTGGTTGTAGCGCCGCCCATGACGATTGAACTAACTAAAACCCACATATATACGGTAGAAGTTGAAAACTTGAAATTAAGAGCCCATTTGGTAATGTTGTTCTAGCAACGTTGTTTAAGTGTTGTAGAAATAGGGTGAATAAAAAACTTTGAAGAGAAAATGGGTTTGTGTGTTGTTTGGATGGGAGGGGGGAAAGAAAACTTTTGTGTGGGGCTCAGGAATTTTTCACCTAGGCCCACCAAAACTTTTCTCTCCAAAATGGAGAGAAGAGAGGGGAGAAAACGCTGAGGCCTGCTGTGTGACAAAAATACTCTCACTTTTTATTGCTGCGTGACAAAAACGCTGAGGCAGTGAGGCCTGCCCAGTTGATTTATAAGTGCAAGTTTGCCCAGTTTACGTAAAAATGGTCATTTTAAAATAGGTTCTTTGTTTAACCCTTTTGTTTTCAAAAAAAAATATTGTTGCTAGGGTCCGAATTGTGCAAATGGCTAGGGTCTTATTATAGGTTTTAATTCTTCTAATAGTAGTCTCTGCATGTTTAAGAATCATTGACACTTAGCACAATATTCTTGAACATAGTCTTGTGCATCTTTTTGCCCAGTTGCCCACGTTATACACTACTAGTATGTAACCCCGTGCTACCGCACGGGATTGGTTAATTGTAATGATGCTATTGACCAATTTTTTTGTTTTTGTTTTGTTTTTGTTTTTTTGGGTTTATCACACGAATGATAGAATTAAATCAAACAATGAAAAATATATATTGCATTTTATTATTTAAGTAATGCTATTGGTCTTTTTTTTTTTTTTTTTTTGGTTTATCATACATAGGATAGCATCAGATAAAACAATGAATAAAAAAAAGAGAATATTGCATTTTATTATTTAAGTGATGCTACAGTAAAGAAAAAAGAGAATATTGCATTTTATTATTTAAAATATATAAAGGGACATTAAAAAATAAAAACTGATCATTGAGCTTGGAATCTTCTTGGAGGCGCCAATGAAGCGCTAATGTATGAGAGTGTGAAGTAAGGAAGAGTGGGATTGAACATTGTGTTTGAACCCGGCCTTGCTCTGAGAAATCCATAAGGAGGAGGAGAGGGTAGTGTGTGGATCTAGTTGGTAGAGGTTGAGAGAGGAGGAGAAATGAGATGACGATATGGAATTAGGAGGAGATGATGTTTTACTTTTATAGTTTTTCACGTGGACTCCTTGGTTCTGGTTGTGGGATTAGAAAAGGTCCAGACTTTATTAAGATCACCCATAAAAGTGTGCAGGTGAGATGTTCTTGCTTAGGCCAATGAGTATTTTCATTGTGGTTTTCTTGGCTTCCGTGTTAAATGTTAATGCATCATTTATTTTGGCACAAAAATTAGAAAATTTAGATAAGATACATGACACAAAATTGGAGTCCAATTTATAATCTCCATAAAAGTGTGCAGGTAAGATGTTCTTGCTTAGGCTAATGAGCATTATCATTGTGGTTTTTTTGGCTTCCGTGTTAAATGTTAATGCATCATTTATTTGGGCACAAAAATTAAAAAATTTAGATAAGATACATGACACAAAATTAGAGTCAAATTTATAATCTAATTAGATTTTTTTTTGAGTTTTGGTTAGGACAAGTGGCGCAAAATTGAGAATCCAATTGAAATCTAATTGGATTTTCTCTCTGCTTCACCTATTATTATATATATAGATTTGTTGCCCACCTTCCACGGAGTTTTTCTCAGAAAAGTTTTTTTTTTTTGAAAGTGTCTTCCCAATTAATGCAAAATCAATTTTTTTGTTAATTTTTATATTATTTAATGAGTGTAAATATATCTATTTCTTATATATTATATAACAAGAACATAATAGTTAATTTATATAAACTACATTTTTTATTTTCCACTTTTCTCTTCAACCAAATAAAAGAGTTTTCCACCCTCCCACTTTTCCACCCCTCCAACCAAACACACATGAGGGAAAACCAAATATTTTCTATCCTCTCACTTTTCCATTCTCCCACTAATTTTTCATCCTCTCACTTTTTCACTCTTCCAACCAAACGGACCCTAAAAGTATCTAATAGTATAAAACAAAATTCATTAATTATTAATTCAATGAATTAGATAACACAATACAATACAGCTAAAAAATATATTATCTAAGCAACCAAATACTAGAAATAGCATATTGACTATTTTTGTTTTGGTTAACAACTAAGATATTAAATATTTCCCCCTCAAAAAAAAAAAAAGATATTAAATATTTAGAACATTTATTAACTCGTGCAAAAATTCATATCTATTTTAGCACAAGAACCTTTTTTTTTTTTTTTAAATAACCATTTTTCAAAAATACACCTATCATATTATTTATTATATTGTCTATCTCATTAACATATCAAATTTTCTTGATTTTTTAATTGTTTACCTCTCTTTACATATCATAATCATTATCCATTCTTGTCTTTTATTTTCGAAAAATAAAAAATAAAAAAAGTAAAAGTACATAACATGGTTACAATAATCGTTTAAATTTATACCAATACTGTAATTAAAATGGAAAAATGCTCTAAGAAATGAAACAAAATAAATTGAGAAAGTGTCAACGTGGACCTAACAGGAGTATATTAGTGAAATTTTATATAAAGAATCAAATAAATTATACCCACAAAATGAAGGTGAAATTTATTTTAAGAATTAAAAACCTGAAGAGATAAGTACAGACGTAGTCTCATGATCACTCTCTTAAAATAAATAAAAAAATAACAAAATCTAATGTCCTATGCTACCCCAAGTCCCCACCTCAATTTGTTAAATGAATGAATGAAAAAGTTTAGGTATGCGATGTGACTCAGAATGTAAAGCAATTACCAAGTTCAGCGGACCAAGATCAGACACGTATTTAGGGAGGCCAACAGGGGAGCTGACTGCCTTGCCAAGAAAGCTTGTTCCTTGGTTAATGATGTTGTTAATGATTTTGTTGTTTGAATGCTCCCCCTTCCCCTGATCTTATGTAATTTTGAACTCTGATGTTCACTGTCTGTACTCTCTAAGGCTCACAGCCAATACGTTGCTTTTTGTGACTAGTTAATCTAATATAATTCAGCATCTTGACCAAAAAAAAAAAAAAAAAAGCAATTACCAAGAATAAAATAAGGAGAAAGTAAAACAAAATAGCTAGAATAATGAGAAAGTTAATAAAAGAAACAAAGGTTTTAGAGAAGTACCAAACCTGAGGAACATACTCAAAGAGGAGAAGAAGGTCCAAAGTGTGGCAGTTACAACAAAGCTTAATAAAAAGACCTCTTTTTTATGCTTTAAATAGAAAGTGGGGCAAAATTTTCAGCAATTATTACAAGAAAAATTGAGGTTTGAGATTGAATATATATATATATATATATATAGTCTTTTCATTTTAGTTTTTTTTTTTTTTGGATAAGCTTGATTTCAATTATTTGATTGAGAGAGAGAGAATGTGTTTTTTCAACTCCTTTGAACAGGAGATTAATGAGTTCTACAATCTAAAAGTCCCATAAAGAATATGAAAGGTTAGTTGCACATCCAACGTAAAATTTCTTTGTTCTAATAGCTTTTGTAATTATTCATTAAAATTTGAGGTCTAATTAAGGATTGAGATTAGGTGCACCATGTGCAATTGCTCTCAATGGCCGAGATTGAGAGATGAAAAAAAAAAACTTTCAATCTTAACCAATGAATTAAATAGATTAAAAACATTAAAAATTAAAAAAATGAAATGGTAAAAACTTTTTTTGAGAGGAAAATGCGTATGTGATCCCTTAATTAATACTCTTGAGAAAAGAGATATCTTTTTGGTTAGATGTAATGTTATAATACACAACATTTTTCACAATAATTTTTTTTCGAAAAACAAACTAACTGCTAAACACACACGCACACACTTAATTACACTCTCTCACCAAATTCAAACACATTACTTAACCTAAAGTATCACTACATTAGTTTTTTTTTGGTCAACATGTTTTTTTTTTAAATATTTTTATGTGGGTTCATCATTGCCCTTATATTAGTATCTATCATTCACAAATCATTATTCATTATTATGAAGGTTGTGTTTCGTTTGACAAAAAATATTTTTTGACCGTAAAATATTTTTAGGTGAAAATATTTCAAGAAAAAAAAATTTAAGTGTTTGGTTGCATTCCTAAAAATACCCCGAAGAATTTTCAAGTATTTGGTTACATTCTTGAAAATGTTATATAAAAATATTTTTTACTATTTTCTCGTATCTAAAGCTCATATATTATTTAAAAAAAGGAAAAATTTAGATAAAAAAACATTGTGATTGGGAATTAGCAGCGGTTGGCCACTAGAGGAGACTGTGGACATTAGTGGGGTGGTGATTGGGCAGCAGACAATAGGGATGAGAGGTAGAAGTTCGGTCAATAAATTTTTGGTGAAGCAGAAAATGAAAGTGTAAATAAATTTTCATCACAAGTGCTCGCTTAGTCTCTATTGTCATTTCCTTTTCCTTATATCATAAAAAAACAAGGGAGGTTTTATAGCCACACAGCTTTGCCATTTTAGTAATAAAATAAGGCAGATCAAGTGAATTTATTCCCTATAAGTACTAGGTACTGTATTATTCCTTTCAGTAAATTTCTTCTTCTTCTTTTACCATCAAAAAAAATAAAATAAAAAAGGAATTATTCTTTTTTCTCTCTCAAAAAAAAAAAAAAAAAAAAAGGTATAAACCCTCTTTTGCTTTTTTAAAAGCCTGTTCACAACAAGAAGTAACATACAAACACGCACTCAAAGCTCAGTTTCTCGCTCTTGCTATTGCTATTGCTCTTGCTCTCTCTCTTTGCTAAGCTTCTCAGAGATAAACAACAATGTCGGCGATATTTACTCACTGTACACCTATCACCTCAGACAAAGCCGCCTCTCTCTCCTCCTCATTTTCCGGTCACAATCTCTGGCGATCGGCCCAACTCCCCGGAAAGTTCTGCTCGACCATTTCGGTGTCTTCTCCGGCGAGCTCTCCGGCTTTACGATCAAGGATCGCTTGCCAGATTTCCTCCTCCGCCGCTACTTCGCCACCTTCTTCCTCCGTCAATGTCCAAGGTCAAATGCGTGCCTCTTAATCTTTCGTTGATTACGAAGCTTTTTGATTGTAGTCTATCTGTTTGGGCCAATTCAATTCGATATAGGGTTTATGGTGTTTGGTAATATGCTATATCGGAAAGAAGAAAAAAACTTGAATTTGGGTTTAAGAATTGGAAAATAGTTAAGAGAGGTATAGAAATCTGTGTGTTCGTTGGACAATGCATGTTTATCTGTGTCTGTTATTTAGGCTCCTTGTAATGCATGTGGTGATAATCGGGGTTTCTGATTGAAATTGAACATTAATGGACCAAAACGGTTTTGAATTTATTTCGTTTTTGTTAGGGTTTAAGGTTCCTTGTTTTCGCATATTTTCGTTGTCTTTGTCATTTTATTTGAGGAATAAAATGTAAAATTGTGCTTCTTAATGGTTATTGATTTTAAGGGTGTGTTTGGATAAGATGTTGCAAAACGTTATTTTGGGTTTAAAATGAGCCGTTTGTAAAAAAGCTATGAGAAATTGTTGTTGCGAAACGGGGTTTTGGGTTTTTAAAAACGCACTTTTATGCTCCCAAAACGCCTAACCAAACGGATACTAAGTTTCATTATTTTTATTTTTTTTTTAAATCCAATGTGGTGTTTGAGTTTATATGAATTTTTGGGGGTAGAAACTTATTATTGATCTGAAAGGATCTTTTCAAGACTTTAGTGGTCAGTTTGTTAAAATTTGGTTTGATATGCTTGACTTTTAAAAAAGTGTTGGTAATTGGAAAATAGTCTAGAAGGGTTATATATCCCTTATTTCTAAGCTGAATCTCATGAGTTTGATGTAAGAGGGTGTGTAATTTTCCTTGTAAAATGTCCTCTTTTGACACAATTTATTTGGGTTCCTCGTGTTACAGAGAAATCAGGGCAGAAGGATTTTCTGCACATTAGTGACTTTGACAAGGCTACTATTTTAAAGATCTTAGACCAGGCTGCAGAAGTAAAAGCATTGCTAAAATCAGGAGACAGGACATTCCTTCCATTCAAGGGGAAAACAATGGCAATGATCTTCGCAAAGCCATCCATGAGAACCCGAGTTTCTTTTGAGACTGGGTTTTCCTTGCTAGGAGGCCATGCTATATACTTGGGACCTGATGATATTCAGATGGGTAAGCGGGAGGAAACTCGTGATGTTGCTCGTGTTTTGTGTCGCTATAATGACATTATTATGGCACGGGTCTTTGCTCATCAGGTATGCTGGTGAGTTGTGGTGGTAAATTGGTTTTTCTGGTTAATGTAATTGTTTGTAATTAATAGTAATAAAACTTGGTAATTATTGGATCTTATTAGTTTTAACTTTTTTTCTTTTTATGTTTATTTTTTGGCTCCTCTTTTTTGGGAAGAAAGGGGGGAGAGGGGGGGGGGGGGGGTGTTGTCATAGGCATATATATATATATATATATAAAATATAAAATATAAAATAAAAAATTTCTTTTATCATTGGAAAGTTACACCATTCTTAAAGTAATTGATCTTGCACATTGTTTTACAAATGTAATTCCTTGTTCTATTTACAGGACATTCTTGATCTAGCTAAATATGCAACTGTACCTGTTGTTAATGGCCTGACAGACTATAACCATCCCTGCCAAATAATGGCCGATGCCCTCACTATAATTGAGCATATTGGTCATTTGGAAGGAACCAAGGTCAGTCCATAGTGCTGCTAGTTTAATGCTTAAATATGGTTGTTATTTATCTTGCCACATTCTGCATACAATTTCTTGGTGTGTCTTTCCATTCTAATCTGATTTGATGAAAATGAAACATTCAGGTCGTCTATGTAGGAGATGGAAATAACATTGTACACTCTTGGTTGTTGTTGGCATCAGTTATTCCCTTCCATTTTGTTTGTGCCTGCCCTAAAGGATTTGAACCAGATGAACAAACAGTTGAGAAGGCACGAAAGGCTGGAATCAGCAAGATTGAAATAACAAATGATCCAAAGGAAGCTGTTAGAGGAGCTGATGTTGTCTACTCAGATGTGTGGGCCAGCATGGGACAAAAGGAAGAGGCTGCCCATCGACGTCAAGTGTTTAAAGGCTTTCAGGTATATGTCGTAATAATAATTTTTTAAATAATTATATTAATATATAATATTAAAAACCTTTTTTAATGCGTGATTATGATGTATGAAATCTTTAACTTTTTGAAAAATATTTTTAGGTACTAATGTTTGTATTTTAAATTGAAGTTTAGTAGTTTTTCATATACAAAAAAATATGCATGTTTTTAAATTTCAGACGGAGACAAAATCGAGTAGATTATGTAAGACGAATAGAGAACAGAGATGTCCTTGTTGTGTATTATAATTAATAATACAAGTTGAGTGAGTTCTAGTTAAGCTCAATAGGTGTAGTCTCTTGTTGTTAAAAGATCTGGGACTCAAATCCTACCTATACAAAAACCAATTGCTGTCTTGGCCTAATTATAAAGAGAAATCTTCATGGAGCAAATGCCATAGGTTGAAATTCTGTCGGGTTGATATTAGATAGACTTCCGTTTTATAACAAGACCTAAAGTGCACCATGTTACGAATCATAGTTGCTAAAAACATAGACATGATTTTTCCTATCAATGTTTTCTTATTAGTTACTTCGGCAGCAATATTTTTCATTCAATATGTATTGTAAAGTTTGTGATAAGATGGGGTGAGGGCACTTGCCAAGCAGTAGGAATGGTGGATCAACAATGTAGAATTTTTTTTTATTACCGCATATATTTTTGCTCAGGAGGATGCAAGTTATCTTCTCTTCACTAGTGACACCAGCTTTAGTCAATGAGCTCTAGCTCAACTGGCACCTCCTCTCTCCTTAGAGTTAGAAGTTCTTGGTGGAGGGCGAGGTTGTGGGTTCTAGACTCATTAGGTGCGTGTGGAACTTAACAATTCAAAAAAAAAAAAAAAAAACTAGTGACACAAGCCTTAAATTTGACAAGGAAATTACCCGTGCTGTTCTGAGCACAAAAACAGGGAAGAAACAAAGCTTTTCAGTTTCCATGGAAATGAACTTTTCTGCTATTAGCAGTCTTTCTGTTAAGATAGGTTTTTTTTTTTTTTTTGCTTTGAAGAACTTCAGATCTCAGATGAAATCATAAAAGTAATTGAGCGTGGCAGAAGTACTTTGTTAGTTGTTTTAAGTGAGGAAACCCATATTATTTTATTCTATTCTTGTTTTGCAACATGTGCAGGTTTTCTGCTGTAAGATGGTATAAATGTGTTTCACCAGCATCTTTTATCTTTTCTTGTTTGAAGCTTTGAAAAATATATATGGTGATGACATCAATTTATTGAATGTGTTCAAGCACGAAATGGTGCATGTTATATTGCATTACTGGTGACATATATAGTTCCTGTACTGTGCCATGACATTGGTGTACTGCAAATTGCTTCATTGGTTGAACACTAATGAGATATTTTTGCTTGATATTATTTGCAGGTGGATGAAAACCTTATGAAGTTAGCAGGCCCAAAAGCCTACTTCATGCATTGCTTACCCGCAGAGAGAGGAGTTGAGGTGACTGATGGTGTTATCGAAGCCCCAAATTCCATTGTCTTCCCACAGGCTGAGAATCGCATGCATGCACAGAACGCCATAATGCTTCATCTGTTTGGCTTGTAATTGCACATTAGCCCCACAAGTTGAAGTTGCTCAGTTTTCAGCTTTAGCCGTCTACTAGGATTTTGTGGGTTAAGTATGTTTTTACTGTATCTTTTTGCCAATGTAGTGCTAGAACATCACAACTCAATATATTGAGGTTTACTTTGAACTTCACTTGATGCTTATTTTGAAGACTATTCTAGTCTGTTGCATGTTGTTGGATTAAATTTTGTGAATCTCAATCGCATCATTTTCCATCCTCTCTAAAATCTTCCCAACCAAGGGGACCATTTGCGGTGGGGAGGGGAGGGAATGTTGAAGAAGAAGAAAAAAAATACAACAGGTCTGGTTTCTTTACCAAAAGACATCTCATTTTATGCTATTTCATGGGGTTACAACTTGCGTCCATAATTTGTACAAATGAGGAAAAAGAACTGCCTACAACTTGTTTATGAATTGTATTACTTAGTTTAGGAGATATAATACTAAAACTATCTACCGTTCTTCCACATTGAATCTGTTCCAAGCCTCCTGTATGTAATAAACCAAAAAAAGAATATAGGTTAGCGAACTTTAAAAGATTTGGTAGATAAGACAGCCAAAATAATAATAATGATAATAATAATTCAGGACTCTTAATTAAAAGCCTAAATACCAAAGCCTAGATTGTTTCTTTAAAATTTCTATCCTAGAGTCTCTCATGATCTAGCCAAACAGTTAAAAAATGCAAACCAAAAGAGAAAAGGCAGATATCTTGAGACATTTATATCTTCTCACAGTTCACACCTCAGACTGCTTAAGCCCTTTGTTACATGACCAAGGGATTTGCAGAACAATAGAATATCAATTGCACCATCCTTAGTGAGAAGCGGCAAAAGAAATCCAGGAACTAATCACAATCAACTTTGGGGTATCACTTTAGTTTTTGACTGGCTGTTGAGTATCAGTGAATGAATGCAAATGACAACCTACACGTACTGCATTGTTCCATGCAGTTTCTTATCGACTTAAATTTAATGCTTATGCAAAACCTAATCCAGATCTTCCACTTGATAATAATGCAAAAGATCAGCATCAGAAACACACCTTTAGAAGATCAAAAACCTTTTCACAAGTGTACTTTTGCTGAATGCTTGCACCCCTCTGCTGCAGCTTGTCAGGGTGAACAAAAAGAGTCGCTTTACGGTAAGCTTTCTTTACAGCACTAGTCGTAATAATATCTGTTAGAGGAATTGGCTGCCAACTACTATCAGGCCCAAGTATCTGCCAGTGAAAACATCTCGTTAAATCAAATACTGATTGAAATGCTTGAATTAATGCCAATGGAAGGTAGCTTGGAATTTACCGTACTCATTATCAGCGCATATAAATAATTTAGAACATAAAGAGTCAATTTTCACCATGAGAAATTAAACATTTCTTTAATAGCAATATAGCAACTTTTATCTATTGCAACCAGATATGATTTGTACAAGCACAGAAGCAATTCTTTTTGCTGGTTGTGAAAGCATTTACAATGAAAATGCCAGCCTTGCGCGCCTGCCCCACCCCCCAAAAAAAATAAATAGATAAAATGCTGGTGATGTCTACACAAGGGAGTGTTACCTTTGCTATCTTATCAGCATTCATCAGCAGAAAAAAAAAATCGTATGAGATTAGGAAAATAAAAAACAAAGAGAGATAGTATTTCAACAGAGAAAAGGATATTATACATCAATTAGACTGGTAATATATTAAATCAATGGCAGAGACAGTCAATAAGTCCTAAGAATCCAATTGTTATGCTATCCTATAAAATATCAAGGTTAAGAAGTACCAAGCATGGGGATACAAGTTTGTAATAAAAAGTTAGTACGGGTCTTGCACATACATATTGTAGGGTTGAAAGCAATGCCCTCAAGTTCCCTTCCTTCCCGTTCGACCACCTTTTGACATCAGAATCAAGTGCTTCTGCTAATCTCTGCCATAAAATGAGATTCAGACAGTTAGACAACACTTCAGGTCTTAGCTGTAAGCGCAAGAATTTCTTGTCCTTAATAGAAAAGATCATTACATTTCTCTCGGCTTGCTCCTTCTGTGCAAGAAGATCACGCATATTCTTCTCTGCAAGAGCTTTTGCCTGAAGGAAACCAGAAAATGCATTAAGCAAGCATGTTACATGCTAAAATATCTGTATATATTTGAATCTAAACAAAAGCAGGAAGCATACCGCGCGCTCTACTATTCTTTGATGCCTCTCGGATCTGGCTCTACACCTCTGAACCGATTCACCATTAGATTCGCCATTAGATCCATCAAATCTCTCAGTAGAGTAGGAAGCTTCATCAAGAAAATATAAATTGTTCAGAAGTGGGAAAGCAGGAATTAGTTAAATCTTCACATTAATCAATAACCGAGGCATATATCAAATGCTATTATAGGGGTCGTGGGACTCACAATATGACCCGCCACCATGACTTGAAGAATTGGGGTATCTTGAATTGCTGGTAGGACATGAGTTTTTTTGTTGTAGATCCTGCAGGAATTTCTATCAACTATTAATTTGTCACGTCACAAGTTTCATGGGAAAGGAGTGATACAAGATTTAGCAGAGAGACTCACATTGGCCGAAAAGCTCTGCCTCATTCCATTATCTCTGGAAGCACCATAAAGTTTCTCACCAACAAACTTTTCGGCCTGGTTTCTTGCCTTGAATGCAGCCTTCTCAGACAGTGCTTTTTCTAGGGCACGCTCTCGAGCCTCTAAAGTTGCTCTCTCTACAGCAGCACGTTCAGCTTTAAGTTTGGCATCCATAGCAGCCTTCTCAGCTGCCGACTTTTCATTAACCTCAGCAGAAGTCTTACCCAACTTTTCTCGGGCCTCTGCCATTACCCTTCGACGAGTTTCAGTAGCTGCTCTCTCCGCAGCAGCCTTTTCTGCTCTTTCTCGGGCTTCAGCAAATGCCCTTTCGCGAGCTTCACGGATGGCTCTTTCAACGGCCATCTTCTCTCTTTCTCTTTCCTTTTCCCTCTCTTTTGCTTCATCTATTTTTTTAAGGTGCTCCTTTTCCAATTCCGCTTCCTTTTGCAAAGTATCATTACTTTCCTTCTCTTCCATTGTCAGGGTTGATTGATGATTCTGCTCACGTTTGTTGGTAATCTGGGTTATTTTGATCTCCTCAGTTGTTTCTTTACTTTTGCCTTCGCCTTCAATCAAGCTGGGTTGCTCAGTTTGGTTCAGTTTCTTCTCATCATCATCCCATCTATCCTCGTGAGAAGAGGTAGAAATATTCACTTCTTCTTCCTGATCTGCAGAAAATTCAACTTCCTTGACATTCTCATAAATTTCCCCCAGTTCAGGATCCATTTCTTCACTGTTCCTTCCCAGATTGCAGACTATTTTTTGTTCTTCTGCATTTTGGTCAAGTTGTTTTTGCCCAAAGCTCATGTCAGTTTTAACAAAATCTACCCCATTCAAGTAAAAAACAATGGTTTTTATTGTATCTTCCATTTGCTGCTTCATCTCAGAGTGTATAAAGGCATCTTGAGGAAAGCCATCTGTTTCAAGTATCTCCTTATCCTCAATGTCATTTTCTTCTTTAACTACTTCTGTCTCTTTTCCATTCTCTTTGTGTTCAAAGGAAGCTGTATTTACTTCTACTGTACTCCTGTTCTCTTCATGTACAGGTACCTCTGGATTTAATTCCACATCTTTATTGTTTTCAATATGTCTGCTTGCTTCCTGATTTTTGCTTAGGTTCTCTCTTTCATCCTGCTTACATCCATCAACAGTTGCCTCAACATTTTTCTCATAATGAAGAGCTTGTTCGGCCTCTTTCACCACCCTTTCATCTTTGACTGCTTGTTCATTTTCTATATGTCTGCTCACTTCCTGATCTTTGCTTTTGTTCTCGCTTTCATCCTGCTCGCACCAACCATCATTCGCCTCAAGACTTTTCTCCTGATGAAGAGCTTGTTCGGCCTCTTTCATGACCTTTTCATCTTTAACTGCTTCTGTCTGTCTTCCATTCTCCTCCTGTTTAACGAAAGCCTTATTTACTTCAATTGTACTACCATTTTCTTCTTGTGCTGGTACCTCTAAAATTAATTCCACATCTCCATCATTTTCTATATGTCTACTGGCTTTTTGACTTTTGCTTAGGTTTTCACTTCCATCCTGCTTACATTTATTATCAGTTGCCTCAAGATTGATCTCCTCACAATTAAGAGTTTCTTGGGCCACTTTCAATCTATTCTCTTCTATCCATTTGTAAATCTCATTTTGTCTCTCAACTTTTTCTTCAATCTGATCAGTATCACCTTTAAATAACTCCTCATTTTCTCCAGCTTCTTGAAGCTTCTCGTTCCCTTCCAACTCATCAGTATCTTGAAGACTATTCCTAGTTTCTTCTTCATTGGGGAAGTCATTAAATCTTATCTTAGTTATTGACTGTTCATGAATTTTGTCTATACACTTTTCAGTTTCTTCCTCCCTGAGGGCATCTTTCTGCTCCTTGCCAATTTCCAGTTTGCAAGCCTCCTCAGTGTCTTCTCGCTTGTGGGCATCCTCCGGTTCCTTCTCAATATCTTCCTCTTCAAAAGCCTCTTTTGCATTTTTTTCAGTTTCTATATACTCCTGAGGCTCTATTTGCCTCTTCATGTTTTCATTATCCTCAAACTCTTGGGTCTCGATGTTTTCCTTCTCAATGTCTTCCTCCTCACAAACCAGTTTTCCTTTCTTTTCATTTTCTAACAATTCCTGAGCCTCAATTTGCCACTTCATGATTTCATTTTCCTCATACTTTTGGGTCTCGATGTTTTTCAGAAAATTTATTGGTTCCTGGAGATCTCCCGGTTTTTCTTCAAAAGTTTCCTGTTCATGGCATGCTTTTACTTTCTTCACATTTTCTACCCACTCTTGAGCCTCTGTCTGCCTCTTCATGTTTTCATTTTCCTCAAACTCTTGGGTCTCAATATTTTCCACATAATTCATTGGTTCTTGAAAATCTGTAAGCGTCTCTTCAAATATTTCCTGTTCATGGGATGCTTCTACTTTCTTCACATTTTGTACGCACTCTTGACCCTCTATCTGCCTCTTCACGTTTTCATTTTTCTCAAGCTCTTGGGTCTCAATAGTTTCCACATAATTCATTGGTTCATGAAAATATGTTAGCGTCTCTTCCCATTTTTCCTGCTCATGAGATACTTCAACTTTCTTCTCAGATTTATTTGGCTCCTGTACTACTCTTAATGTCTTCTCATTTTCTTCCAGATCAAAAACCTGTTGAACTGATTTTAATTCGCCTACATGTTCTTCACTCTTAAATGCCCCTTCAACTGCAATAACCTTCTGCTCTATCTTCTCTTGCTTACAAGCCTCCTCAAATGTATTTGCTCTCTGGCTACATTCTTCTGGCTTCTCAAAGCACTCTTTCTTTGTCTTATCTGCCTGCTCAAACTCCAACATTGTTTCTTTGTGTTTAACTACCGTCTCAAATTCATAAAACTGTTCTTCTGCATCCCAAACTTCCGCTGCTTCCTGCATATGATCTGCTTGAGTTGGTTTCAATTCCCTCTCGCAAGTTTCTCCTACAGCTGCTTCAGTGCCAAAAGCTTTTTCCCTGACTCTGAAGTCTGGAGTTACATGACCTGCTCTCTCCATGTTTTGCTTTCTCATACCAGCAGAATCTTGCACTGGAGCATCCTCTTTTTCATATAAATCCTTCTTTTTGTATCGGTTTGCCTTGTCTGCAATTTTGCCCTCCCTTCTCTGCTCAGCTTTCAGACCATCATTAGAGCTCAGCTTCACATGACTTTGAAAGCCTTCCTTCTTTCTTGCCATTGATTCTTTTGCAATCTTCATTCTTGCTTGAGCCTCCTCTATTGCCTTTTTCAAAGCAGCCACAGATGCAGCAGCAACTGAATTTACATCTACTTCCTCATCAAAGCATGGTGGTGAAGAAATATGTCCAGAACTTTCAAAGTCAGTTCTGGAAAAACCAGACTTAGAAGCCATTGGTCTCTTAGAAGCACCCTTGCTATCACATGAGTCAGGCAGTGTGCTTGAAGATGGGGAGACTTTTGAAGAATGTGTTCCATGGCCATATTCATATGCACTAAACAACATATCGATTGAATTGGACCTACTCCGATTAGAGTTATTTTGAAGTGCAGCACCACCTCTGGACCTCTGTTTGCTAGCACCACTAGCAGGAAGATCTGTCACAACTTTTGTGGAATGAATGCCTTCAGTTATCCTGTCACTGAAATTTTTGTTAAGAATCACATCATTTACCGCAGAGGTTACTGGCTTATTGCTGTCATTCATCTGCAAGGGGCTTCTTTCATCAATTAAACGTGGATCACATGAGTTAGGCAGTGGGCCTGAAAATGGTGAAACTTTCAAAGAATGTGCTCCATGAACATATTCATTTACTCCAAACAACATATCAATTGAATTGGACCTGCGCCGATCAGACTTATTTTGAAGTGCAGCACCACCTCTGGACTTCTGTTTGCTAGCACCACTAGCAGGAAGATCTGTCACAACTTTTGTGGAATGAATGCCTTCAGTTATCCTGTCACTGAAATTTTTGTTAAGATACACATCATTTTCAGCAGAGGTTACTGCCTTATTGCTGTCATTCATCTGCAAGGGACTGCTTTCATCAATTAAACATGTATCACATGAGTTAGGCAGTGGGCCTGAAAATTTTGAAACTTTTTTCAAAGAATGTGCACCATGGCCGTATACATTTGCACCAAACAACATATCAATTGAATTGGACCTATGCTGATCAGAGTCATTTTGAAGTGCAACACCACCTCTGGCCTTTTGTTTGCTAGCACCACTAGCAGGAAGATCTGTCACAACTTTTTTGGAATGAATGCCTTCAGTTATCTTATCACTGAAATTTTTGTTAAGACACACATCATTTACGGCAGAGGTTGCTGGCTTATTGCTGTCAGTCTTCTGCAAGGGAGTGTTTTCATCAATCAAACGCATATCACACAAGTTAGGCAGTGGGCCTGAAAATCGTGAAACTTTCACAGAATGTGCTCCATGGTGATATTCATGCATATCAATTGAATTGGACCTACGCCGATCAGACTTATTTTGAAGTGCAACACCACCTCTAGATTTCTGTTTGCCAGCACCACTAGCAGGAAGATCTGTCACAACTTTTCTGGAATGCATGCCCTCAGTTATCCCGTCGCTGACTTTTTTGTTAAGATACACATCATTTACTGCAGAGGTCACTGGCTTATTTCCGTCAGCCATTTGCAAAGGAGTGCTTTCTTCAATTAAATGTGTATAACCAGGAACAGCATGAAGCTGAGCTATGTGGGTTGTTACATTTGTCCCATTTTTGCCTCCTTGATTGACTTTATTGTATGACATGTTGTACTTCTTCACACTATCAAATGACTGATAAGATGCCTCATGGGAATTCATCTGATTCTTTTCTCGACAATCCAAATGATCCTCCACTTTCAAAGGCGGTCCTTTTTCAGCTGGAGTCCTCCTACATAATAACAATAAAAATAACAACATACGGTCAAGTCTCTACCTATACAAGTGGACCAATTCTGAAGAAAACTAATTCATCCCTCTCAATGTCATTGCAGGCATGAAGAAATAAGAAAATGCAATAACATAGTAAGGGAAAAGAAAATAAGGTAGAATACTCTACTAAACGGTGCACTATAAGATATTTGTGAAAATTTATGATAAACATCTAACAATACAAGCTTATAAGAATCCAATCAATGTCAATTTCTTCAAGTTAGAAACAAAGGACCACATCAAACAAAAAATCCAGCACAGAAAATAATTTTTTTTTAAATCAAAAATCAAAATCAAAAGAGTGACACTCCGAGAATGACAGATAACAATTCTCCTATGCATCCATTAATATTTCAAAGCAGAATTGCTGTCATAGTATGTGTTGGTTCCAAAAGTAAGCATATGCGCCAGAATGAAAGTGTGTTTTCTTCTTTCAGATTCTTCATAAAAAATAACAAGTTAACAAATAATAGTCCCTCTCTCTCTCTCTCTCTTCCCCCCCCCCCCCCCTTTTTGTGTTCCCTTCCCGATTCATATTCCGAGAATAAATCATAGAATATGAAATTGACAAACTATTCCGAAACTTTCTTGAAATTGCATCAACAAAACAAGAACACGGTTCGGATTATCCTCACTCTTTCACAAACTATTCCGAAAATTCTTGAAATTTACATCAACAAAACAAGAACACGATTCGGATTATCCCCACTCTTTCACAAACTATTCCTAAACTTCTTGAAATTGCATTAACTGAATAAATAGTTTCTAAAACGCAAATATCAAAACGAAGCGAAAATCCAACTTCGTTGTAACTCAAATCCCCATTTTGCAAATACATAACTCAAAAACCCATTTAAAGAAATAACACAGAAGATAATTTTATATGAAGAAAAAAAAAATAAAAAACCTTTTTTAACTAACATCAATTGGACCAAATGGCCATATGTAACACGTTTTCAGTACTGAGTTCCAACTTTAAAAAACTTATTTCCCCAAAACTTTCTTTTCCAATAATTTCTCAGAAACCAAACAGAGCTTAAAAGCTCAAAAAAAAAAAAAAAAAAAGCACAGTATATGTTCCCAAAAACAAGAACATAGCTGTGAATGCACAATATTCGCCATTTTCAAGTGAAATACAAAGATAAAGAGAACAAATATGTGATCTAAAGCAAAGATTTTGAGCTTACCGCGCTTTCTGAGAAGAGCTATTCTTCTTCTTCTTCTTTGGCTCAGAGATGAGTTCCTCATACGATACAGCATAATCGAACTCTTCAAAGCCACCGAAAACGTTTGAGTAATCGAGTTTCGAGCTCCGAGCAGCATCAGCATCATCAGCCGAAATGTTTCTTTCATTCAGCGCTGGGATATCAAGAATCGGAATCGAGCAGGCTCGCGAAGCTTCGCCGAATATCTCGCTGTAGTCCTGAATCCGAGACGAGATATTCGGAGCCCCGGACTTTGACGAAGGTGCGGAGAAAACGCCGTCGTAAATGGATTTTGAGCTGAAGCTATGGCCGCTGGAGAGTTTCTTGGAGATAGTAGCAGAGGACGCTTGGTACTCCATTGTTAGCGAGCGTTTAAGGTTTGTTCATGCGTTTCGTATCGTTTCGTTCCTCTTCTTGTTCTTGTTCTTTGTTCTTCTCTCTGTGTGCTTTCTCTGCTGAAAGCAGAGTCAGACACGGAGAAGAAGAAAGAAGACCGAGAATATGTCAGAGCTAAAATGAAAAACAAGAGGGGAGACTTTGCCGAGAAATTGAGGGTTAAAAAAATTGCGGTTTTAACCGTCACGTGTAAAACTAAGCGAAAATTACCCCTTGGTTTGAGTTTTTTTTTTTTTTTTTTAAAGAATAATAAGTATTTTTAACACACACGAAGAGAGAGAGAGAGAGGAAAAAAATTTTAAAAAAAAAACTTACAATGGTGTATATTCAAAAGAGTCTTTTAAAAAAAAAAAATTTTAACACATACACATGGGAAGAAGGGAAGAAGGTTTTTTAAAGAAATTTATAGTGGTATATATCCAAAATTGTTTAATTCTTGGATACACAATACAAATTTTAAACCTCTTTAACTCACACTCATTTTTCAATGTAGGATTAACCCACTGTTTTTTCTTTTGAGAATATTAAATATTTTAAACACACACACGGGGAGAGAGGAAGAAGATGGTTTGAGTTAATGTCATTATACTTAGGGGTGTCAATGTTCGACCCAACCCGCGAACACGACACAAACCCAACACGAGTTTTTTCGGGTTAGGGTTGGGCCTTAATGGGTTTGGGTCATAAACGGGTCGACTCGAAAGTAACACGATAAAAAACGGGTCATAAATGGGTCAACCTGCGTAACCCACAATAGACACATTTGACACGCCAATTTATTTGTGTCAACCCGAAATGACCCACTTAACACAACTCGTTTAACTCATACAACAAATAAATATTTATTTTATTTTAGAATTGTCAAATACCTTTTATATCCAACATATATTTTAAATTTAAAAAGAAAAGTGAGTAATTACAAAAATTTACAACGGATATAATTGGAAATTGAAACTTTACAGACCCTAGAACTACTAATACTTTTTTTTTTTGGCATAAAACTTACACAAATGAAATTGGATGAGCTTGTGGAAAATGTTATGAATTTGGACATTAGCAAAGAATCTATGGATGATAATCGTGGTCATAGTCAGGATTAGTCTACTGTTTGCTCAAATTCTTTCAATATTGATACTTAGCATTTGACAAGTTCCAAGAATATTATATTTTTGTTGAACTATGTTATTTTATTTTTGTGAAACTTTGTTATTTTGAATTTGGGTTGACGTGTATGCACTGTTTTCTAGATGAACTTATTTCTAGATGAATGTTATATTTTTGTTGAACTATATTATTTTGAATGTGGGTTGGAAACTTGAAGTGTATGCACTGCTTTTTGGGATGTAAAAAAAAATATTTCTAGATGGATGTTATATTTAATATTATGCAGGTTGAAATGGGTTGTGTCACATTCGTGTCAACCCAACACGACTTGTTTATTAAGCGTATCAAATGGGTTGGGTCAGGTTAACCCGCTTTTTTAACAGGTCGGGTTAGGGTTGAAGGATCATGACACGATTATTAAATGGGTCGAGTTAGGGTTGAGCCATTTAGTCGAATACCCCTGTCTCGATACGACACAAACCCGACACGCTAACCCGAATTGACACCCCTAATTATACTATTAAAAAAAAAAATTTATCTCAAAGTACAAATATCACTTAATAATGTTTGATAATTTCTTTATATATATTCATTTCTAACTATCTACACACTCCTTATTTGGTTTAAGGGATTTTATATTACTCTCAGCATCTAAATTATAAGAAATATGATGTCTGGTAATTTAAATGTTTGAAAATGTAACTATTTATATGTTTAGTTTAATTAGAAATCTAATAAGAATCGTGAGAGTATGAGACACTTATATTTGATTTATGTTTTAAAATTTTTAAGATTTATTTCTTTTTTCAAAATCTCTTTTAATTCATATTAAGTCTTTTTTTTAATCTTCCTTAAAATAAATTATAAAAAAACATAAACCATAAATTATGAAAATTTTATTAAAAGTATTGTACACCATTAAATGCCAAGTATAACCCAAAAAATTATTTAAATTGTCAATTTATAATAATAATTATTGTTATTTTATTTTATTTCTATTGATTAAATGGTAAAAGGAAATGGGTAAAATTTTAGTTTATAAAAAAAGTAACTTTTTTTTTTAAACATGGGAATGTAAATACCTACAGTTTTTTTTTTAATCCACATTTCTATAAAAAAAAAAAAAAATGTTGAGTGGAAATCCAAATTTCCGCAGGAATCCTAAAAAGAGGGGGTTCAAGTGTGTAATTATTGGCCCATGCCTCAGGGTACATTGCTGCTTGAGTTTTTTGGTAACGTATGGGTATTATCAGCGCACATGAAAACGCATTATTACTGAATTACCTCTTGATACTTGGTTCGAAATAATAGGTCTTTTTGAAAGAAATTTACCGTTGTACCACACTTGCTAGTGGTCTTGGTTGTATCTAGTATTAGCCTAAAACTTTATAAAGTTTTTTTTTTTTTTTTTTTTCCAAAAAACAATGTTAGTTATTTTGTACTTTCCCAAAAAATAAAAACTGTTACATATTGGCTGAATCGGCAATTTTTTTTTTTTTTTTTCCTTCTTATTTCATGGTGTGACCCGTGACCGGTAGAGCCCTTGAGAGTGAGAGACAGAAGTGATTTTTGACGCCCATTGTCGTGTTGCATGGAGTGTTGTTTCGTTTCGGCTTCGCTAAGTTTGCTTCTTCACACGTCCAGCCTGTCAATCAAACGCGAGATACAGACAATGGGTATTTTAGTCATTACGTCAAACACTTAAACTTGAGCGCTACAGCTGTGGATTCTCTTGTGACGTGGCGAGCTGATTGTTTCCTTCTTGTGTGTGAATATATTAATTAACCGGTTCTAATTAGTTCAATTGATAAAGTTTTTATTGGTTGAATAAAATATTTGAAGTTACAATTTCTGTCTAAAAAAAAATAATTTGGTTACAAACATCTTTATGTAAGTCGTCCATATTAAAGACGACCTTAGCAGCGTCCAAGACGAAAAATAGAGAACAAGATTCCACCAATATACGTCAGCCTCATGGACGAAGTAATGCTAGCGAAGCAAACTATTACACGTGGAAATACAAATAAAAGCCCACGGAGTAGCAATGAACCAATCAATGCGCCGAAACATTTACTAGAATAATAATTCTCTAACGGCTACCCGTTACCCCTTAAATGAAATCATCATTGCCAATCAATGCCATGTTCCTCTCAGAAGAAAAACGCTCGAACTAGCATTAGCAGAACATAACTGCACTACCCAGAAACAGACTATAAAAAGCGAAGTCAAAGCTAAGGTAAAGGACACAAGAAATTACTAGAGAGAGAATTGTGAGAACCTTATTCTGAGAATTCGTAATCTGACTTAGCATCGGAGCATTCTCAGCTGGCCCCACGTCGACTTAACACTTCTTTGCTTTTTCTTGGCCACAGGTCTCGGAGGTCGTCCATCAGCATTGACGAGGAGCATACTGACGAGGTCCATTTTTGGCTTCATCAATTGATATCTTGATCTGATAATAAAAAGTTATCATCAAGAGTAGACGCCATTAAAATTCTCTTATAAAAAATTAAATACACTATATAATCCCATTGTTTTGTTTGTTTTTGTAGTTTTAATTTTATATTGTTGTTGTTTTCTTAGATTTCATCGACCAAAGAAAGATGTTCAACCGGTGATAGATGCTTTTTATTTTATTTTTTTCTTAAATTGGCTTTTAGTTTTACCGTTGTGATTGTGATTTTGGACAAGTCATCGTTGTTCCCGTTGTTGTGATTACTATTTATTGAACAGTTCTTTTTGTTTCTTTGTTGTGTGTTTAATCAAGAGGTGAATCCAAAAACCACCAGCCAAATAAAAGAAAAAATTTTTGTGGTGGGAATTTGCCATCTCAGTTTGTCTTGCATTTATTTGGTTTAAGACTGAATTAAATAAAACTTAACTTTGAGTTTAAACAAGTTGGCTTATAAGCAAAAATTAACCGTTTACTTGTAGTTTAGATCAATTATCATTCATTATTTGAAATAATAAGATTCAATTAAAATCACTCACCCAAAAAACTTCCTAAAGAATAATTATCTCTTTATAATCATTATAATGTTTTCAAATTTTAAATATCCAACGGCTAGATCCACTCCTAACACCAAGTTAATTACATTTTATTTTCACATAAAGGTAGATTTTATATATTTTGTACACAAATTCTACAATTACATAAGAAATAATTACAATATAATGTTAACTTTGCAATTCGAACTTTTTTCCTCTTAAACTCGTGATCTTTTAATTCTTTTAAGAGTCTGTTTGAATACCGCTTATTTGTTGAAAATTAAAAACTTATTGCTGAAAACACTGTAACAAAATAATTTTTTAAAAGCAAAACCTATGGTTGCATTTTTCAGTTCTTGGTGGTCCGTGAACAGTACCCATGGGACCCACTAAAAAAATGCAAAACACGAAAAACTCTGTACGTTTACCTAAGGATTATTAGGTGTTTTGCGTTTTTTAGCTGGGTCCCACGACACTGCTCATGACCCAGCCAAACTTTAAAAAAACGCGCATAAGCAGGTCAACCGTGAGTCCCACAGTACTATTCATAGTTTAAAAATTATTGGGTCATGCTAACGAATACCCTAAAAGCACTTGTTAATAATCCATTTTAAGAAAGTTTTTATATCATTTTTATGAGAAATAAAAAAAGTTGTCGAAATATTAATTACTTTTTTTTCATTTCCCATAAAAATTTTCTTTAAATGAATTATTAACCAGGCACTCGTTAGCATTTTTTAAAATTATTTTATTACAATATTTTCAGTAATAAATTTTTAATTTTTAACAAAATAAGTAGTATTTAAACAGGTCGTACGTCTTAAGAAAACCTTTGGTACATGAGTATATCCCATTGGTCACCTTTTTTTTTTTTTTTTTTTTTAAATAAAGTTGAGGATTCTTTGTCGTTTCGGATAAATGAAGCTATAGATTCTACATTCTAGTATGGCAAATTGGCAATTATATGAGATTCTCAAACGTTCGAAAAATTTCAAATCCCAATACCTACACATGCATGGATGGGGACTGGACACATTAGACATACTCACAGGGTAATAATGGTGGGCAATTGGGACCATGAATTGTGGTCACACCCACCAATTACTACATGCCATATGGTACAAAATATATATATTTTTACTTGCCCACCGACCAGTTTTACACAGTTATAACATTATTATTATTCTTTTGTGAAGTATCACACACAAATTCTTTTATTAAATTTTAAAACAAAAAACTGAAACAGTAATTGAAACTATGATTTGTTGCTTTTTTGCGTGTTAAAAATGTATAAAATAATATGTCTGTAACAAGTTTAACTCATTTTATTTTTTCGAGTAAAGTTGTCGGATTATAAAATAGAACCCACAACTCCACAAAAATTGAAAGTGTCGTTACGTGGAAAGGCCGTTGGGTAGCACGATAAATTGCTGGGCAAAGATGGTACGTTACAGTGCGTACTTATTCTTAATTTCTTATATGTCATCTCCATAACCATAAAATCTTCCAAGGCAGTAATTATTGACTCCATACTCTATAGGTGAAAAATTACGAAACTTTGATTTTTTTTTTTTTTTTTTGGTCACATTGAAAGCAGAATAAACGTTTCTTATAAAAAATAATAATAATAAAAGCAGAATAAATGAGCAGAGATATTCTTGGGTTTTGGGCAATGACTTAACAATTTTTTTTAAAAATTTAATAAATATTAATACATTACTAATTTTAGTAATTTGGTTCAATAAAATGACATTTGGATTCTTTAACAATATCATTGATACTTTTAAAGGTCATAAATAAATTTATAAATCTAAAATTTAAACACAACAGCAAAAATTACTAATAACAAAACTAAAAAATATTAAACTCAATCAACCCATTTTACCCTTTTCTCAAAAAAAAAAAAAAAAATCAACCCATTTTACCCAACACAAACAACCTAACCCTTTAAAATTTTTAAACAAAATAATTTTGCCTTTATCTAGCTGCAAATGCATGCATCAAATGCTTGTGCTTACATTTCTAGTTTCTACTGCCACTACGGAGCAAACTTTTTCAGTTATGAATATCATCAAATTTGACTATTGCAACTAAATGTAAAATGAGTTTTGACGGATGATATGATGTTATTTATTGAAAAATACATCTATGTGACAATTGTACAGATTCAATCATAGATGATTTTGAAAACTTAAAAAAATGTTAAATTCTCTTTTTCATAATTAATTGCATTGTAATGTATCAAGGAACAATAATTTTGTGTCTTTATTGATGATTTTTTAATATTAAATTATACCTATACGAAGTTTCATAATGAATTTTTTTTTTTTTTTATATATACTTTTGCCTTCTTAATTCTAAGTCCTAAGAGCATTAGCATCAGAAAACTCTAATTCTGCTCTATTTTACCATTCTAAAAACCCACTTTATTATTATACCATACCATTTTATAATACCTCCAGCATCCCAAAATTCTATTTTTATTAAAATATTATTTTTTAATATTTCTTTATTATTTCTTTATAACTGTCAATTTTTGTTCAGACTCACATTTCCTACGCTTTCCAACAGTCTTTTTTTTTTTCCTCTCCTTCTCCCTCAACCTCTAGCAACACACAAGCCACCAACAACCACAGCCACGACACCAAAAACCCAAGCCACCGAGCAACTCAAGCCACAGATCAAAAACCCACGCCACCGATCAACCCATCAACAACCACAGCCACGGCACCAAAAACCCATCAACACCGATCAACCCATCAACAACCACAGCCACAGCACCAAAAACCCATCAGCACCTCAACCCATCAACAACCACAGCCACGGCACCTCAACCCATCAACAACCAAGCCACAGCACCAAAAACCCATCAACCCATGCCGCCGATTTGAAACCCACCGGAGCAAACCCATTCAAAAAAAATCATCACTAGAGCCACCATCGGAGCTATCGATGATCAACCTAACCGATCAACAGATCCACTGTTTCAAACCTACCATCAACAGATCCTAGCCCACCGATCCAACCACGACCCAAACACTGGACCCAACCCACTTCAGCCACAACACCGGACCCAAACATCGGACCTAACCCACTTCAGCCACAACCCAACCACGACCCAAACACTGGACCCAACCATGACCCAAATACCGGACCCAACCACCACAGTGACCCACGCCGTCACCCACGCCAAAAAAAAAAAGAAAAAAAGCAACTACAGAACCGCCAGATCGCAACTCACCAAAAAAACTGAGCCACTGTGAGGTGTGATATGTGTTGAAAGGAGAATGGTGTTTGGGTCTAAAGAGAGGAGAGAGCAGATGGAGAATAGAGAAGGAAAAGAGAGAAAATAACTGAAATAATGAGAGAAGAGAAAGAATTTTCGAGGAAAAAGTGAATAAAATATATATATATTTTTTAGAATACTGTTACAGTACAATTCTAACTTTAGAATTGTACTATAGTACTATTGTAAAAAAATTTACAATATTTATATTTACAATTGTCTAATACAAAAAATTTTAAGGTTTAAAATGTCAAATTATCCTTAGATATAACATTTAGCATTGGAGAATGCTTAGAGCATCCGTAGCAGATGTGGCAAAAATTATGCCATTTTGCCACACTAAAACCCTACTTTATTATTTTGCCACATCATTTTACAACATCGCATTTATCAGATGTTTTATATTTCAATTCTATACACTAAAATAATATTTCCTACAAATTAAAATAATATATTAAATTCCTCTCCCCCATCATCATCGTCCTCATCAACCACCACCGCAAACCAGAAAAACCAGAACTGCAACAACAACAACTACAACCACAACCAGAAAAATTGTTGCAGCCACAATCACCAGAAAAACCAGAACCGCAACAACAACAACAACTACAACCACAACCAGAAAAATTGTTGCCACCACAATCACTAGGAAAAAAAAAACCACCACCGGCCATCACCCCCACAGCCCACCACCACTGCCACTGTCACCGGCCATAGCCCACAGCCCACCACCACCATCAGATCAACCCAAATTGCAGCAAAAAAAAAAAAAAAACCATAACCAGAGAGGCAGAGTGAACAAATGAAGAGATCGTCGTCGGAGAGATCGTCGTCGGAGAGATCGTCGTGGGTGAGATCGTCGTCGGAGCTACGCCGTCGTGGCTGGAGCGTGGGTGAGATCGAGCTACGCCGTCGTCGTGGGTGTGAGCGTGGGTGAGATCGCCGTCGTCGTGGGTGTGAGCGTGGGTGAGATCGCCGTCGTCGCTGCCGGACTGGTCGAAGAGAGAGTGAACCGGAGAGTGAGATCGAAGAGAGAGGGAGCCAGAGAACCAGAGAGTGAGAGAGAAGAGAGAGGGAACCAGAGAGTGAGAGAGACGAAGAACAAATGAAGAGAGAGGAGAGAGAAGAGTGAATATAAAATAATTTTTATTTTTACCACATATGTCCGTACAGTTGCAAATTTGCAACGGTACGGACATATGTGGTATAATTTTACCACATATGCCATGTCTGATGGGAGGCTCTTTTTTGTGGTTGGTGTGGGATATGTGCCAAATATTTAGCATTTGGCACATATCCCACATCTACTGTGGGTGCTGCCCCCTCCTTCCTTCACACTTTTTTAAATGCTAATGCTCCCTCCTTCCTTCACACTTTTTTAAATGCTAATATTTGGCACATATCCCACATCTACTGTGGGTGCTGCCCCCTCCTTCCTTCACACTTTTTTAAATGCTAATGCTCCCTCCTTCCTTCACACTTTTTTAAATGCTAATGCTCCATCCTTCCTTCACACTTTTTTAAATGCTAATATTTGGCACATATCCCACATCTACTGTGGGTGCTGCCCCCTCCTTCCTTCACACTTTTTTAAATGCTAATGCTCCCTCCTTCCTTCACACTTTTTTAAATGCTAATGCTCCATCCTTCCTTCACACGAATGTCTAGCAATCATGCTGTTGCTTTAATCTCCTTTTTCTTTTTTCTCCTTTTCCAATAGGAGCTATATATTAGGGAGCTGGGGACTGTGCCGCGGCTTTTGAGTCTTGCTTTGAAGAACTCTTGTACCGGTGTGCCTTCTAATCATTAATTAATGTTTGGTTCAATTATTATTTGCTTTATATTGTCATTATTTTGTACTATTATTTCTTTTCTTTTTCATTTTTTTTTGTGAGGGGGTTGTACTCTGATTTCTTGGAAAGTTATTTGTGTTCCACGATTCAAATTTTGCATTAAGTGATAGGACCCGCTTAAATAATGGCTTCTTTTCTTTTCATTACCTGGCTGATCACTTTCTTATGCTTAAGAGCCATCAAAATATTATAAAAAGTGAGTATAACTTATCCGAATTTGCTGTTACTACAGACTTGGGCTCAATAAGTAGAGTATTATAAGGGTCACGCTAAAGTGAAAAATGTTAACTCAAATCATCCCCTACTTATTATTTATTCATAAAAAAATGTGTAAAATATAAACAAAAAAACCAAGCATGATTTCTACTGTTAATGTCTTTTTTTTCACTTCCTTTTCCATAAAGATAAATGAAACTAAAAAAAAAAAAAAAAAAAAAAAAAAAGAGTAGGGATGCACCTAAAACATGATCAAGTTTGCAGTCTTGTTGGCCACGTTATCCCTCTCTTAGCAACTAATTATTGAAGTTGTAAGTTGATCCCTATCTCCGTATCACGCAGGAGTAGGACTAATTATTGACAGGACCTTTTACTGTAACAACAATTGTCTTCTCTCCAAACAATGTTCCATGGATTCAAGTCTTAAAAAAATAAATAAATAAATAAAGATGCTTAGAGTCGTTTAGATATAACTTATTTTGCTGAAAACTGAAAATATTGTAACAAAATAATTTTTAAATGTATGAATAGTACCGTGGGACCCATTTTTAATATTTTTTTGAATAAAGTGGTTGTGGGTTTTATGAATAGTGCGTGAACAGTATTGCTACAGTACATGAACAGTAAATTTGTCCCCCGCATAGTGTAACCACGTTCATGAACAGTGCCATTTACTGTTCATGAATGCTGAAAAAAAAAGAAAAAAAATGCAAAACATGCAATGACAGAAATGCAGACTTTGTATCCAAACCCTACCTTAATTTAAAATACTTTAAAGTATTTATGCTTATACATATGAAAGAGTTGTTGAACTTACGACATCCTAGATCCCAATCAAAGTTTACATATCTATAAATTAATAAAATTATTTTTTTTAAAGTCTAAGGTTACTTGTATTCATTTAAATAGAGTTACAATCTCATTACCGATAATTTGTATATACCAATTGTGGTGGTAAAAGCTCAACATCATGTATAGGGCCAAGGGCCCAATTCGAATATCATTATGTGTCCGAAGAGAAGAAAGTGGTTAGAAAGGAGTCCAGGTAGGAAAAATATGCCTGGAAATGAACGAGGAGAATAGTCCGAAGAGAACCCTAATGGTTCGAAGAGGTTATTCTCCTCAGACGCCAAGAGGACTTGATCAAGCAAGTATACGGAAGGTTTGATTGATCTTTCCAACAACTTCAACGACAAGGACAAGCTTTGGGCATGCCTGGAGATGATAAGAACGGAAAAATATCTAAAAGGAAAAGCTGCTACCATCGTATTTAATGCACTGCAGCAACTTTCCTGACCGCATTTATGTGGAGAAGACTCCTGAACAGTGCAATCTCAGCTACCACCACTCACAGAAAACTAAAGCAGATATCTGATATGACATACACTCAAGTGAATGCTTAGATGAAGCACAGGTATACGGTGAAGATGAAGGAGAAGAAGAATATATAAATGTAATAGGCCTCTAAGCAGAAGGGGGGGAAAAATCTGGATGAGAACTCTAAGAATTGTATTAACCTTTCAATCAATAACAAGCATTTTCGGATTTGAGTTTATTTAGCTTTCAAGCGTGTTTTTATGTCAGTTTATCCTAGTACATCAGAGTTTACCATTGCTAGATTAACAACCAGCCTAGCTTTTTCACCCACTCTCTACAAATTCATTATTCTGGGTTCGTTGGGTTTATAATCCTGACCTTTTGGGCTTGGGCCATGAAATTTGGACCTTACACCAATTACTTTAATTAGTGTGTGTTTGGATTAAAATGAAAAATTAAAATTATTTCACTATTCAGCTTATTTTTGCTACTATTTATAGGGTCTCACTGCACTTTTTGGCACTATTCATGGCCCCACCGTACTATGTCAACTAATTTTTATCTTTATTTACAGTACTTTCAGTAATAATTTTTCAGTTTCAGCAAAATAATCGATATCCAAACACACCCTTAATGGCACATTCATAAAATTATAATTAACATATATCAATTACTTTTTATTATTGTCTATTTTTGTAGTCGTGCAATGCTTAGATGATTGTTGATTAAAATAATGTTTAAGATATCACATTTTGTTGTCAATATTGGCATAGTTTGTCAAGTTTAAAATATATTTTTTTAATTTTGTTTATATTACTTAAAAAAATATATATTTGTATACATTGTGGTAGTTATACATATAAAGAAAATAAATACTTAATCACCACATTTTTATTCAACCTCATCAAGGACAACTTCTTGACTTTTTTTTTTTTTTAGAGAGAATTTCAACTAATGACGTCTGCTCTTGATAATAACTTTTTATCATCAAATTAAGACACTAATCGGTTTTCAGTGTAGGCGGGATTGAACTCCGAATCTCTTATTCAAACATTAGAGATTTTACTAGTTGAGCTAACTAGAACCAACCAAGACACCAATCAATGACAACTTCTTGACTTTGCTGTTAAGGTTACCTACCAACTATCTCTTTTACATTGTTGTATTAGTAGTATTAGTAGAAGAGGGTATTTTATACATTGGACATAGTTTTTTAGTTAGAGTAGTTTTATCTTAGGTTGTGTTTGGCAATATGTAAATTATTTTCCAAGTATAAAATATTTTCAGGAAATGAAAATATTTTCAAGTGTTTGGTTGCATCCTGAAAATTGTATTGGAAAATATTTTCAGGTGTTTGGTAACATTCTGAAAATACTATTTTTCTACATTTTTCTCAGGCATTTTCTCAACTTCCAAACAAATTTGATAATAGAAAATTTCAATATATAAACTTAAAGAAACAAAAATCAAAATAAAACCAATTGTTAAACTCTCAAACTCGGTGAAATTGAGAGAATGAGGAAGAAAGAGTGAGAGACTGAAGGAAAGAGAAAGGTAGATCAAGAAAGAAATAGGGATCCAATCAAGGGGGGTCGATTTAGAGGTGGCGGCGACAAGATCGAGAGGTGGAGGAGATGAGCTACAGGGCGGTGGTGACAACGAGCTTCAGGCACGATGGTGGGACCGTGGATCAGGGGCTAGTTTTGGGCTTCACCGACAGTACCCTCTCCTTCCTTCTCGGCATGAGTAGCTCTCTTTCTCTTGGCTTGTCTGACTCTAGAAATTGTTTGAAGGTAAAATAGATGTGTAATCTATTTTACGGGTTAAGAGGCATATTTTACGGTCAAATTTTTTTGTTTTTAGTTTAATTTTATTTTACATGTGCACCCAAATATACACAAGGGTATAAAATATTTTCCCAATTCTATTTACACCTGAAATAAACACAGTCTTAGTAGATAGTCTTATTTCATCTTAAAATATATTATCTTAAAGTTATCCCCAACCTCAATTATGTACTATTATTCTATTTACACCCGAAACAAACACAGTCTTAGTAGATAGTCTTATTTCATCTTAAAATATATTATCTTAAAGTTATCCCCAACCTCAATTATGTACTATTTCTCTTGATTCTTTCATCATCATTTTACTTGTTTTTTTAATTGCTGAATAAATATTGTAAGGACCCAATTTGAACTTCTAGCCTAAAATGTGTATGGACTTAAGCCCAAAAAGCCCAAAACAATAAATTTGTAGAGAATGGATTGAAAAACTGGGCTTTAGTGAATTAAGCAACAAGTCAATAGATTTTGATGACAAAGGAATAACGATTATAGACGTTCCCTAAAGAAAATCGTCCTCGGCCAAGTCCGAGGAGACTGATTCTTCTATATTGCTTTTGAAGTGTTATTACAAGTCTGATTCTAGATAGCTACAGTGTTTCTTTCTTGATTTTATAATCCCCATTCCTTCAAGGGTCTCTTACATTATATATCTCTTTCCTGGTGATCTTGACATTCCATTTGTTGATCATCTAAGCCACCACTTGAGTGTCCGTTCCATCAGACACCCTTTCTGGCTTTTTGTGAGTTGTGGTAGCCAAGACAGCACTGTTCAGGAGTCTTCTCCACATAAATGCTGCCAAAAAAGTAGCCGCAGTGCATTAAATGCGATGGTAGCAGCTTTCCCTTAGATTCCTCTGAGCTCCCATCCCTTTTGTACGTTTATATCTCTCGTCTCCATCAGTAGATCATCCTGGAAGGTTACTTTAAGTGTTAAGGCATGTACTCGATCCGTGCTCTACTGATCCGAGGAGATAATCCTCCTCGGACCAACTTTCTTAGCCTTTCTGCCTATATTTCACTTATGGGATTCTAAGCTTGACACCCTCACTATGGTTTATCCGTCCTCGGACAAACCAAGGTCCTCGGCTAAGGCCCAAAGCCCAATATATGAATTGGGCCCTTATCCCTACAATAGCCCCTCAAAAGTCCAATTTTTCGCTTTCATCTGAGGAGAAAAAGTGGAGTTTTGATTTTTAAGAGAAAGAACCATTCATTTCATTGGTTCGCACGTGTGAAATTATCGTTTTGCGTGTCCCATGATTGCTACTGACGCTTTGGAGCCCGCGATGCGTCATTAATTGTTCTAGGTGGCATTTTGTCCCCTACATCCAATGGTGAGGCGCTAATCCAATGGCTGACATTTCTCCTTGGGTTTTGAGCGAGCTAACTCCCACCCAATCTTGCCCTCTATATAAAGCATCTGGAGAAATCATTTCCCTCATTTCACAAGTTTTCAAACTCTCCAGAGATCCCAAACACTCAAACTCACAAAGCTTTCCAAGTTACCAAACTTCCCACACTTTTTCTCTAAGAAATCCTTAACAATCTTTCTAAAGGTTTCAAGGACTAGCACACATCTTAGTTCTCGTAAGTATCTATTTCTTCAAACTTCTCTTTTTCTCCTTGGCCCACCTTCTCGGCCTTCCAGTTCTTACTTCTTCATTTACCAATTTTAGTCGTTTCCCTTTAACCCATCCAGATGGGTAGATTTAAGCACCTAGTAGACTTTCCTGCCAAAATAAAGGCCTTTAAGGATAAATACCACATACCGCAGGGAGTAGTCCTGCGATACTGCTCCTTAGAACAAATAGTAACACACAGAAAGGAGGGGGAAGTCATCATCCCCATCATAGCTTTCATAGAAGGGGGGGATGACGACTCTCCCTATGGGTAGGATAACACGGGACTACCTCCTCAACCATAGGATCTGCCCACACCAATGCACGCCCAATCTATTTAGGGTTTTAGGAAGTGTTGATACTCTCAACGAGTATCTGAGCTTGGGGTTCACCTGACACGATGTGGTCCACGTGTACGAGTGCTACAACCTTAAAGGTGCGGGATTTTACCTCAAATCCCGATCTGATGTTGTTAGGCTCATCTCGTGTCCCCCCAAATCTAACAAGGGGATGAAAGACGACTATCTGATTGCTTCGGGGCGTGGCATGATGGCGTTCATTGCTCAGTCCGAGAGGGAGAGCCTGGTGGGATACCTTAGAGCTAGGTTTCTTAGCAAGAAATTTAGATTTTTTATCCCGAACCACGTCATTATTGCTCTTTCATTTTGCTTGCTTTTGATGATGAATTTTGATTTTCTAAACATGTTTTGCTCCTCGGTTCCTTTTGTAGACAAAAATTACATAGCACCCTGGCTCAGTCTGGCCAACGTCGAGGCTCTCAATTATTTGTTAAGGTCTGAGATCTTCGTAAGTGAAGACAGGAAATTGAGAGCAATCCATTTAATTTTGGACTTCCAGCCTATTTCGAAAATATACCAAGAAGTAGGCCAAGCCATAAGAGTAGGTGACCAGCAACTCGCTCGGATTGACGTATTAAAACCAAACTTCCTAGCCCTTCACGATCTCCCACCAGTCGTACTACCACCCGACAAAACCTTCCATTGGTTGTACAACCGTTCCAACAGGTCCTGCCTAAAGTAGTAGCAGTAAGAGAAGAGATTGCATCCTCTCATTTATCTCTTGAAGAATAGACAGATAAATTTCGTTTCGAAGAGGAAGAAGCGCCTGGCAGGCTTGTAGAGCTCTTGAATTCCAAAACCGAGTTCGACAGACACTCCATAGCTCACTCGCCCAAATTAATTGTTGCCCGCGTTGACACAAGTTCAGAGGAAGAGGAAAGGGATGGATTCGAAGAAAAGTCTAAGCTTGAAAGGTCTAATAGCCAACAGGAACAAGGGAGCAACTTCGAAAGATGTCACCATGACCCAAATTCCTGCCAATCTTCCCCCTCTTCCTCCTCCTCCTACTAATCTCGGATTGCATGCCATGCAGGATCTGAAGAAGAAAATGACAGTACAGGAACTGGAAGAAGGTGAGGTGGCCCCTCAAAAAGGCACCAAACAACAAAAGACCAAAGACCTTAGGGACAAGAAGGCCACCTCCGTTAATAGCAGGGAGGATGTTGAAGTGCGTCAACAATAGCGCACCTGGGCTCCCTAGATAGAGCTGGATGGAGCCCTTATCCCTTGGGATTCTACTACCTGGGAATCTCAGAGAGGGCATGCGACCCACTTGGCTGAAGCTCTAGAGCAGCATCTTCTTCTTTCAAGGGATATGAAGGCTCTCAGATGCACCAGGCAACCAGAGCTTTTCATGTCATTAAAGAGGGACCTTGCCGTGGTAAGTTAATTTCTATCTTTCTGAATCAAATGCTAAGAAGCTCATTCACTCGTTAGTGTCATCATCATCGTTTTATTTTATTTTATATATATGATCCCTTTGTTATTGTCATGCAGATCACTCAACAAGTTTATATGACCGAGAAGTGGCTCCAAAATGCTCATAATAAAGTTGAAGCTGAGACCTACTCTCTGCGTGAGGTTGAGAAGGCTTTCAAAGCCCTAAAGGAGGATTACATGGAGATGGGAAATAAGTTGAAAGAGGTGGACAAGGCTCGCCTGAGTGCCCTAGCTGGTCTAAAGAATACTGAGGCCCAAGCCGAGGACCAGCGTAAGCAGCTATACACAACAGAGTTGAACTTGGCCACCCAGAAACAATTAGTTTTGGATCTTAGGGCTGAACTGCAGAAGGTCAAGGATGCGGCTAAAGATGCAGCTCAAGTGGCCAAGGAAACTACAGAGGCTACAGTGAATGCATCCTACGAACGTGGGGTGGAGGAAACGGAAAAAAGGCTTACTGAGGAGGTAGTCGAAGTGTGCAGGGATTACTACACTAAGTCTTGGATAGAGGCACTCAACCGTGCGAGGGTCCCTGCTGACTCCAAGCTGAGAAAAGCTAAAAGCGTATTCTTCCCTGAACACATTTGAGAAGCTCCAACTGACCTCCCTCCTACCACTGCTCTATCCCCCCCTCTTCCTGAGCATGTCTCCAGTACCCAAGATTTTACTGTGGTTGCTGAGCTCCCCTTAGGAGTAGTAGGGAAGGGCAAGGAGACCCTACCCTCGGCTAAAGATACCCTCTCCGAGGCTACCCTTACCATCAAAGATGTGGTCTCCTAAGCCAAAGCAGCTGAGCTCTCAACCCACAGAAAAGTAGTTGTAGGATCTTTCTTTTTCATTGTAGTCGTTTTGTTATTTACTTTTTTTTTTTTTTTTTTTTTTTTTTGCAGTGTGGCTTCTGCCACCATTTGTAATGTACCTATTTTTGATTAATGAACAAACTTTCACTTCTACTTCTTGTGTCCTTACTTTATATGTGTTCAAGCTTATTATTACTACCGGTTGTTGTTGTATCGGTCCGACTTGAAATCCCTCATCTACTGAGGGATAACCTTATCCTTTCTTTTCTTCTACTGCTGGTTTTCCTCAACCCTTTTATACTTATCAATCTGGTCCATAAATTGGCGCACACTAGTGACATGTTTGCCAGTTAAAGACTTCCTCAGACCGTGCTTGGTTGGGAGGCCGACCTTGAAAATGCTGATGGCGACTTCATCAAAGTCACCATCAATCTCATTGTACGTATCCCAGTATCTATCTGAATATGTTTTTAGGGTCTCCCCCTCTCACATGGACAAAGATAGCAGGGAGCCTATGGGCCGAGGAACTCTGCTGCATGTGATAAAGCGAGAGCCAAATGCTTGGGTGAGCTCCTCGAAGGAACCTATGGAACCCGCCCTTAAGCCATCAACCATCTCATTGCCACGGGTCCTAAATTGGAGGGGAATACTTTGCACATCAAGGTCTCGTCCTTGGAATGGATAACCATTCTTTGGTTGAAATGGCTCACATGTTCCACTGGGTCTGTCCAACCATTGTAGATAGTGAACGTTGGTTGATTGAATCACCGAGGAAGTTTTGCCTCTTCAATCCTGCACGTGAAAGGTGATCGGGAAATCTATTTCAGCGCCTTGCTCATAGCGTCCCCTCCCAAGCCTTTGCGAGGCGGGCTCTTATACCTACGCTTGTGATGTTGCTCCTCCTCGTAGGAGAAAGACTCGTTGGGTGGGGTCCTTGACCTTCATCTATAACTGACATTCTCTCCATCATCTGAGGAAACGTCGGAACTGAAGGGGGTTCACTTACACTGTGCAACTTTCTCTTCAGATGGTCAACTTCCAGTTGCAGGGCTTTGGTATCTTCCTCATGAGAGAGATGGCTCTTACCCCGGGACTGACTCTTACCGGACTGGACAATATGCACACTCCCCTCACGATCCCCTCTACGTTCGAGGTTGACAAAAGGATTTTTACTTTTGGATCCTACGGATTCTTCCTGGTGTGGACCTGAACTTACCATGGTCGAACGTTGCACTCACTAGCACCCAAGTAATCTCCCCACAGACAACGCCAATTGTAAGGACCTGATTTGAATTCCTAGCCCAAAACGTGTAAGGACTCAAGCCCAAAAAGCCCAAAACAATAAATTTGTAGAGAATGGGTTGGAAAACTGGGCTTTAGTGAATTAAGCAACAAGTCAATGGATTTTGATGACAAAGGAAGAAAGATTATAGATGTTCTCTAAAGAAAATCATCCTCGGCCCTAGCACCCAAGTAATCTCCCCACAGACGGCGCCAATTGTAAGGACCTGATTTGAACTCTTATCCCAAAAGGTGTAAGGACTCAAGCCCAAAAAGCCCAAAACAATAAATTTGTAGAGAATAGGTTGGAAAACTGGGTTTTAGTGAATTAAGCAACAAGTCAATGGATTTTGATGACAAAGGAAGAAAGATTATTGACGTTTTCAAAAGAAAATCGTCCTCGGCTAATTCCAAGGAGACTGATTCTTCTATATTGCTTTTAAAGCGTTATTACAAGTCTAGTTCTAGATTGCTACAGTGTTTCTTTCTTGATTTTTCGATCCTCATTCCTTCAAGGGTCTCTTACATTATATATCTCTCTTCTAGTGATCTTGGCCTTCCATTTGTTGATCATCCAAGCCACCACTTAAGTGCTCGTCCCATCAGACACCCCTTCTAACTTTCTGTGAGTTGTGGTAGCCAAGGCAGCAGTGTTTAGGGGTATTCTTCACATAAATGCGGTCAGAAAAGTAGCTACAGTGCATTAAATGCGGTGGTAGCAGCTTTCCCTTAGATTCCTCTGAGCTCCCTTCCCTTTTGTACGTTCATATCTCTCGTCTCCATTAGTAGATCATCCTAGAAGTTTACTTTGAGTGTTAAGGCATGTACTCAATCCGTGCTCTGCTGATCCGAGGAGATAATCCTCCTCAGACCAACTTTCTCAGCCTTTTTGTTTGTATTTCATTTATGGGATTCTGAGCTTGACACCCTCATTACGGTTTATCCGTACTCGGACAAACCGAGGTCCTCGGCAAAGGCCCAAGACCCAATATATAAATTTGGGCCCTTATTCCTACAAATATAATTATATTAATGAAAATCTCAGACCTTTGGCTCTAATTCCTAAGCTTAGGCAAGATAGATGGTAATTGGTAATAGGTTCATGAAAAGAATAAGAGGCGTTGGAAAGCATAATTCACTTTCTACGTCATTAAAGACCAAATGAAGACATTATTTAAAAGAGAAAATATGAGATTATTGAATAATAAATTAAGGGATTAATTGCTAGAAAAATTATTGAGATTAAAGCAATCAATATGCCATTAGCCTTTTGGACTATTTTTCCCATGGATGTAGGCCAAGACCGAAACACATTTGTCAATTTCGCAAATTACAGCCTCTATAAGTAACTTATGATGGAACTGTGGCATCCAAATTAAGTTTCATCCCTTACAAAAAAAACTTAAGTTTCACCCAACCCACGGAAGGGTGAAACTTTATTGATTCACTCAACGTGCTAAGCATATAGAACGATTAATATTGAGGAATTGATAATCTTCAAATATATTTCAATTTTATTCTCTCTCTCTCTCTATATATATATATATATATTTCAATTTACTTCGGCGCCATCAGATTCTGTCACAAGTTATTGCTGCAAATAATGTGCTAACTTTTTTCCCAGATACATACAGTTGTGTTATATTAGGATGAGTTGGGACAAATAAATAAATAAGTCCATTTTGTACAAGCCAAGTACGTGTAAAATGTCTTATAATAGAGCATGAGTTCTTAGTTCTTTGCTAGAATAGAATGTCTGTTGAAGCAATGTGTACAACCAACTAGTCAAAACCATTCTTCTTCTTATTGTTTTTGGACGACAGATACGTGTGGGTCTCATACCTTGGGCAACACTGAGATAAGCTGAATAATTACTTAATTAGGATACATAGCCACATGACATGTTAAGTTTCTAGAGAACAATGCATGATTATAAAGTTTGTTTTGTTTTCCATTCAAAGACTCAACGACATTGAAGTGTTCAAATAGAATGAAAGCAGAGTAGTAAAATATAAGGAAGTGCTCAAATAATAGATCCTTGTAGCCTTACCTTGTACGCCATGGTTACATATTCGAGCAAATTTGTTCAAATATGGATAGAGTTTGGCTCTAAACATGTTTGGAGTCCAAAACTTGAACCACCAAATATTATCACTAAAATGAGGGAAACAACAAATGAGAAAAACATTATGTCAAAATACGAGTTGAGAGATTCTCACTTACAAGTATAACAACTTGTTAGCGGTTCTATTGCTTACGACTTAGCTACAGTTGATCATTAAAATAAACAACAATAAAATTGGATTTCATTTAAAAGCCATGGCTCGTGAGGAGCATAAAATGCTATAAAGGGTTTTAGATTCCTTTTCCATTTCTTTAAGGCTGTGTTTGTTTTGGCTTCAAATGGTTTCCGGAAATCATTTTCCGTAAAATAGGCTGTTTAGGTGCGCAAGGAAAATTGGGTCAAACGGAAAATCATTTCCGTTGATCGTAAATAAGCCTTCTGATTACGGAAAACCATTTCCGTTTCTATTTTACCTTCAATTCACTTCCGGAAAGAGAGAAAGAGAGAGAGAAAGGACCAGACGCGCAACAGGGAGAAAGAGAGAGAGAAAGGACTCAGACGCGCACCCAGACCGCCGTCGTCGTCCCCTCCACGTGACGGTGAGAGAGACCGATCGCACCCAGACCGATCGTACCCCATCGAAGACCGATCCACCCAGACCGATCGCACCCCACCGAGATCGCATCACGCCCTTCGACGTCGCCTGCGAACTCCGAGCTCCAGTCCGACGATCGCACGCACCAGATCGCACCGGTCTCGTCAATCGCAGCACCGCGCCGATCACACCGCGCCGCTCAATCTTGCCGCTCAATCTCGCCTCCGCTCGATCTCGTCGTTACCCATGACCGATCTCATCACCCATGACCGATCTCTCCCTTTCCATCCATTTTTTATCACTCACTCGTCCTCGCTCTCTTAGTTTGACCGAATGTGGATTTGATCGAATGGAGTTGTTGTGATTTTTGTTTTTTTAAGTTTATACGTTGAAATTTTTATTATAAAATTTGTTTGGGAACTGAGAAAATGGGTAAGAAAATGTGAGAAAGTAGTAGGAAAATAGCATTTTCAGAATGTAACCAAACGCATGAAAATATTTTCTAGAAAATTTTTCATAATGCAGCCAAACACTCAGAAAATATTTTTCTTTCTCGAAAATACCATTTTCAGAAAATATTTATTTTCTAAAAAATATTTTACGACAACCAAACACAGCCTAAGTTACAGTGTTAACACCTTGTAATTATAGTAACAAAGAGATCAGCTGCAGAGCATGCATGCATGTATCTGATGGTATTCTTTTTAACTTGACGACTGTTAATCACTGTATAACAAATTAAAGTTGAGGTCAGTACCTTTTAGGAGAATTTTATGGACATGTAGATCAATGATAACGTGAAGAATTTAAGATCTAAAGCATAAAGTAGAAGCCTGTTGGCTGTTGGTGTTTCCGCTTTTTTGTCTTTTTGCTTTATCACTAGACTATTGCTTTAACTTAATTAGTGACTACCAACTTGGACAATTCAGCCTTATAGGCAGATGGATTTATCTTTTACGTTTACCCTTTTGCATGTGTGATGTGTCTCCAAGAGAGGGAAAGAGAGCACACATTAGAATTAAGTATTCACTAATGTCAGTTGAGAACAACTTATTTAGCTTTTTGTTTTTTTTTTTTTTTTTTTGTTGAAAACATACTAATTAAAGTTTACTTGTACAAAAACAAGAAGTGAAAAAAATGAGATTTAAAAAAACTGTACAAATAAGTTAATTAAAAGTAAAAAAGTTGGTTTATAAACTAATACCAAATGGACATGAAGTATATAAAAAGCTATTTTTCCCTTACAAGAGGTTACAATATAACCCAAAAAAAAAAAAAATATATATATATATATATAACTTGATTAAATAAAAGGTTAAAACTTGGATAATGTGCAAACTGCCTTTGGCATATGCATTGTGTAGATCAAGAAAGTTAATTAAGTAAAATATAGGGAAAAAATAATTTTGAATGGACAAACATGCACAAGATCTTGATATTTAAAATATCTTAATATAGTTAATCTTGTAGGGTTGAGGAGCCCAAGAATATATGTTGGGCCTTGAGCCTTATCCGAGGACACTTAGTGGTCCGAAAACAGATAAACGGTAATGAGGATGTGAAACTCAGAACTCCATGAGCAAGCTACGAGTGGGAAGGTTGGGAAAGATAGGTCAAGGAGGAGTATCTCCTCAGCTAAACGAAGCAGAGGTTAGAAAGTGTATTCTGTCATCTAGAGTGATGTTCCAGGAAGTTTTATTGATAAGGATATGCATTTTGAACGTACAAAACAAATGGGAGTTGGCAAATATCTAAGGGAAAGCTGCTACCATCGTATTGAATGCTCTGCAACTAATTTTCTGGCCGCATTAATGAGGAAGTGATACCCGAACAGTAGTTTTCAGCCTTACAATTACCTCTCAAAGACTTCAGGAAAGTGTTGATGTGATAAGGATCAACATCAACAATCTAATTTACACGTGGAGGGCATAGATGGAAAAAAAAAGATAGTATAAAATAGAAGGGAGGCCCTGAGAGATAGGGATCGAGAAATTAAGAGAAAAACACTGTAGTAATCAAGAGTTGAACTTGTAATCAAACTTGAGAAGAAATATATAAGAAATGATTTCCTCAGATTGTGCCGAGGATGATTTTCTTTAAATTGAACCAATCTATCTTCATTTTCTTGTCATCTGGATTCACTTGTTGTCTAACTCATTAAAACCCAGTTTTCCAACCCACTCTCTACAAATTCATTGCATTGGGCTTTTTGGGCCTAAACCCATCCATCCCTTGGGTTAGGGACTCAAATTGCGTCTTTATAAATCCATTTCACTTAAATGTTCCCCTCTTCTTTCTCCAAAAAAAAAAAAAAAGTTCCCCTTTTATACTCCCATGAATTACTATTTTCTATTTTTTTTTTTATTCATATATGTTGAGTAGTTATATGGAAAGAAAATTCATCTCAAATTCATTAAAGCCGAGTTTTCTAACACACTTGTTACAAATTCATTGCATTGGGCCTTTTGGGCCTAAACCCATCAATTCCTTGGGCTAGACACTCAAATTGCGTTCTTACAAATCCATTTCACTTAAATGTTCCCCTCTTCTTTCTCCAAAAAAAAAAAAAAAGAGTTCCCCTTTTATTCTCCCATGAATTACTATTTTTATTTATTTTTTTATTCATATATCTTGAGTAGTTATATGGAAAGAAAATTCATCTCAAAATTACAATTACACATAAATTAATAAAGAAAGTTATTGTTTATTAATGCGACGTAGGTCGCCTCAACAAGAAGTACATAGCTGTAGTGCTGTAGCCAAGCTTTTCATAAAAATTGACAAATTTCTTACCACAAAACACATTCGAAATATGCTAAAGATTTCAAGGAATTAATGATTTAAACATGTTACCAAGACTAAAATTTCGCAAATTAGTCACTCAAGTTTAATGAGTAGTAACCACCAGCTAGTGTGGCGCAGTGGTTGCCCCCTTCTTGATGGCTGTGCCAGGCACGGGTTTGAGTCCTCATACCCCACGGGTGTGGGGTTTGGACTTTGGTTTCTAAAAAAAAAAACGAAGTGCATGGGTGGAGTCCAAGTTGCGGGCACCATTATGTGTTGGTCGTACTCACAGACGATGTATCTGTGGGGTGTGGTCGGCTATGATATCACACATGAGCCACCCTTTTCGATTCTCCAAAAAAAAAAAAAAGTTTAATGAGTAGCTAGAGAAATATTTTTTTCTTGATTATTTTTAGACTTATGGGGAGACTGTTCTTAATTAACAAAATTCTTATTAGAAAATAAATATTATTGTATTCTATATCTTTTATCACTTAAAATTAAAGATCATATATACTTTTAAACCCTAAAAAAAAACCCTAAAGCTTAAATTTCAATTTTATGTAACAACTTTTAAAGTCAATATATTTTAAAAAAATGCAAACTTTCCATATGTGGCAACCAAACTAATAAATAAAAATATTTATTCCATTACAACATCTTTTATTCCTAGTAAAATAAATTATTATTCTTAACATAATCTTTATTTAGTGCACAAAGATAAATTTTTTCCAAAACCCAAATAAAACAAATGATACGAATTCACATGGGAAAAGAGTTAAAGATACAATGGACTGGCAACAATCCAGTATTCAAGAATTTGGACTCGTGTGAGCCCAAATTTCAGCAGAGCAAACAAACTTGGGCCCAAAACCGAGTTTCAAATTTGGGCCTCCTGGACTTGACCGCGGATAAAAAATTCGGCCCTGTCCATTATAACTTTTAGAAGACAATATTACACTAATCAAACTAAAAACTGTTTTAAACTATTCACTGCTAGAGCTTCCTCTCTTTTGAGCCTACTTGAAGAAGAAGAAAAGAAAAAGAAAAACCTCTATAAAGACACACAGAGAAAGAGAAAGGTTTCGCTGTGAAAAAGCAAAAAAACGACGTCGTAGAAGCAAGAAGAAGATGTTTAGGAATCAATACGACACGGACGTGACGACATGGAGTCCGACTGGGAGGCTATTCCAGGTGGAGTATTCGATGGAGGCAGTGAAGCAAGGCTCGGCGGCGATAGGGCTGCGATCGAAGACTCACGTGGTTTTGGCCTGCGTCAACAAGGCCAATTCCGAGCTCTCCTCTCACCAGAAGAAGATCTTCAAGGTCGACGACCACATCGGCGTCGCCATTGCCGGACTCACCGCCGACGGCCGTGTTCTCTCCCGGTACATGCGATCTGAGGCCATTAATCACTCCTTCACTTACGAGTCTCCTCTCCCCGTTGGCCGACTCGTCGTTCAGCTCGCCGATAAGGCTCAGGTCCTCATTTCTCTAACCCTAACCCTAATGCTGCCTTTTAAAATTTTTTTTTCGCCTTCTTTGTGTGTTTTTTACTGTGGTAATGTTGAATGTTGCTCGTGTAAGATCGTGGAAGCTAGGATTTTAGCGATTTTGAGTTGTTGTTTATGAGTGATTGGATTATGGAAGCTTTAGGGTTTTGGATTTGGAGTTAGGAGTGAATTTGGTTACTGAGGGAATGCTTAATTTCTTTATATTGGGGATTTAGATTGAGTTTTTGTTAATTTCTTTATATTTTCGTATTGAAAATTTATGGTTAAACTGTTTTCTGTGTGGAAAATGGCTGGTCTTCATCATTGTGGGAAGCCCTTTTGATATCCCTTGGAATTCAACAAGGCTCAATGCTGTGAATGCTTTGTAAAAAGCTTAGATCTTACAACTGCATTGTGCAATTTTGACTAGTTTTCCTATATAACAATTTTTATTAGTGTCCCTGTGATGTTAATTTTTGGTTCTTTTTATACTTCATGTTACAATTTTGTTTTGCAACATTCATTTGAAATGTAGTGATACATAGACATGTCTTGATTGGTATTTCTTAACCCCTAGAGGAATTTAATCTATCTTTTTGCTGGTTAGTTGTGTTGGTATTAAACTGCACTTGAGGTTTGGTGAAGCCAATACTTTATTCATTCGATTGTATAACTCTCTTTTTGTGCCTCCTAATGAAATCAGTCCTTTTCTGGGGACGTGGGTATGTTTTTGATGCCAAGTGTGTTATGCTAAATAGTTAAGACCCCATTTATAGGGATGCTTTTTTTTTTCTTTTTTTTCTTTTTTCCCACTTGATTGATGTTGTGTCATTGAAAATACATTGGTTTGTGAAAATCTTGAGGGGTTAAATATCATCTGCTGCTTGGCATTTAAAATCCTAACTTCAAGCATGGGTTTAAGTTTGTCTTACCTTATGAGTAACTCACATTCTATTTGAATTAAGATGTACGTGAGTCATATATTTGATATTATTGATTTAGCCACTTTCAACCAGCATCCGAAACTGGTTTTAATCTAAGACTTGTTGACTGTACTCATAAAAAATGTATGGTATCCTAGAATTTAATAATTTTGAATGCTTAAAAATGCTAAACGGGCTGGACTTATTTTTCTTTGTTAGTTCTAAGGGTCAGACTCAAATGTATTGAAAATGCCTAGGCTGGCTGGATTTGGTGTAATATTTTCATTTCTCACATTCATATACTTAATTTTGACATATTCATGAGCTGGTGAACATATTCTACAAGGGGCCAACCCATTTTATGGAAATGAATTGACTGAATTTTTATAAGTAATTATTTTATTATATATTTGAAATATGAGTAAATTTCACGAGTACCTCCTTGTTACAGTCCCCATCCAATAAGAGATTTTCACATCAGCTTTTATTTAAATCTTAATACATTCTACCACACCTAATAACATCTCAATAAACTCCCAGTTGGGTTGGATTTTTAGATAGGTATTAGAAATGATTGGGTGTGGTTGTGCCTATTCTTTAATACGTAATATGATGATGTGGCATGTTAGGATTGGAGGGTGTAAAACTTGGTTTTACGACACATCTTTATAGAATTTAATCTCTTTGAAACTAAATTGGGTCGTAGTGGATTTGGGCTCTCAGTTATTCAGATTGACCAAACCAGGTTAAAATTTCCTCAGTTCTGATTTTAACTGTTAATTTTATTCTTGATTTCGTAATGCTGTGTGTTTCTTAAAATTACCAAGTCTAAAACAATAAGAGATACATAAGAGAATAGGCTTGAAATTTAAGGATGTCATTATAATGATTTGTGAATCCTGTTGGTCAAAGAATATGATAGTGGGATTTAAGACTTCTTTTTGGGGATTCCAAATTCTCTACATCTACCCCTTTCTCAAATTTTGAATTATTTCTGCTTCTTTATGATGAATTAATCAGAATTGGACCCTCTCCAAAAGAAGTCTTAAATTGCAATGGAGAGGGTCTGTCATGGCTAGGGTCTATTTAAAATGATTCCATGGATCAGAACATGCCACATCATTTAAAATGTGTAGTATATGCCATCTTGCTTAAAAGGCTAAAACTAACAGTGTTAAAACTAAATATTGTTGACTAGAGAGAGAGAGAGAGAGAGAGAGAGAGTAGCAGCAGAAGAAGGGATGGTGCTACAGGAAGTCAAAGACCCAGAATGGCTGAACAATTTTCATCGAAGTAAATAAGAAGAAGAAGGGATGGTTTAAGACCACTTTTGAGCTGACCACAGCTGCTGCCAGGCGATCAATGAACAAAACCCCAAATTGGTTCTTAATCTTGTCCCAGTTCATCCACCTGAAAAACGCCCAAATTGAACTCCTTAGGGATTTCACCTCCTGCAAATGAATAATCACTTTGTGCTCAAATTCAAACCCATTCTTCCACCATGCAAGTGTTTTATCTTTTGTACTCATACACCACGAGATTCAATCTTGTGTGAAGTGTGAACAACCTCCATGGCCTTTTTTATCAGCTTTGGTCTTAATGGATAATCTGAAATTAAGTTGGAAGCCCAAATCACCATAGACCAGAGTGGGGTAAAGCATCTGCTTGTTTAGTTTTAAATGAGGTGGCACATTCCAAGCAAGGGATTCATTTTAAGTTGATTTTAGCCATAAAATTGACCTTCTCCATTTTACAGTGAAATGGAGAGGTTCCAAATCTGAATTAATCATGTTATACGTTTTTAACTAATAAAGGGGAGTTCTTTTTGGATGAAGTATTTTCTTCTTGTCGTGATTGACTAAAAACGCCTATCATTGTTTTGCAAGGATTATTTGCTCATATTTGGGAAGAATCAAATTTATAAATGATCTTTAACAGGTAGATAAATACAGCTACTAAATATGAGGCTTTCGTATTGTATTTATTTCTTTAGTTTGTACTTGCTGATGGGGTTAAAGAATGAATAACTACAAACTGACCTGTGAAAAGTTGTTTGTAAGGTTTTTTTTTCCCTAATTTTTAATTATTAGAATTTGGGCACATCAGCTATTGAAGGCAAGAGCTGTATTGAAATGACCATACCTTAACAATTTTTCCTGTAAGTGAATGATTGAGGACTGAAAAAGATTGATCATCATACACTTTTAGAGTGATTTAGGTTCTGTTCAGCTTTTAATTGTTAAATTCTAATCAAACTAGAATAATCTGAAAAGGTAATAGCCAGTAATAATGTTCCAGGCATGTTCTGAGAAACAATATAAGTGGGATTTAAAGAATAACTTTAGGTGAACATCATGAAGCAGCAATGTAAGGTTTTCGTTTCTCTTTATTGGTAGTATGTGAATTTTCATTTCTCTCTTTCCTTTTATGGTTCCATTTTGGAAATGCCCATCTCTTTCCTCTTATTCATTTGTGGAAGCTTCTGTATTTTTTTCCCCCTCTCTAGTCTCTTAGTTGATTACTTCTGCTTCTATTTCATGTCCTGGGTACAGCATCTTTGTTCTTAGAGTAGGGGGATGTGTTCATATAGCTTAAAGATTATTATGCGATCATGATTTTCTTTTGGTGATTTTGATAATTCTTGGTATTAAACACCGTGTCTTGTCTTATGTCTTAATTTGTTTTGCTGGAAGTATGGTACTTCTATTGCAAATACTATGTGTGTATGCTTATGGTATCAGACTATCAGTATTTGATGAGATCTCTAGACTCATATACATGCACATGTGAAAACACATACACCTTCATGTGTTTACAGAGTTATCTTTTGATTGCATATTAAGATCAGCTTTTATTCAGCATGATAGATTTTCAGAAAATACAAGAAAATTTGTGGAATGTTTAAACTTAAGAACTTCTTATAATTTATTAGGCTTTAGAGCTCATATTCTATATGGACTAATTCCACCATTTTAAGAGTGGATGGCTTCAAATTGATGGGGAAAATTGAAATAGTTGGCATATTTTGCTTCCCAATGATGGTAATGTTCAAGGTGATTCTTTGCCTCAGGATTTGATCCCTCATAATCTAAATTATCTTCACATGCATGTTACTGAGCTTTTTGAACTGAGTTGCAGTTATTGGCAACAAATTTTAATCTGATGTTATAGGTTAACATTATTACTAAAATTCTTTCAGATATTGGCATATATATCAGTTGGTTTGGGGTTTGGAATCTGGGCCTAAGGGCTATATTTTGTTTTCAAGTGAATTTTAATGTTCTATTTAGTCTCGCAAACCCAAACTACTTATGGGTTTTACTTGTTTTAAGTGAAAACGATCTTTATGGGGTCTCCTCATGTATTTACCTCATAAATGAACTATATATTGTTGTAATTATAAATAAAAACTTGATAACATGCGTTGGCCATTTTTAGGCCAACTTAGAATTTAATAAAAAGGGGAGAAAAAGAAAAGAAGTGATTGTATGTACTACGTGTTCTCTGTGTGTAATGGCATGAAAAAGAAAATTCATGCTTCCGTGCCTTCTGCAAGAGAAGCTCTTCCTCTTTGTAACTGTAACATGCTTTGGGGTGGCAGGTTTGCACACAACGTTCATGGAAACGGCCCTATGGTGTTGGTCTTCTGGTAGGCGGCTTAGATGAATCTGGTGCTCATCTTTATTACAACTGCCCTAGTGGTAACTACTTTGAGTACCAGGCCTTTGCCATTGGATCTCGTTCACAAGCTGCAAAGACATATTTGGAACGCAGGTTTGAGAACTTCACGAACTCTTCACGGGAAGATCTGATCAAGGATGCACTTATTGCAACAAGGGAAACCTTGCAAGGAGAGAAGCTCAAGAGCTCCATATGCACAGTTTCTGTGGTGGGAGTTGGAGAGCCATTCCATATATTGGATCAAGAAACTGTACAACAATTGATAGATACATTTGAGCTTGTGACGGAGGAAGAGCCTCCTGCTCCTGAACCTGCTTCTGAACCAGCTGCTGCTGATCAGGGTGGGGAAGAACAGGGAGCTGGTGCTGAGCAGGGTGCCGCACCTGATGAAGGTGTGGCTCCTATGGATATTTAGGATGCAAGGACTAGCCATGGTCTCTGTATTGGTGTCTTCAGATTTGTGTTTGCAGAACTGAGTATGGCACCAAAGAAGACCTCCGTTTCTTCCTTATTTTTTTTTCTTTTTGGCATGCTTGCTATTACCTCATTAGTGCAAATGACTGGCACTGGTGAACCTAGATTTACATTTGACGTTTATACTTGAGATAAATTATGAACTTTGTGGTTATGTTTCTACTGTTAAGTATCATGATATTCAGGTATTCAGCACGTCAGGAGGCTTGGCTATGTTTATTTTTAACCCTGCCCCTCTCCAGGCTGTGGGTTGAAAGTATTCAGAATACTTAGAGCATGCCCATCAACAATTCTAAAAAATTTAGCATTTACCATCTCAAAACCCAATTTTATAACATATAACACACCACTTTACAATACAACCTATATCAAAACTTCTATTTTTTTTACCATTTCATTTAAATATTGTTTCTTTATTATTTTTCAATAATTATTTTATTTTTCCTCTTCTTTGTCTCTCTCTTTTGTCTCTCTCTTTCTCACAGCACCGCCGGCGCCACACTACCACATCCACTCACCACCACCACCACCACCACCACCACCACTGGTATAACAAAACCCAATAGCCACCACACCCAACAGCCAATAGCCACCTCACCTAGCAACCAACAACCACCACAAACCCATCACCTACAAACCCAACCACAAACCACCACAGCACAGCCATAGCCACCATCACCGGCGGCACCCACAACCTCTGCAAATTGGGATTCTTACCACCCAAAACCAAATCAAAAACTCAACAAACCGACATCAAAACCACCAATCAAACCCGAGTACAACCACAAATCACAAACCCATGTTAGAAATCACAGACCCAAAATTAGAAAGAGCATATTTTTGAAATTTCTCACCCAAAATCAAATCACAAAACCCACCCAAACCTGTTGAAACCCAGCCATGCTCGCTGAACCACCGCAACCCAGCCACCCCAATCAACAGCAGAGACCCACAAACCACAAACTCAACCTCATCTTCTTCATGGTTTTGCCGAACCAGTACCACATGGTTTTCAGTTGTGGATGCCGGTGAATGAAGAAAAGAGAAAGAAAGAAGAAAAGAGAAAAGAAGTGAGACCAGTGAGAGAAGAAGACACCGGTGAGAGAAAAAGAAAGAAGAGTACAGAGAGAGAGATGAGAGAGCAATAAAAAATTATTTTTTTTATAAGATTTGAGATACAGTGTGCTCTCATTTTTTAGAGCGCATTGTAGCAAGATTGCAACAATTTTAAGATACAGGATGTTTGATGGAGTAGCGTTTTGTGACTTCAGTGGCTAAAAAATAACATTTATAGCATTTACAACCTTTGTTGGGAATGCTCTTAGTGTACTACACCCTCTTCTCGAATGTATAAAGGTGGGTTTCATTTGTGGATTCTGCATTCTGCATATGAGACCTACATTTATATGAAACAAAGGTGCAGTGTACTCTATGGAATAGTTTCACTTTTTTTTCTTTTCTTTTTTTCGTTTTAGTTGGTCTTATCTCTTACTTTTTCCTTTGCCTTCCACAATTTGTCACCATAGAGACTTGAACAAGAAGTTTAGAATTATTATTTTATTTTATTTTTATTTTTAACACGAGTTAAACTCAATCTCATCACCTTAACTCTTACTTTTTCCTTTGCCTTCCACAATTTGTCACCATATAGACTTGAACAAGAAGTTTAGAATTATTCATTTTATTTTTATTTTTAACATGAGTTAAACTCAAGCTTATCACCTTAACTCTTACTTTTTCCTTTGCCTTCCACAATTTGTCACCATATAGACTTGAACAAGAAGTTTAGAATTATTCATTTTATTTTTATTTTTAACACGAGTTAAACTCAAGCACATCACCTTAACTCAAGCTTATATCACCAAATTAAACTATATGTTTATATGCAATTTATTTTATATTGTTTATGTCATTGACTTGATTAATTTATTACTTTTTTATATATAATATGTTAATAATAAATTAAATTATTTTTCTTTCTCAAAAAAATATGTTAATAATAAATAATTAAACTATAGATAAAATTATATTATTTGAGTTAACTAAATATAAATATTTTTGTTTATGAACTTAAAAAAAATTGGATTAACTAATCTTATATAGTTAAAAATTATACTAGAAATTAAAATTATATATATATATGTGTGTGTGTGTGTGTGTGTGTGTGTGTCTGTATAAATATAAATTTAAATCACCAATAATAACTGAAGATCTTATGCATATATTTTCATACATATTAACATCTAGTATTATATAAACTTCTTTTTGACTGAAGAATCTATATAAACTCAAATTGAGTCACCTGTTTAGGAGATTATTTATAAACAAATTACTTTATTTAAGCTTAACTTATTTAATAGTCAAGTCTAAACTTGAAGTTGTGTTCGACTTTATTTGTTAAATAAGCATAAACAAATATTTTCTTGAGTTGAATTCAAATTTGCTTGATTCATTTGCAACCTATCACCATATTTTCTTTACTCTGTTTGAGTTTAACTCATTTAATAGTTAAGTCTAAACTTGAAGTTGCATTTGACCTTGTTTGTTAAATAAACATAAACAAATATTTTCTTGAGTTGAATTCAAATTTGCTTGGTTTATTTACAACTTGTTTGACTTTATTTGTTAAATAAATATAAACAAATATTTTCTCAAGTCAAATTCAAATTTGCTTGGTTCATTTATAACCTATAACCGTATTTTCTTTTGTTTGGTTCTTGGGTGTTAGTTGTGTTTTCAAATTTGCTTGGTCATTAACAATCTATCACCGTATTTGCTTTTGTTTGCTTCTTGGGTGTGTGTTGTGTTTTCAATTAGAGGGTTTACCCATCGGAGAGTTAAAACTCCAGAGGATTGGATTAAACCAATTATAAGAGTTACATTCCCTAAAAATGGAAATCGGGATCTAAGATCTCTGGGATATGCAATTGACTTTTGACTTTTTTGGGGAGCAAGAGAAGCAATTTAATAGTGATCACATCTCCATGAGCTGCTGAACTCAATGCAGTTAGAAAAATGCTCGCACAGACTCACATCTAAGCTTGTTTAGAATTCATTGCCACATGATTCCCAAATCCCACAAATCGTTGATCATTGTTAAAGTATCACAATCCAAACAGTAATATCTGGGGCCTGGGCTGGATTTTATAAACTTAATTAACTGATTATCACATACATTGCTCCTTGCTATTAATTCAAATGAGATAATAGGCCACACAGATTTAAAAGCCTCAAGAAAAGGGGTTAAAATTAAATTTAGAGATTTTTATTTCCGGTAGTAAACTAATTTAGTGACTCAACATTTTAATCATCAGTATTTCCGTGGGAAAATAATCGTGTAAGCATTAGTCAAGCCACCCTCAAAAAGCAACAAAAAAAGAAGAAGAAGCTGCAGCTTGCTTAGAAAGGATAAATTAAATAACAATTAGAAAAAAGAACAACCACTAATGTAATTTGGGGAGAGATCATTTGTGGATATCAGGCACAGGGAGGCCCTTGATCTGCATCTGCTTGTACATCCATTGCAAGTTCTCTGGGGTCACTTCACCTCCGAGAGAGCGGATAACAGATCCACCACTACATGAGCCAACTTTGCAGCATTCCTCCAGAGATAACCCTTTTACCAATCCATATATAAACCCACTTGCAAATAGATCACCTGCTCCAGTGGCATCAATTGCCTTTGACTCCCCGATGGCTGGAACTTGTACAATCTGACAGTAAAATTTTATACATAATATTAATCATCCATATGAAACTTTGTATTTAGAGTACACCTTTTTTATTATTAGTTTTGGTGCTAAGACTTATATTTTTTATGAGGCACGCTTTAACAAAGCTTTTAAAAGCTTAAAGTGTCTTCCAATGTACAGATGCACAAAAGAATAAAAAATAAATAAAGAAAAGGAAATCATACGAGTGATTGTATATATGGGGATGTTGAAATTTTCAAGGACAGGCATCCATCAAGCCATAAGTCTTAGAACAATTTGATGGGGGGTTACTTGAAAATTAAGCTATGTAGTGTACATTTCCAGAGATTATCAAGCTTCTCCAGAAGGAAAAAACGCCATTTTTATAGAGTATTCAAATCCTCAAATTTCTAATGCAGCATCTTACTAACCTCTTGGCCATGCTTAGCAATGCATCCATTAGGGCCTAATGTCACCACAGCCCATTGGCAGTGTCTGGCCAGAAATTCAAGCGCAACTTCAGGATTAGCATTTTGTTCACCCCTACAAAAATTGTAGGAGAAATTTACACCACCTACTAGAGAATTGTAAATATTCTAAGAGAAGAAATAATAGTTAACAAATGAAGAGTCTGGAAGATCGACTATTTTATCAAAAACTATCTTAACATGCTAACTTTATAAAGAGATTACAGTCACCTTAGCAGCTCTGTTGCTTCATCCTCATTGGCAAAGCAGAGGTCTATGTCCCCTGACTCAAGTAACTCTAGAAGAGGTTTTTTAAAGTTCCGAACCATCTGTCCACATTTAAAGACTCTATAAGATAATACAATTGTCCTGAAAATTTTTGGCATAAAAAAACACAATAAGAGAGGGCAGGGGGGTGGGGAAGAAAAGGAAGAAAAGAAGATTAGAATGTATATCACTGCATGCACCAATCATACCTGAGATATGAACTTAGTCAATTCCATGCACAAAGTGATTCTTGCAATCAATATTCAGTGTTATGAAAATTTGTTTCAATTATTCTTTCTGGTGATAAGATCATTTTCAGTCACAAAAAAAATCCACTTAAAACATTGCCTTTTGTGATGTTGGAACTCAGATATTGAAAACCAAACTAAAAGAATTTGAAATCAGATGTATAAAATATACCTCAAAACTGGCCAAATCCATTGACACAAACAGACCCTCCTGTTTGGCAATCTTTATAGCCGCTTGAATGACTTCCACATTGAATATCCCAAATCTCAACAACAACCACTGCCAAAAAAAAGAAGAGAAGAAGAAAAAAAGCATTAGCAATAAAATTTATAGAGAGTCTCAACATATCACCAACATATTATCTAAAGAACAGGACAAAAGAACCAACAGAGCTAGTTTGTGGAAGGAATGACATTATCTATATTACAAGGAGTTATTTTCAGATAAGAAACAAAAGTATCTGTACTGTTATGCACTATAGCTGGGGTATAAATTTAGTCAAATATTCTATGAGTGAATAAAGTATGAACTATTATTATACGAAGAATAACAGCAATAATGTAGGGAAAAAAACAAAAAGAAAGAGAAAAATGCTATTGGAATCTGGTTCCTATTCTAGAGGGAGATGCCTAACCTTGGAGCCCTTGAAATCGTCTCTGGTCAAGTCATCCGCCTGAAAGACAATAAAGATCACAAGTGTTATTACTTTATATTAGCATAGGGGTATTCTTGTAATTTTTCATATAACTTTAATAAATATTCGCTAAGGTGAGGGACCGACTGATAAATTCCTAAACCTTTTTCTCAAATCTCTCTCTCTCTCTTTTAACACCATTACCTCATATTTACAACTTAACTATAAGCTTAAATATTAAGAAGTCCTTCAAATTTGTGAGAAACTGTTTTATCTTAAAATGGAAATAGACATATCGACACACCCTGCACACCCTGAGACATATGCATACAGAGATATGAAAGAAGCATTCACATGAATGCTTGTAGCTTATCTCATTAGCCTATGTTAATCCTTAAAATTTTGGGACATAACATAGTGTAACACGTACACACGCACCAAAAAAAAAAAAAAAAAAAAGCATGGCACCTGAACTTTCACAGCATTGGAGAGACACGGCCGCATGGTACGGTTGCCCAATTCATCAACCAAGCAAACACACTGCGCCATACATAAATACATAACAAAAGTTTCTGCATCTAACATTAAGAAATCAACGAAAAAAAAAAAAAAAAAACGTTCCATAAACATTCAACTTCACAGAATTAGAAACTCGAAGCTCACCTGACCTGTGGGTCCATTCTTCATCCTCAACCTCGAGAGGTTCACACCATTAGAGCTCATGTTACTCACAAACAATTGACCTTGCTCATTCTCCCCATATGCACCAATTATTCCACACGACACTCCAAAGCCCGCACTTAGTCCCCTAACAGTATTGGCAATACTGCCCCCGGCCAACATCTTCATCACCAGCTGATCATCCGGGGACATTTGAAAATGGCTTTTCACATCACTCTTTATGGCCAACTGTTCGTTAGGCGACCCGTTAATATGGGTTTTCACCCTACTCAATATCAGCTCAAGCTCATCAATTGCAACCTAAACAGCATACATATAGGAAAACCCATCATTCTTGTACACAACCATAAAACAATTGATCAACTCAAAAACAAGGAAATTGGAACAAGTACTAGACTCTACTAAAGACATAATAACTAGATAAATATAAAGCTACAAAGTACAAACAATTGATCAAAATCTTGTACACAAAAACCACAATTTTACCCAAGTTGTCATGGTATTAATCAACTAAATTAAAAACATATAAACAAAGCACTAAAAACATAATTACATAGAGTGACAACTGAGACCCAACAATCCTGATATTTCAGAGCCTGCAAATTAGCACAGAAAACTCGAAAATTGAGCAAATTGAAGCGAAGAAATATTTAGATAAAGAGAGAAAGTACGGGAATAGAGCCACCGCGGTCGCCGGGGACTTGATTGAGCAAGGACCAATCGACGCGAGCCACGTGGTCAATGAGGGCGGCGGGCTGGAGGCCGAGGACGAGAGGAGGAGCAGGAGCGGTGGCCTCATTGTTGTTGTGGTTGTGGTTGTGGTTGTTGAGGAAGGGTTGTGCTACCATTTTTTAGACCGACCAAACCAAAAGTGTTGGTGTTCTTAGTATTGTTGTCGCCCCACCTCGTCCTCTTTCACTCTCACATTGCTTCTATTATATAGAGGGACTTGCTAGTTGTTACTTGCAGCAGCACGAAACTTGTGGTTCTTTCTCGTTTTAATTAAAGTAGAATTTTAAATTTCTTTAATTAAATTATATTAATAATTGATAAATCACAAAAAAAAAAAAAAAACTTTTTTATAATAGAATTTTAGTCAAACTGTAATTTTATATTTCTTAAAACTTAGGTGTTTTAATAATTAATAAATTACTATCTCTATGTGTAACGGTAGGATTTAACTTACATCCAATACTTTTTTAACTAGATATATCATTTTGTTTTAAATATACAATAAATTGGTAGTGAGTTTTAATCTACACATTTTATTTAGTTAGTAGATGATGTGGTAGTCCCTCATTAAAATAAAAGGAAATTTATTTTTAAAAAGTATTAGAGATAAGCCCAATTCTAATCATGGCATTTTGTTACTGATTCTAATATGGGCCCCATTGATTATAAAATACGGAGTACTATATGGGCTCATCTCATACATCACTTTTTCATGTCCCCTAAGATTTGTTGTGGAGTAGCATTATTATTTTGATAAGATTTAGTTTAAAATAAAATGGGAAATGCTAACGTATATTCTAAAGGCATTTGTTTAATAACTATTTTTAAAAATAATTTATAACAAAATGATAAAATAATTAATTTTATTGACAATTTCTTTTATATTTCTCATAAAATTAATTTCAAAACTTTCTTAATATGATTTATTAACAATTTTTCTAAGAGCATCTGTTAACGAAAAATTCTTAAATATTCTCAAAGCATGAAGAAATGATATTTCCTCCTCTCATATTTTTGGTGAGACCCTATCATGAATATAATAAATAAACCCTACTATAAATGTAAAAGTAAAGAGCATTATTCTCCATCAGGGTGTACTTAAGGATTGCTCTACCACAACATGAACCATATAAAATAAACTAAAGAAGATAAATGACTGTGAATAACGCGTTTTTTATATTTTATCCCCTGCCCCAAGGGACTGAAAGGAGCACGTTCTAAGGCTATGAGAGACTTTGGTCCGATGGTGTTGCACGGTAAGAATTGCTCTACCACAACATGAACCACATAAAATAAACTAAAGAAGATAAGTGACTGTGAATAACGCGTTTTTTATATTTTTTCCCCTGGCCCGAGGGACTGAAGGGAGCACGTTGTAAGGCTATGAGAGACTTTGGTCCGATGGTGTTGCACGGCAGCATTGGCTTTAGTTTAGAAGGTTAATGTATTTTTTACAGTAATAGGATGCTTATTATAATATTATTGCTCATCTGATTTTTATGAAAAAACCCTGTGCCTCAATTGGCAATATAAATTTGCACATACTCTAATTTTTAGAAAAAAATTCTTAAATATGAAATTTGATAATTGATTATGGTAATTATAATAAGAGATATTTATTATGATAATTATTTTCAATAGATATTTGTCATGATAATTAATAGTATTAGTATTTATTATGATATTTACTAATATATAATCATAGTAATTATTAGTAGATATTTATTATAATTGTGATTGTATATGAAACTATGTATTCTATGAATAGAAATAATTTATCTCATTTTTTGTGTTTTACTTATGTTTTATCAATTATGGTACACTAGCATGTAACCCATGCAAACCCATGGATGCATTTAAAATAAAAAAAATATTATAAAAATATAAATAATTACTCAAATTATTTTTAAAAAAATAGCATGTAACACAACGTATAGATACATTTAAAATTAAACACAATATTTATCGTAAAAATATAAATAATTAGTCAAATTTTGTTTAAAAGTAAACAAAATTGTCACATATTAAAATTCCTACCTAAATTTAATACAACTTATGATCATTTTTCTTCTTCTAATTTTTAATAAGATAGAACGTGTGATGATCTTTGTTATGTGGTGATTTTTATTAAGTATATGTGATTGGTTTTTTTTTTTAGAAAAAATTTTTATAGTTCATTAATATTATATTCTTAGTATTTTGCACTCATTAAGTCACTTGGCACAAATATTTAAAAACTTAAGTGGACATATGGCACAAATTTAAGTGGATAATTATGATATGGTCCCCACATAAATTTAGACTTATGGCGCAAAATTGGATTTTAATTTCAAATTCTAATTGAACTTTCTTTGAGCTTTACCTCTATATATATATATATATTGGTATGTTATGTGTGATTTTTCCCCCACCTTTTAAACTTTGAGTAATTTATAAGATAAGTAAAAAGAATATGTGACAAATTATGATTAACATACTATGATGGTTTAAGTATAGAATAGAATTATGGGTTCCAATTAACTCTACTAGTAAAGATTCTTGTTTTCGAATAAAAGATTTGGGGTTTGATCCCTGTTTACAAAAAAAAATCAATTGATGTCATGGTATGATGATAAAGAGGGAGAAAATGGGCATTTGCCCCTTTCGCCAAAATTTTTCAGCAAAATGTCCCATATCTGAAACTAATTAGGGAAATGTCCTTATTTTGAAACTCGATTTTTGGACAATTGAGTTATAGCAAACTGAAAAATTAAAAAAAAAAAAAAAAAATTTAGTACTCGAGTTCGATGAACTCGAGTACCATGTGAAGTACTCGAGTTTCCTGAAAAAATTCAAGTGGAACTCGAGTTCCATGAACTCAAGTTCCTTGAAAAAATTCAAGTGGAAAAAAAATAAATAAATAACTCGAGTACCAAAATTTTTTTTTTCCCTAAGTCCACGTTCGCTATAACTTGATATTCCAAAAATTGAGTTTTACATTTGAAACTCGATTTTTAGAAAATCGAGTTTCAAAACAGGTGCATTTCCCTAATAATTTTCGACATGGGGCATTTTGCTAGATTTTTCAAAAAGAAAGGGCAAAAGTCCATTTTGGCCTGATAAAGAGTAATAATTAGAAGCTAATGCCATATGTTAAATGACTAATTCTAGTACCACATAAAATGTCACAATTTTTGCCACAATTATCTTACGTGGTAGATTGTAATTAATTATTTGTCACTTTTATATGTACCTACTTTTCTTCACGATAGATTGTGGCAAAAAATATCTATATATATATATATATATATATGCCGAAAATTAAAGTGGAATGGTGGTTTTAGACTATAGGCTATAGCCGTATACTTCCAAGGGGACGCTCCAAGTATTCGCGAACCCGACAAGATAGACACGAAAATTTTCGGCCTAGGAATCTAGGATTGCTTTGCTATTCTTTGATTTCTTTTAGCCTTTAGGCAAAATAATTTTAGTGCATTCACTCATTGTCTCGGGAACGTTGTTACGGGCATCATTAGCTTTAGCACTAAGTTTTCCAATTTCTCTAAAATATTATTAGTAGATCACAATTTATAGAGTTTCATAGCTACGGCATAGCTCAGGCATTTACCAGTTACCGCATCTTCTCACATGATTTATAGCTTAAAGCTTCAACCACTACCCTATGGTCCCTATCTATTGTTTATATATAAATGGCAAGTAACATGCAACCCATGATTTTAAATGCAGGCATGATTCCATATTATAATACAAAGAGATTATGATATAAATATAAATAGAAAGTTCATGCTCATTTTTTTTTAAATGGTAGTTGACCCAAAAACGAGTGAGAGTGTGTTTGTATAAACGGTTGAAAAACTAAGTTTTGAGTATAAAATGAGCGTTTGTAAAAGAGTTACGCAAAGTTGTAGTTGCAAAACAAAGTTAGGGTTTTAAAGACGCTTTTTTAATCTCTCGAAATGCCTAACCAAGCGGAGCCTAGTAACCATTGAGATTCTATGCCTTGGATAGTTGGATCCAAAAGTAATTCCAAAATGAGATTGGAATGATCATCAGAATTCAGAAAGCATCAATTTCATCAAATTAAAACATAGAAAAAGTACAATTAATTAACGAAGACAGCTTGGGCCAAAAAACAAAAAAGAGAGGATATAGATATACGAGTGAGAGTGTACAAAAACCCAAAAGAAACCAGACACGAATGGTTATGGCTTTTTTTAGATATGAATGATTGGTGGGACTACTTTTTGTTTCTTTCAACAAGAACCCCAGCTGAAATCACGGAGTATTATGTTTTTAGCTTTCTAAGATTCCGATCTCTCTGCAATTATTGCACAAAAGTTCTGATAATGGAGTTTATTTATACTATTTCTAAGCTACCCCAGTATTATTTGTTTTAGGTACCCTCGTAGGTTGGAATAGCTTGTACTCACGCTACATTGACTCTGTAGTACTTTTCTGTATTCACTATTCAGTGCATCTCTCTTCCACTGGATAAATCTAAAAAAACAAGCAAGCGTGCATTAAAATATATATATACAATGAAAACGTGGGGAAGTAGATACTGTGCATAATTTTGTGGATCCTCATTGGACATGCCTGTAGAGATAAAATTCAAATCAGATAGAGCTTAGACATGGTCTCCTGTGAAAGCACGAATTCTCCTGTTGGATTAGTTTGCATAAATTTCAAGTAGCAACCCTTTTATTTTTCCTGTGTTGAAAGAACTCTTAAGGATCATTTTTTTGGGTACATTAACTCTTAAGATCTTAGCATGCAGAACTTGTTTAGCTTCTAGCCCCAAGCATGCATGACCATTTTGTTTTATATATAATAAACTTGGGCCATTTGCCCACTCGGAAGAAAAGCCCAAGATATTCATTAGCGTCACTAAGGATTGAGATCTGATGCAATAGCACTTTTGATGCCTAAGATTGAAAGTTAAAAGCTTTTTAAAATTTTCAAACTATTTTATGATTTTACCTTCTCAACTTTTTCCTCTCACAATTGCATAGTGCAATAGTCCTAGCTAGCTATTGCACCTGATCTGATCTGGATCCCATCTCCAGTGCAATTTACTTATCCCCAAAGGCACCATCCAACCATTTTCCCACATTGCAAGAAACTACAAACGGACAAGCAATTGATCCCAGAGGTTTAATCTAGTTCAATGATATGGGCCAAAAGATGACTGTATTTTATTTTTAATTTATTTCACATATGACACGTGAAATTTGTCCATCTTCCTTCCATAAAGGATATTTCTTAAGGAATAGTTTACTAGAATCATTTGATGCCATTCCGAGATAAACACCGACATTGACATCGTTGCAAAGAAACAAACAGATAGCAGAACAAACCGCTAATTAACGACAAGAAGAACACGAAAGTAAAGACCAAAGACTAGATGTATTCCACAAAAATTTGAGGTAACAAACAGAATGTTTCTTTCAGCCGACTCCTGAGCCTAATCCAGTTTCAAAATCTTAAAACTTCACATAGATAAGAAAAGACCATCATTCTGTCTCATCATTTCATTCTTCCCATTTCTATCAGACAACAAAATAAGGCTACAATTGTCACCAAAGATGTTTTTGTCATCCCTAGAATAGTTTACTCACCTCTACTCAATTGTTCTATACGTAACCCATTTCCAATTTGACATTTTTTTTTTTTTGATAAGTCAATTTGACAGTATCTAATGTTCATCTATTCAAACTACTCTTTTTTGTAAGTTAAAAATTCAAACCTAAGACCTATTGTAAACCCACAACGCTGCTTCTCCATCTTAAGCAGAATATGGATTCATCTTTTCAGACAATCAAACTAAAGATTAGTCCCCAAAACCTAACCATTCATTATGGTTGGCAAAGTTTGAAACACTCTCTACTTTAACTGTATATAATTTAGCCTTTCAAAACACAATCTAGCATTAAGAGCATTCTCCTCAAGGATCTCAAAAAATTTAGCATTTAGCATCTCAAAAACCTACTTTATTTATTTTAACAATTCACTTTACAATACACCCAACATCAAAAGTTTAATATTTTTTACCACTTCATTAATTAAAGATAGTGAGAGAGAGTCAGTGAGAAGAAAAGAGGAATAGTGAGAGAGAGAAGATATTTTAATTGAAGTAGTATTAAAATATTATTATATTTATAAGATTTGAGCTACAGTGGACTGTTATATATAGCAGTCCACTGTAGCTCAGATGCTAAAAATTTTAACACTAACACCTATGTTGTAGTGTGCTTTTTTATAATGAGATGCTAAAAAGTAGCATTTTTAACTTTTGAGAGCTTTAATGTGAATGCTCTTAATAATTAGAGTTTGCAAGCCCGCACTTGGAAAACTACTCAGGGTAACAACCTATGCTAACGCTGCATGTAATTAAAAATTATGACTACTATCAAAAGAGTACTGGCAAAAATATGTTGACTGCAAGAAGAAAATATTCTCACATCATGTTCTAGAATGATTGGACATTTATAACTACAGATCCAATAAATCAACTCAAAAACAGGTACCTTAAACACAAGGAAAACAAAGCATCAACATACTTGCTGCTTATGGCATCAGTATCACTCGAAACAGAAAATAGAGATTCCAAAAATCTGCAGGAGGACTAGAGCCATAATTCTACCCTAAGATGTGTCTGGTATTATTGGGAAAGAAATTAATCTCTTTTCCATGTATTTGCTCATAACAACAGATGTTCCTTGAAGTTGAATTTCAAGATCTGAACTGAAGAAAAAACTTACTAAAAATCTCAATTTTTTTTTGATAAGTTACTAAAATCTCAATTTTGCGAAGGCTTTGGTGCTTTATCTGGTCGGATATTATCTGGGAGAATAAGTTCAGGGGGAGTTTCACGAACAACACCCAGCATAGAGTCATAGTCCTCATCCCGACGAGCAAACTTCTTGCGGAGAAGCTTCTCAAGCTCGATCTCATCAAAAGGCTTTGCATTCTCAGCTGCATGGACCTGTGCAAGGTTTGTATAATTGGTGGCTGACTGGGAAATGAAGGCTATCTCTTCATCAGTGAGCTTTCTCAGGAACTTTGCTGGATTGCCTCCCCATACCTGTGATTTGCATTTTATATATATCAAATAAGCATTCACTAATCATCTGTCAAAGCTAAGCGTCGGTTCCTAATCTAACATTTGAGAGCTGTTCACACATCAGAATGGACTAAATTGGCCTTACAGTGTTATATATCAAATCCAACATCCCAACTAGCGAATCCTTAAGGAAGAATTTTGGGACTGAAGGCACAAGACAGAAGTCTCTCTCTCATACCTCTGAGAGAGAGAGAGAGAGAGAGCAACAAAAGAAATTAAAGGTTTAAGAACCCTAACATAACAGAAGTTCATAAAACCCTAAGAAACCTCAAAAATCCCCTGTATTTTTACATTCTCACACCATTGCTGTGCTTTTGAATATTAAAACTATAACATTATTTGGGTTATTATTCCATAGTCACTTGCTAGTACAAAGCCCATACCTGCTCATCATTCAAAAATTTACTGATTAGTTGCTGTTACATTCTGAACAGTCTAAGCATGGACTCACCATCCTATTTATTCTCTTACCATTGATCTAGAATGGGACCATTTTTGACACTTCAGCATTAAATTTTTAAATCCTTCTCAGTTACTTCATGTATGCTTGCATAGGACAGAAAAACTCCCTTTCAAATACATTGATAGACTCACAGGATAGAGTATCTGCAAACATACCTCGCCAGCAGGGATCCTTGTATTCTGTCTCACAAGGGCTCCAGCAGCGACCATAGCATTTTTCTCAACTAAGACACCATCAAGGAGTGTTGCTCCCATGCCGACAAAGGCCTCATCCTCAACTGTACAGCCATGTAAAACAGCACTATGACCTGCCCAGTTCAAATTTCCAAGTTAATCCAGAAAAGAATGCAAACAAAATCCAGTAAAATAATTTTCAAATCATGCATATCATGGCCGGGCATACCACTCACCTACAGTAACATTGTCTCCAATAATAGTAGGGAGGACCTTCCCGCTTAGGTTAGACTTTGCCACATGCACGAGGGAGTTATCTTGTATGTTAGTTCCAGATCCAACACTGATGCTGTTCACATCACCTATTCAAAAAAATATTTTCACAGGATCAATTTAGAAATAACTGCAGTTCACATCCAGCTAAAGAATGAGCCTTCAAGAAGAAACTTGCATCTTCCAATCCATCGGGTTTGGGGAAGTGGAGGAAGGCTGCTAATTTGTACAGCCCTCAACGTCGATAAGGAGAGATCACTTTACAATAAGACTAAAAACATCCAGATAATTCCATCTAATACTGAAGAGGTAGATAATCTGATTATGAACTTGTCCACAACTTATTCTAATGGATGTACTCACCATACAAAACATTAGGACAACATATAGTACATATTTGAAAGCTAACCAAGCCCAACCAGATAGTCACAATGAGGTTGTAATATTTCTCAAAAATAAAATATTGTTTGCGGAACAATTAAGTAGCTAAAAGAAATTACACTTTGTCATATTAGGTGGGAATATGCATAGTGCTATAAACAAGCTGAGTCAAGCCGAACCAAGTATTAAAGGTTCAGGATTGGTTTATTTAATTTTATTTTGAACATGAGCCATGCTCAAACTTATTACTAAGCTAAAAATTTTTACCCCTTAACAAATCCAAGCTAATAATTAATAACTAAATTATAAGTAATATAATATTATTTGAGTTAATTTGATAGAATGATTTTTAAGAACTAATAAAATTACATTCATCAACCTTGTATTTTGATAAATTACATGTAATTTTTACTAGGAAAATGACTATTTATATTATCAATAAATTACACAAAATAATTCAATACCTTACAAACTTATTTTATCAATAAATTACAAAGTAATTTATTATATGACCTCTCCTAGACCCCACAAAAGTAGGAGCTTTGTGCAATGGGTACAACTTTTTTTTAATTATTATTATAAACTTACTTACAAGCTTACACAATCTAATCTTACATACATACATATACTCCAATCGAGCCTCATACCCACAACCTTGTTGATGAACATGTTATCATATTTTAGTTTGGCTCATTTAACAGTCGAGTCTAAACTTGGGCTGACTCGTAAAAAATAAATAAACAAGAACCGAGCCCAATCTATTCATATACAATAGCTCTAATTATATGCACACGATATTTCCACTATAATTTGAACAATAATGAGGTGCCTCATACTTGCGTGATGCTTTATGTTAATCAAATATGTCATCTTTCCATTCAAACAATTATATTGAAGCCCCCGCCCAAAAAAAGAAAAAGAAAAAGAAAAAAAGGGAGAGAGATTCAAGAAAAGTTCATCATCAAACTTAAATGTATTATCTCAGTAATAAAAATAAAACAAAATAAAACAGCATAAAAATGTATCTTTTTTATTATTATAAAAGATTAAAAGCATGAAAGAATGAAAGGTCAAAGTCATAGTTTAAGATTTTGCAGACATAACAAAATTCAAGCATAAAGGGTCTTACCTCTCAAGACACATCCATACCAAATAGACGATCCTCTTCCCACTTGAACATCCCCAATGACAGAGGCACTTGGGGCCACAAATGCATCCTTATCAACCACAGGTGCTTTATCAAATATGTTCATCAGAGTTCGATGCCTAGACACTACAGAAAATTTATAGTCAATAATTTGTTGTATAGTAGAAAGCAAGCAAAACCAGTACAGAAAATATGTAGATCACACCAAAGCTATGACATAAAACATGTAAAATTAAAATATCAATGGAGAGGAAAATGGTACAACGCACGTGCACAAATCTTTGCAATGCAAATGAAAACAAAAATCACCCTATGCAACTTTAAAGCACACAAGAACACAAGATGAACCAATCAACCAATTATTCAGACAATCAAAAAGGGTAGTTAGTCCTAGCATACGTTTTTGTTCAAGTACTCCAAAAATAAAGGAAAAGCTTTAATTTGCTATCTAAGTGATCACCTGTGTTATAATAACATGCTTCAACTAATTTAATTTATTTTTGTTTATTGGTAAGCTACAAATGCACCCAATGGGGTTTGATGTTTGAACCCACGACCTCACCCTCCTCCAGGTTGATTAGATTTGAACTGAGGACTTAAGCCACCCCACCCCTTCACTACTTAATCCAAAGCCTAACTGCCAATTCAATTTCAATAAATTTCTTTTTTTGATAAATAAACACGCTTAACTGAGGAGATTTGATAGAATCAGATTTCAAGGACATTGAAATCTATAAGTTCCTTCAATAAATTTTTTTTAAAAAATCCCTAAGTATTCTCAACATGGCTTCTCTTAATTCGAACACACCTAACCGTCATCTTTTTCTCTATTATTAATTGTAAGTTACACACGCACCCAATGGTTGTGAACCCAAGACCTCACCCTCCACCTAGAACTTATAAGGGGACAAAGTGCCAGTTCAGCCAGAGCTCACTGTCACGCCTTAGCTAGGAAGCATGGATACGGATACAGGTACGACATGGAGATATGAGCAATTTCTAAAAAATTATAACATGACAAGCGGGTACAACACTAGCATGACACCGCTAAGGCGCCCCAAATGAAGTGTATGTGCTTCCTAGCGCCTAAGCATCAATGAATCTAAGATCATTCGTTCCAACTTCCAAGGCATGTACATGCCAAGAATTTCAAATAATGATAGCTCTTTGAAATTCATCTCCACAGATTATTTGAATGAAATTTCGAAAGTTCCATAACTTGTTATGAAAATGTAAACCCCTAATTACAAATATCACATCAATCCGTATTTATGTCCGTGAAATAAATGCACATTCGTACACACAGTGAATCCAATGCGTTAATTTGGTTATAAAAATAAATAAATCACCCCCTTTAGCTTTCAATTGATAATTTGAACCGCACAATATAGCTCACACACCTAATTGAAAAATCATAAATTTCAAATAAAACTTTGCAACACAATTTATACAGCAGCCAAATCCAATCAAAAGCTAAAACTCAAACACACAGTGATCTAAGTTGGGAAATAGTCAATTTATGAGAGAGAAATGCGATCTAATTAAAGAGAGAGAAAATAATGAAAACGAAAGAAATGAGAGGAGATCTTGGAAGTAGTGAGTGTAAGTTAGGGCATAAAAAAAAAATAATTACGTTGCTCTTGGAAGTAGTAGTTGCCTTGGAGGCGAGAGCCGAGACGATCAATGGCTTGGCCGGTCTCGCGAATCCAGAATCCGACGGTGTATATGGCTTTGCCCAGGGTCCCCATATCTCGGCCTTTTCAGTGACTGAGTTTTGGGGCTTTTATAAGGTTAAGGTTTCAGCTGTGTCTGTGTGTGTGTGATGGGGGAGAGAGGAAATGATACTGTAGCACACAGCCCAGTCGTAGGGTAGAATATCCGGAGGACTTGGCAGGCAGGGCAATTTTGGGTTTTTCCTTAAATGGACCCCCAGGTAATTAGCAACAAGAAAGAAAAACGTCGTCGTTCAAGTATTTTAGATATCTTTTTTCTGAGCAATCTAATTTAAGGTTACAACTTTACTAAATAAAACAAATATCTACATATTTTGAAAATATAACATTTGAATTGTATATTTTTTATACTCTTAATACATTTTGTGCAAATCGGATATAATTTACTATATGATTTATAAGCTTATATTTTAAGCATAATTTTAAATTACAAAAACTTGCAATTTAAACAATTTATTGATGACATATCTATTGATATTTCATTTTTTTATAAATTTTACAAGCATGGAAGATATAAGAAAAAGATGTAATCTAATAGCGAATTTGTTAAAATTCACTTCCAATAAAAAGATATTGAGTAATGTTGTAGCCTTATGCTACAACAAATTTTGTAACTAAATTTTGTCCATTTAAATTTATCTCCCAATCACAATTTAGTAAAAAAATACCTTTTCACAAAAATTAGCCATAACTTTGCCATAACATATCATGTGGGTGAGTGTGAGTGATAGAGAATAATTAATGGGTTTATGTGAAAATGACAAACAGTTAGTCATAATTTGTCACGTAAGATAGTTATAGAAAATGGTTTGGCTAAGTTTGTGATCCTATAATAACTCAATTTTTAATTGCTACATTTAACACTTAAGTTTTGGATTAAAATGAAATTATTAGGATCTCATTCAAATTAATAAATTTTGCATTTTTTGGATAAATTATTTATCCCTTTGTGATTTAACAGTATCATAGCTGTTCCTCAAAAAAAAAAAAAAAAAAAAAAACAGTATCATAGTTTATTCGATAAACTTTTTATTTGCTATTACATTTCCACCCGCTTAAGCTTGTATTAAAGTGAAAATTTAAACCCAGTTGTTCAATGTTAGTGAACAACTCGATAGCACACACATACACCATGTGGCTAGGAGCCATAGTGTAAAGGTATGTTGTCAAGCTTAGGTTTACTCACTCACTGCTCACATAAACGATCACCTCTAGCGCTTGGATATCGAGTGGAGATGTAGTATTCTTTGGCATTCATGTAAGTGTGCAAAGGGTTTTGGTACTTTTAGAGTGAGAAGATGAATACACCAATTTATTTTCCGTCTCATCAGCTCGATAGAGACGTTGTTTGTATTTCGATAGAGACGTTGTTTGTATTTTGGAAATGAGTATGTGTATGATTTCTTTCCATGATCATGTAGTCTAGAGTATTCAGATATGGGATTTCTTAAGTGCTTGGGGATAGCAAGTATTAAAAAAAAAAAAAAAACGTGAGATAGAGTTTTAATCTATGACGTCCGCTCTTAAATTACTTTTTATCATTAGATCAAGACACCAAGTGGTTTTGACGTAGGCAGGAATCAAATCTCAAATCTCTCATTTAATAACAAAAAACTTTACTAGTTAAGTTAACTAAAACCCACAAGATAACAAGTTGACTGTTGACTTGCGTTAAGTGCTGTGAGTGACTATATATTATTTAGATTTGTACAGTGAAAACATGTATATACATGCATATTAAGACCTGCAATTTTTTTTTTTTGGAAATAAATGAGAGGTCCACTATAGCATATAACCATGCCACACATAGTGAGCAGTCCTCCTTATTAGATGATCGTACAAGCATGAATATTTGAAACAGCACCAATTATTATTCATGAACTCACTTATTATCCATCTTATTTGAATAAGTCTCACCCTAACCCATTTGAATATTTGGGTTAAATGGATAAAGACCCATTTGGTTATTTAATTAGATGGGTCTAAATGGATAAATTCACTAATACCCACTAAACCCATCTAAAATTTAAATTTAAATAAACCCACAAATACCTACTAAACCCTTCTAAAATCTAAAACTTAAATAAACAATATAACCCATAGTTTCTAAGCCAAAATATTCACCCCTCAGTCTCACTCTCCTTTAGCACTTTCCCTCAAATTTTCTCAGTAACCAAACAAAAGTAATTAAATTCTAGAGAAAGAATTTCCTTACTTTTGGTAAAATCTGCACACAATTCATATGAAGCTCTTGTGTTATTCTCTCTAAGCTTAATAGGAAGCAAACAAAAAACTGGAAATGGCGTCATTTACTGATGCTTTGATTTCTGAAATGCTATAGCAACGATCTACACTAGAGAAAATGGCCATTGGTGGTTTAATTTCGAACCGGAATTTCAGTCCGTTTATCGGTTCAGGTACTGTTTTTTTTTTTTTTGGTTAGTAATTTGTGTATGTTTTTGCTTCTTTAGTGAAAATGATTATTAGATTATTAATATTATATATATATTTTTATGAGAATAAATTCAATCCAGATGTGGTGTAAAAGGCCACTGTTACGCCCTCCAATAATAATGTGACACGTAATATTTTTGCAAATAAAAAACTAAGCTCTTCCACACTAAATCAAATCCTCTTCAATATAGAAAACCAAATCTGCACTTCTTCCCTAAATAGAGATGCTGCCGAGAATCTCCAGTTACGGCTGTCGGAGGTGAAGTACAATTAGCGGTGGAGGAAGCAATGATAAACCCAAAAAAAGAACTACACAAGAAAGCAAGCAATGAGAGGTGAAAGAATGAAATAAAGCACAGATTTTGAGAAGTGGGTTTGGATTATAAGGGAACATACAGTCTGGAAATCGCGAGGAGCAACGCTAGGAAGGTAGAAGGAGTGACATAGAGAGACGAAGAGGAGAAAAAACAAGAGAATTGTGGTCACTGTAAGGCCACACAGTGTACGCATTTTCTTCTTATTCTGTTTGTGCTCAGAGCCACGGGGAGAGAGAGACGGGGTTTGAGGTTTCTTAGAGAGAGAGAGAGAGGCGATGGGGTTTGAGGTTTGAGGTGGAGGACCACAGAGGAGCCTTCGGGGTGTCGCCGACAACCCTCCAAACCCAATGTCGACGTTGCCTAAGACAATATCGATCTCTCAATCCGTAAGAACAGAAGCCATCAATCTTTCTGTGGTGGAATTTCATCACCAATTACATGAAAAAAAGTTGGAAAGAACGAAACCCACAAAACCAAATCTAAAAAAAGCTACTCCAGCAGTAAGATTTTAAAAAAATCTTTGATTTTTGAGATGGGTTTTAATCTGGGTTGGCAACTCAAGGAGTGGTTGTTGAAGTGAGCTTATATGGGTTGGTGTTATGGTGCCATTTGGTTGTTGAAGTGGGCTCATGTGAATCAGAGAGAAATGGAGCTAGTGAGAGAGAGAAGGAGTTTCTAAGCTACTAACAGTAGTTGCGGGTGGCAGGAGTCGTGGAGCTTGGCCGGCAATTGGAGATGAGGGAGCTTGAGAAGATCGGCTATGGGGTTGGTTTGATTAGAGAGAGAGTTGATGCAGATGGTTGTTGCCTTGTTGGTGAGCCTTGCAAAAATATAACGTGACACATTATTATTGGAGGGCGTAAAAGTGGCTTTTTAGGCCACATCCGGACTAAATTTATTCTCTTTTTTTATTTGTTGCTTGCTTTTGAGTGCATGTGCTCATACCATTTTTCACTGGTGTGAGCGGGTTTTTCCAAAAGCTCAGGTTTTTCTAAAAGCTCAAATTTATCATTCTAAGGGTATTTAAGTAATTTTGGATGTTCAAGGGTAATTTTGGTAATTTTAAAAGTATAGGGGGTATTTGGGTCATTTCGGGTATTTAAGAGTATTTTGGAAGTCAATAGGGTATTCAACTAGTTTTAGAGGTATTTAGGTCATATTGGGTTAAATGGGTGGGTTATTAATGAAATGGGTTGGACGAATAATGAATAATTAATTTATATATAAACGGCTCATAAATGAATAAATGGATAATTAAATACTGAACCCATTTATGACCCAACTCAATTATGATCAAACCCGCCCATTTGCCACCCCTAGTCTGTGGGCAAGTGGGAAGATCTTTTGTTGGTAAAAAAAAAAAAAAAAAAAAACTGTAGCAATTGGACAACCACCAATCTATGAAACAGCACAACCAACAATCTGTGAATCGGGAATTGCTTTTATGCTTATATGTGCCCAAAAAAAAAAAAAACGAAGAAGTTGTTGACACTGCATGATAATGTTTGAAATTTCTTTATGCAGTCCATAATATTTTGAAGGTCCTTCTCTAATGAAGACCATTCATATAATTTTTTTTTTTTTTTTTAAACACAAAGTTCTCACATTTTATAGGATCTGAAAAAGATGACTGATAGATAACCTTATCCTTAAATATCAAACATTTTTATTTTAATTATTTACATTATAAAAATATATGTGATGTCTTATACATACATGATACAACACTTCGACAAACAACCATGTCGTTCAATTTCCACTTAGTAAAAAGAAAAAGATACTTAATTACCAAACTAACCACCAATCTATGACAACAGTCTTAACTAACCACTAATCTAATATCTATATAAACAAAGCCTTCACATACTTTGCCATTTTTATAATCTTATAGAGATTTAGATAATTCTCATTCGTACTCGTTCAGGGATGGGTAATTATTCTATCACACTTTTTTATGTACACTCCGTACACATAACATCCATAATTTCACGTGTGACATTCACTAATTTTTTTTTTACTGATGTCCATATTTAAAACGTGAAATAGGTGATGTGTATGGACAATGTACAATAAGAAATATGTAAGAATCAATAGATTCAATACCCTTTATAGAATGATCAATGACAATATGCATCATTTGGGATGCGAGTCACATGCACTGGGCAACCACTTCTTAATTTTGAAAAGAGCGCCCACTTCTCAGTGCTTGAGTCAGAATCGATCACCTTCCACCTGAAAATGTTAAAATCCACCACTTGAATGTTGTAACTATTATAGTTTTGTTTATAGAGCAACCATACAATTAAGAGTGATATTAGGGATTATAAATTTTATTATATAAAATCTTGTAAATAGATGTGTCACTAATTACAAAAAAATAATTTTATATTTGTTTATTATATTGTGAAACCGACACTAATTATCAGTATATAAACTTTTTATTATAAAATTATCATATCAATTTGTAAACTACTTATGATAAAATTGATAATAATTTTAGCTTTCACATACTACAAATGAATTCTAATGCAGATACCAATCAAGAGGAACAAACTGGTTTGATAATATAAAAAAAATCACCTGTATGTGGTGATTAAACGGTGGAGGAAGACTAGCATCATCGCTTTGGCCATGTTCATCCCCAGACAAGTCCTCCCTCCCATTCCAAAAGCTAAGAACCTGTATGGTTTTGACTCGTCCTGTTGAATGGCAAAAGGGAAAAAAAACACTTCATAAAATTGTGTCTACTTTATAAGATTGCATTTTGAAAAATTCTTAATCCTCTTTTTACTCTAATGGAAAATTGAGAAAAAGATTGATTTTGCCACAGAGAAACTTACATCAAACCTTTGTGGACTAAATTTATTGGGGTCATTGTACACCATAGGATCAAGGTGTATTGATCTAGCATCAATATTTATGTTCCACCCTCTCTTGATCTTAAATCCTACAATGATCAATACATTGCATGAAATAAACAGTTGCAAAGTCTATTGCACCAAATTTGTACTAAGAAACATACGAAGATAAATATATTTAACATTAATAATAGTGTTCTGTAGGAAATATACGATCTATTAGGTTTTAAAAAACAAACCTTCAATCTCACAATCTTGGAGTGCTTGTCTTGGGAACCATGGTACTACTGAAGCCATTCTTAAGGATTCTTTTACTACCTGTCAATGATCTTTGTTTATTAAATTTTTACTTTTTATTTCAACTTTAGTGGTGGATCATGAAAACATTGTATAACTAAACACCAGAAACTGAAATAATTACCTTAGAAGCATAGGGCATCTCACTAAGATCCTCTAATGTAAGACATGACTTTGGCGAAGCTATCTTTGCTAAATGCTGTTGTTCATTCTGTACCAACCAACAAGTTAGCAATCAGCAGAGTCAAAAAGGGAAAAAAAATCATAGATGGATTTGAACAGCCCTCTTTGTGTTACTAGTACAAGTGTATTCACCCGCACTTTTTTTTTGGTAAGTTACATTACATGAGGTTTAATTGAACTCAAAAACTCACCCTTCACCTACAATTGTTTTCACTTACTCTGAGTTTTTCAAGGACATCTTGGTTTTCATCCAGGAATTTGATCATCCATGTGATTGCACTTGCTGTTGTATCCTGACCTGCACATTTTCTTCTAAATGTGACTGCACTTGTTGTTGCATTCAGGAAAATTATGTTCCATGGCAAAATTTTCAAGAATTTTTACCATGAACTTATAAGGCAGTAGCATTTCTAAAGAAATTGAAAGAATGCTAATGGCATTTAGGATTGAGAAATGAAATGGGAAATTCTTATCCACATTTTGAAGTACAATAAATGTATAGCATCTTTTTCTAACCTGCAATTATCATGGTTAAGATGTTATCTATAATCTCTGCATCTGTTAGCCTAGGAGATTCATCACTAGATGCTTTATCATCCTCGCTCAACATATGTTGTAGAAAATCTTCGCGAAAAGTTTGTATGCCTCTTCTTCTTTCACTAATTTCCTTCTCCAGAATGCTAATTATTCTTTTTCTCGCCTGAATTGTCAATAAAGCAAAACAATTTCATAAAACAATTTGTTGAAATCATAGTAATTGAATTGGACCGACTAGGACAGTCGAACTGGTGAATCATGAACCAGTGCTTGGACTTGTTTAAGCCTTTTAGTAGATCATTTAAGCATGTAATCTTTCTAAATCTAGTCAAACTTACTGGATTCTTGTTAACTTGTTCAATCTGACTGTTTTTGTAGAATCAAGGGTTTTTTTTTCAAGTAATTTAAACTATTTATGTACCTAATTTTTAAGATGATTATTTTATAAATAGTTTGTAATTGTAGTCTTTTGAAAAGAAAATATATGTATATTAAGATAGAAACAAAAAAATAGAATGTCTTACATGATGTATTTGCTGCTATTTCTATAACTGTATCTCTTAATTCTTAATCTATGTATGAAATTGTGAAAGAGAAAAAACTACAAATTTTCTAAATTATTTTCATTTCATTTTTAATCAAAATTTCTCTGAATGAATTCTTTTAGTTTCTATTTCTATTGGCTTTCTTTATATATATATATATATACGCCTGAATTTTCTATTAATTGTCTCTTTTGATTTTTTTTTTTGTAATAAGCTAACCTTAATATTCTTTATGGGGTTATAATGAATGCATTTGTTTGAACATTCACTACATAAATTTCTATAGTGTTAAGGATTTGATGATTAACACTTTTGTAAATCAAAAAATAAAAAATGCTATATTTGTGTTTATCTTGCAAAATGGGCTCAATAATTAATATTGTCATTGTACGCTTATATCTTTCATTGAAAATATTTTATATAATTATTTTTCATTTTCAAAATTCATATGTAAAATTTTTATCAACCTTTTTTTATTATTGTATTCTTAATTTTTAATTTAATTTACAGTTCAACTAGTAATTGGGATGAACCAACAAGTCAGTGACCTGAAATTTATAACGTATTTAGCTTCGTATTGACAATGGTTGAAATTATTTAATTTTCCTTTTCTTTTTTGGAGAAAAAAAAGAAAAGAAGAAGAAAAGTCTATTGTGGACTTGTGGCCCACCATCAAATCTCTATTCGGGTTGATTAAAAAAAAATGCTAATACTAAAATAAAATACACAATTTTTGCCACGTATCACAACTCACTATATGCAAAAATTATAGCAAAAGTTGTATAATTTATTGTGGGCATTTATCGTTGATAAAATGGTCAACAAGGCAATATTTGTCAAATAACTAGGAGGCCCATTTTTTCCGATTGATGGGCTTTGGAGGAACTTTTACCTGAAGGCCTTTATAGAATCTTGTCCAAGGTAACCTCAAAGGAAATGCAAGCATTGCTTCACAAACTTGAGCGACCTCATTCTGCAACATCTCTAGTTCATGCCCGCTCTCTAAACTCATCAGCATTTTGCACATTGCTTTGCAAGTTATCTGGACCAAATATAATTCCAAAATCAGTATGCATTAAACATTGAATCACTAGGTAAAAATCTAACAAATTCTAGCTTCCATTGCCAATATGGAAATCTACTTTGAAAATATGGAAATCGTGGTTCACCTACTTGAGCAACGAGGTTTTTGGGGTTGGTAGAGAGTGTCCAATTAAGTAGAATGAAATTCATCATATTGGAATGGAATAGATTGGAAAAAAATCTTAAGAAATATTTCTTCAATTCCGTTTAAAAATAGTTTATCTTGTTTTTTGCTAAAGACTATTTAATGACAGTATTGTAGTTAAAAAGTAAAAGTTAAATAAAATAAATAAATAAACGACTCACGTGAGACTCGCAAATATTAAAAAAAATAAGCAAAAATTAAATAAAATAAATAGGTGACTCACATGAAACTTACAAATAAGATAAAAAAATAAGCAATAAACTGGCTTATAATCCAATTCCAAATAGGCACTTATTATATAATCAGTAAACTATAAACTTCCAAACATGCTAGAGATCCATTCCATTCTATACTTTCATGATTCATCCATTACATTTCATTATTTTTTTTTTCAATGAACTCCAAAAGTGTAAGCAAAGATCTTCTTCTTTTTTATTTATTTATTTATTTTTCTTTTTATTAGAAGTGTAAACAATAAATCTCGGTTCTCAGAACCGTGCGGTTGGATCGCAGTTTGAACGGTTCCCTGCTTTTTTGGCATAGACCGGTTCTTAAGATTAAAAGAATTGTGTTTATGAGAAGTTCACGGTTAACTTGGTTGGACCGTACAATCCAGTTCGGGTTTAACAACCATGCAATAAATGCGATTTAAGTATTTGAGATGAGTTATTAATGGGATGTTCGGGAGCTCGGCCTAACAGATTCAGCTCAAGCTTGTCTATAAGTTTATTATTGGGCCTGGGCTGACTAGCTGTTAGGACCCCATTGATATTTACATTATATGATTATATCTTATTATCTTCTATTTTGCCAATTCTTTCTCAAAAAAAAAAATCTTCTATTTCGCCAAGCTATAATTAAAGAGCCAGTGGCTTGTGGACCTAAGGCCTTACTCAAGGGAAAGGGTCCTCTAACGGCTCCAGTTTCCTTTTGGTGCACTATGGGCTCTAGTTGGAAGTCCAATAAGTGGGCCAGAGACATAAGCAAACATGGGCCAACAACAAAATACAATTATCTTGTCGAGCTGGCATAATTAAACAAAGGATAGAGATACAACATAATGGCAACAAATTTCACAATTATGTAACGTGAAAAGTTGTTAATTATAGTCTATAGATAAAAAGTAGTGTTAACAAAATATAATTATTTCATCCAACTCACATAATTCAACAACAAATCTAGAGATACGACATATTTATAATAAATTTTATAACTGTATGAGGTGACAAGTTGTTAATGATAGATAATAAAACAGTGTCGGTAATGAGCCCATTTGAAAATCAATAATAACATCACCTCAACAATTGTGATTTTTTTTTTTTTTTGAGAAAGAACATTTGTGAAATTTTGTTGTAAAAGGTTAAAATTACTGTGTCTTTAGTATTGTGTTTCTAAAAATTCACATGAGGACCATATAATAATGTGAAAGAGAATCATTTGTATGTGGGAGTGTTAAACATGGATCAATTAATTTATCCTTCTTTTTCCTTAATAATTATTTTATCCACTTAATCAACCTCCAAGTGCAATTTTTTTTTCTCTTTCTTTTGGGTGTCAAATACCTTTAGTGCTTCATTGAGTATGACCACAGTGCTTCCATGTTCCCAGCCACTAAGAGTTTCCACCATGAGTTCATCTACCATTTTGATAAACATTGATATGGAAGTGGTGGAGAACAAATTGGCAAGATGGCCACGGATCATTTTGTGTTGTTGGTGAGATGCACATAGAAGGCTTTGATCTCCCACTAGTTCTGCAATTGACCTTATGTATTTCTTTGTGAATTTTCCCAATTCATTGTTTAGGATTGCTTTTGCTGACTCTGTGCTCGAAACAAAAACATGCGTCTCCCCAAAGAGCTTGGTTCTAAAGCAGTTCCCGTACCTGTGTGTTTGAAAAGGAAAAATCTTGACCATGTCTAAAGCAATACACAATACTTTTCTAAAAGTTATTTCACAACTTTATAAGTGTCAATAGGCTCTTATAAGTGCGTGTTTGGTTCCACTTTAAGGAGCCAAAATGCGCTTTTTGAAGTTGGAATTTTAAAATGAAAGTTTGGTAACATAATGGAAAAGTATTTTGGAAGAAAGTTACGTTTTGAAATACAAAGGCTTTCGCATTTACGTGTGGACAGCCAGCTCTAGCTATTGCAAAAGCCACAACATTTTATTAAATATTACCGCGTTGGAATGGTAGGATACAAAGTCTCATCTTTCCAGTAGTAGAAGTACATGTGACTTCTAGGATTTTTAATTTCGTGCTCTAAGTTTTAGTGTCTGTTTGATTAGAGTTTATAAGTTTAGCACTTATCTTTTATGTACAGTTTTTTAACACTTCATTTTTTCTCACATTTTCAAAGTATAAATATATTTTAGCACACTTTTAGCAAAAAAACTAAATAAGTTGTTCCTAAACAGACTTTAAGACTTCTAAGAGAGAGTGGTGCTATGTCACTTTTAGATAGCCCTTTTTCTTTTTTCTTTTTTTCTTTTTTTTTTTTTTTTAAATAATTTGATAAATGGGAGAGGGAGGATTTAAATCTTAAATGTATTTGTCGGAAAAAAGTTATAGTACTCTTAGCTTATATGACCTATCAAATTAAGCATCAATGGCAAGTGACTCACAATCACACTTATATGGGACTAAAGTACATGACAATTAGAAGAAAGAGTTAATTGAGTTAGCAGGAGAGGGTTGAATATCATGTTTCAGGTGTATGCACCCACCCTCTCACAACACATGGAACCCATATACTTTTGTAGTTAGTAGTGCTAGAGAGAGAGAGAGAGAGAGAGAGGTTGATCTTACCGGAGACGACGAACTCTTACAAAGTCATAGAAGCCTTTGCCACTATTGATGGAAGCCATGAACTGTAAGGTTTCTCCAATCAAAGGCAATCCACCAGTCCCTGGAGGAATACTAGCTGTTGAATCCTGATGACCATGGTACAAAAACATCTTCACTAGTTGACATATCAAATATATCAAGGCACCTAAAGAAAGCAAAGTGAAACAACAAAATAAACAAGTGCAAGGCTGTTCATGAGGCAATAGGGGTAAGGGAAGCATTTTGGTTCTGCTATGTTGAGTGAATTATCAAACACCATCATATATATGGTATTCCCATTAAATTATTTCGTCAAATAAGCACATATTATAGACAGGGAATTCAAATCAGTAACGTAATGTAGACACGTGTACGGCAGAGAAGATGATATATGTTTCAAATCAAGTTTTGGCCGACAGGCTATTAAGTGATTTCTGAAATATGAGGTTTCCACTTTGAAGCTAGTGGGGTGTAAATGAACGGACATAATAAGAGAGCTTAAACCTTAAATGAAATAGTACTTAGAGATTAATTCGAAAAAGGGGCCTGTAGTTATACTTACGTACCAAGAAACTCATATTTTTCAGCCAACAAGTTGGCCCGCTGGGCTATTTTTTGTAACCATGATGGTCCAATTTCCAATCTCTGCGTTGCCATCTTGGGCTTTCTTTTCTGCCCTAAATATTACCATCTAACATGTGAGGGTACATAGACCCTTCTATTTCTATTAACTATATAAATAGCGGCTATGCCGCTACAGTGCATTGTACTGTGCATTTTGGTTTCGAGAGGCAGCCTTGCCTTTCTTTTTTTTTTTCTTTTTTTTTTTTTCAACAGTAGCACAGTACCAAGCGGCACTGTAGCTACAGTAGTTACAATTTTTTTTTTCCTTTTTTAGTATTCCGTATGTACTTTTTTTTTTTCCCCCTTTTATATATATTGTTATACTGACACAACAAATTTCACAATTATTAAGGTGTTAATTTCATATAAGTCAAAATAAAATAATAAAATATGAAACTATGACCAACCACAACTGCACGAATGTGTATACAGTGTATACATTTGGTTTAGAAAGCCACTGTATTTTTTTTCCCCTAAGTTTTGAAAAGTAGCTACAGTACCAAGCAGCTCTGAAGCTACAGTAGGTACAGTTTTTTTTTTTTTTTAGTCTTTCGTTTGTACTTTTTTTTTCTTTTATATATATATATTGTTATACTGACACAACAAATTTCAAAATATTTTCACAACTATTGAGATGTAAATTTCTTATATATCAAAATAAAATAATAAATATGAAACTGTGACCAACCACAACTGAAAATAAATATTTTGTGAAAATGTTGTGACACTGGTTAGGTGAAGGTGTAAAAACTACAATACTTTTGGTTTGTTCAGTGTGTATTTTTTTTTTTTTTAATCATCTATTTTTTTTTTTTGATAAGAAATATTCTCATTTTATTAAGTAGCGAAACAGTACATAGCATCTTGCGAAACCGAAGATGCAAGGAAAGGTGGACACTCTTCCATCCAAGTTACAAAAGAGTCAATATTCTTCGCAAAAGCAGCTAAAGTATGAGCTGGTCTATTTCCTTGTTGCCTCATGTGGGATGATTGGAAAGTACGGAACGCAGGAAGTCTTGAACAGAAACCTGAGACCACGGTAGAGATAGAGACTGGGATGTCCGTGGGGTTCTCCATAGCATGGCAAACCAGCATGGAATTTGACTCGAAAATGACATCTCTGACTCCTATGTCCCATGCAAAAACAGTGGCTTCATCCATTGCCTTTGCTTCTAACTCTAGAGGATCCAACAGGAGAGGGAGGCATTTGCTTAAGGCTGCGACAACAGGTCCAAAGTGGTCCCTAATAATCACACCGACGTCGATCATGCCAAGCTGAGAGAAGACTGCAGCATCTACGTTGACCTTGTACCAGGGAAACATAGGTGAGACCCAACGGCCATCCATGGCTTCTTTGGGTTGAGTGGGCCGTAGGTGTGCAAACTGGAAGTCATGTAATGTGGAGCAAGCTCGTCTCAGAATTTCTTGCGGAGTTTGTCTTTCTTCACCCAGACAGGTTTTGTTTCGGTTGAACCATGCACTCCATGCTATTGTGACTACTAGTTCGATAAGTGTGGTGTCCATGTGCTGTTTGAAGAGTAGATACCAGATGAGGTCCATGAAGGACCTATAAATGATCTCATTCTCTCCAGTGGTATGTCCGAGAGGGTCCAAAGTTCCTTAGCAACATTGCACTCCCAAAATAAATGTCCAACCGTTTCTGGTGCTAGTTTGCAAGCCTCACAGGTGGGGTCGTTGATAACCTGTCTATGGTAGAGGTTGGCTTTTGTGGGAAGTATGTTGTTGCATGCTTTCCACATAAATATTTTTATCTTGTTGGGTATGTGCAAATTCCAAATGTGGCGCCAAAATCGGGCTTGCTCATTGCTCTGAAATGTCTCAGCTGAGGTAGAAAGCTGGGTGATGGTCCTTGCAACTTTGTATGCACTGTTGATAGTGAAATGCCCCCTAGGAGTGAAGGCCTAAATCATGCGATCCTTTGGTTTGTGGCAGCTCAGAGGAATGCTTAGGATAGATGTGGCATCTTCATGGAAGAAAACCTAGTTGATCAGGTTTAGATTCCACTCACCACTTTCTTAGTCCATGAGAGAATCCACTGTAGTATTTACAGGCAGTAAGGTCAGGGGTGTGAGGACACGAAAGGTGGAGGGTCTTGGCAGCCAACGATCGTCCACACTCCAATGGACTTTCCGTCTCCTACCTGCTAGCTAGCGGTAGCCTGATTGCACAACAGTCTGAGCAGCCAAAATGGTTCGCCATGCAAATGATGGTTTCGTGCCTAACTCCACATGTAGGAAATTTGTATTTGGAAAATAGCGGGCTTTAAGTACTTTATGGACTAATGAGTTGCTGTTCATCTGTAAACACCAGCCTTGTTTCGCTAAGAGAGCAAGGTTGAAAGCCTTGAGGTCCTAGAAACCCAATCCCCCTTTTTCCTTTGGTGTGCACATCTTGTCCCAGCTCAGCCGTGCCATTTTATTTTTACCTTCTTTTTGGCCCCATCAAAATCTTCGAATCATCCTAGCCAATTCATTGCATAGGGAGTCTGGAAGTTTGAAGACACTCATTGTGTATGTGGGAATGGGCTGTGCAACTGCCTTGATGAGAACTTCTTTACCTGCTTGTGATAACAGCTTTTCTTTCCAGCCCAAGAGTTTGTTGTCCAGCTTTTCCTTCAAAGCTCTGAATTCTAATCATCGATTTGTGCTCTTTTTTCTACTAACTATATAAGAAGAGGCAATGCCTTTATAGTGCCCCTTTTGGTGTAGTAAGTCATTTTTTTCCCCTAAGTTTTGAACAGTTGCTATAGTGCCACTTTGGTTTGTTCAAGTGGCATTGTAGCTACTACAGTAGCTACAACATTTTTTTTTTTTTGGTCTTCCGTTTGTACTTTTTTTTTTCTTTTAAATATTTATAAGAACCCGCATATATATTGTTATACTGACGCAACAAATTTTACAATATTTTCACAATTATTGAGGTGTTAATTTCTTATAAGTCAAAATAAAATAATAAAATATGAAATTGTGATCAACTACAACTGAAAATAAATGTTTTGTAAAAATGTTGTGACACTTGTTGGGTGAATGTATAAAAGTTACTGTACTTTTGGTTTATTCAATATGTACTGTTCATCGCTTTTTCTTTTTTTTTTCCTAGTCATCGATTTGTGCTCTTTTTATATATATATATATATATATATATAAAGAGCAAATAAGCTCATGAATAGTGTTATAAACAGTATTTTTGATTTAGTAACTTGCCTTTTTTTTTCCTTCAAGTTCCCCAACTTGGTTTGAGCTTGTTTTTTTCTTTTAAAAGATCTTTATATGTTTACTTTCTACTTGTAATATAAGCTTACATTGTATACACACAAAAAGTAGTAAATATTATATACATTTGCAAAAAAAAAATTGTATAAATTTTGCAAATGTATACAATATTTACCAATTTTTATGTATTTACAATATAAATTTACATTGTAAGTGCAATGTATATTTTTATATATATATACATTGTATATAAAAAGAGTGAATGAGAAAAGTTATAGTAATTTCGTTGCAGTAGTTGTGGTTTGTTTAACTTTCTGGCATTTTTTTTTTTTTTTTGTGAATGAATAAAATTGTAGTATATTTGCTATATTATTTTTGGTTTGTCCACAATAATTTTCACAACACTTTAATAACAAATCAAATATGGTAAATTATTATTGGTTCTAATTTAAACTTACCAATGAAACCACTTTTTTGCCCACCAATAACAACTTGTAGTAACCTAATACTTATGGTTTGTTATGAAAATGTCATGGACATAACATTTTTTTGTGTGAAAAATGTTAAGACATCTTGATGTTGTCACAATATTTTTAAAACTGCTGAGTTGTCAATTCTTTACAAGTTTAAATAAAATATAACAAAATTATAAAGGTATTATGAAAATGTTGCGACATTTTGTTGTGTTTTTAAAAATTTTTTGTTGGTTTAATCAACTTTGTTGAGCCAAATTTCACTATTCCACATAATTTTTTTGGGTTGACTTTTTGTATATTTTTTTCTTTATACACTATTTTAAGTAAAAACACATAATTTTGCACACAAAAATAAAAACAAAAACTTAGGAAAAAAACATTTTTCATCCTTTATGTTTGGGGTAGTTTACAATTCTTCCTTAAATTTTAAAATCATGCAATTTTCCCTTAATATTTTGGAAAAGAATAAATATGTCATATTGCTATACTCTCAGTTAAACCCTAATGAAAGTTTAAGATTCTTAAAATATTTTGTTATGTAATATCTAAATTGCTCCAGCTAAATTTTAACATCCTAAAAATTTTCTTTACGTATTTTGAATTTTAAATGATAAAAATTCTTAGAAAGTTAGAATGATGATATTCGATTACACAAGCCTTTTGTTATTTTTTATTTATTTTTTATTTTAAATTTTTTTGCAAAACTCAGTTGTTTATTGTTGCAAGATGATGACATTCGTTATCATTCTTAGAAGTTTTTAGAGAATAGATATATTGTCTTTAGCAAGTAGATACTAAAAAACTATTATAGTTAAATAAATATTTATATGTTAAATAGCTACCCTAACTTTGTGATTGATCAAAATTCTTAAACAAATGGGATTAACTTTTTTCGACATAATTATCAAAATTTTTAAAATTAATATCTCTTTTGATTAATGTAAATCTCTATATACTTTAAAAATCAAATGATTCATATCTTTGTTTTGTAATACAAATAAAATTTAGAATTAACCTTAATTACTACAGTACTTTTTTTTCATGACGTGCTGCCCTAATTAGTACTCTAAAAATGTGATAGTCGAAATCACGTTTTGGGTGTATTTTTGCAGTGTGTGTAAAACACACTTTGCCCGTTTGGATAGCACATTTCAGTGAGGCACGTTTTGTCCCCTGCGATTTCTCCCTTTTTTTTTTTTGGTTAGCGTGTGAACAATAACATCACATGAATTTACCATGCAGGGGACAAAAAATACTGTTCACGCACTGTTCACGCATTTAAAAATATTAAAAATGGGCCACATAATACTATTCACACATTTAAAAATTATTTTGCTACAGTGTTTTCAATTTTCAGTTTTCAATTTCCAGCTTTCAGCAAAATAAGTGCTATTTAAATAGACCCAATATCTGCTAATTTGACCCAATTGTTTATACTTTATATAGCCAATGGCATCACCAAGCCGTGAATACCAGGTCATCGTCAATTTGCGTTAATTGTGAACTACCTAGCTAAAATGCACACGTGTTATTCCTCTTGCGATAACAGTTTCTTCGTCCCCACCTGCCTGGCGTTTTCTTTATACTATATTCTAATCATTTTAAAATTTGGCAATATCACCTTTTTATATATTTTGGAGGATTGACATATCCACAAATATGTCTATTTGATAAATTTAAGATTCATAAGTTTCAGTTAGTTCAATTAATAGAATCTCTTTATTTAGAATTCGATCCCCCATTTATATAAAAAAACCAATTGTTGAAATAAAAAAACAATTATCAAAAAGCCCATGGGATCCCAAATTTCCAATCTTCATTTGCTTAAGCTTCTAAACAAAGCAATAAATAATCTGCTTTATAGCCACTTTTGTCCATATGAGTGCTTATCTGAATCAATTTATCAATTTATGTTGGCTTCATACTTCAAAGGCCCAAAGAGTTTCTCGCCAAAAAAAAGAAAAAGAAAAAAAAAAGAAGGCACAAAGAGTTTGTACGACATATTCTTTCTTTCTTTCTTTTTTTCCCATCAAAAAAGAGTTTGTACGACACAATCAAAAAAAAGAAAAAAGAAAAAAGAAAAAGCCATTTCAATATTTTGTTTCACTATTCATTTAACCATATCTGACAAGAAAGTTAAATCTTTTAGGTAGTCCAGAATAAAACTGTTACAAACCTTGAAATACATCAGAGAATAAAGGTAGCTTCTTTAGCATCTGCAGAAAGAGTATAAAATTATGCAAAATGCTATTCAATGATCTATTTTGGCCAAGTACAATCCATCCTTTATCTTGAAATAAAGAAACTACATATGATCTGTTCAATGTTGAAATAAAGAATTGTTCAAGGATTTTAGTAAGGATTCGAAATTACTAGCATTCTTGCACATTATGTTACCTTTTTTTTTCAAAAGAATGTACAATGTAGTCTCCTCACGAAAGCTGATAAAGATAGTTTTGATCATGTCTTCCACAATTTCTTCAATGATTCCACTTGTGCGTAATAAATTCTTCTACACATTACTAATTTTAATTAGTGGGTCCAAATTGGAATTGATCTTTTTTATAATTAAATTTGTTTAAACGAAGGAAGATCTGTTGAAGCTAGACGCTACCTAAGTCCTGCACAAATGAAGATTGGCATTGCACTAAATGACTGTAAGTTCTTCCTTAAACCAAGCTGTGACCGCGGACTTGACCGTTTAGGCTTCAATAGCTAAGTTAGTGAGACAACATGAGAGAACAATGTTCAGAGAGTGAAAGAGAGTTGGACGAGTGAAGGGAGCTGTACTTCCTGAGTGAGAGGAGCCCCTTGTCCAAATAGTACTTCTTTCTTTTATAGAGAAATTAGATTTATCACAGGCGTTTTTTTTATTTATTTTGGATTTAGTGAATTAATGTTTAAAAATAAGATAGAGATAGTGTTAAAATTTTTAGAATCTTTTTCTATGTGAGATTTGATAAAAGTTTGAAAGCTTAAAACTTAGAAACTTTTAAAAAAGTAGTAAATTATTCTTTTAGCTGGTTTGTGTTTTTAAATTTAAAATTATTTAATTAAAAAATAGAGGTATTTTAAAGAGTTTAAGAATTTATGTGAAGATATTTTAGTACACAAAATGATGAAATTCAAATAGAGAATTATGTTATTAATAGTATAGATGAGTGGTTATAGGTACTTAGAGAAATGGGTGGTTGTAGGTGATTTACTGTTGAACATGACACCTCTTACACTAATGTTTCAAGGGATCCTCAGTATTTGCTAACGTCTTCTTTCCAAATTATCCCTAATTGAAAATGGGAAAAAGAAAATTCCTTGTTGCTGAACATCTTTACACAGTCATTAAAAGTTAATACTCACAAGCTCCAAAGAATAGGTATTAGGTGCTGCTTAAAAACAAAGGCAAGGATATTCGTGAAGCAAAAGAATTGAAGCAGCATTTTGTTATCTAATCATACACTGCCATAGGGCGCATGATAATGAAATGTCAAAGCAGTGGATATTAGGAAGAAGGAGATGGGTCACATTCTACTATTCTACTCTACAAAATACCCCCAAAAAAAAAATGGCACTCACTTGTGTACTGTGGTAAAGCAATGGAGCAGATATATGAAATGCCATCTCGTGATAGTAGATATATGGTGCGGATTCACATCAAGTACAATACTTAGGGTATTGGGTATTGCACCAGGTGCAATACCTCCACTTTCCTCACAATTTTTTTTAACTTTTTTAACTTTTTAACTCTTTTTCAATATATTTTATTTAATGGCTGAGATTAAAAGTTACTTTTTCAACTTTTAATCTCAGCAATTGATTAGGTATTGCACCTGATGTGAATCCATATGGTGCTACTTTCGTTCTGCTTTTGATATGGTGCAGTATTGTACAGATGTTGTCTTTAGGGTTGATAACAAATCGTACAACTATGACTATAAATAAACTGAGTTGTTTTTAAAAATCTCGGACTCAGTTTGGAAAAAAAGTTATTTATTAGTAAATTAGTTAAACTTATACTCAAGTTTATAGACTCAATTATTAAACGAGTCAACCTCAAAGATAATAATGTGTTTGTAAATAAGCTCGTTAGTATAAGTTTCAAATTAAGTACATATAATATTATATATGTGTGTATAAAGATATTGTAGAGATAAGGACCCAAAATCATATATTGGGCCTTGAGCTTTGTCTGAGGATACCGGTTTGTCCGAGAAAGGATAAACTACAGTAGGGGTGTCAAGTTTAGAACCCTATGAGAAAACTGCAAGCAGGAAGGTTGAGAAAGTTGATTCGAGGAGAATTATCTCCTCGGATGAGTGAAGCAAGGATCAGATTCATATCTCATCACTCAAGGTAGTATTCCAGGACGATCTACTAATGGAGACAGGTGATATGAACGTACAAGAAGGATGAGAACCCAAAAATATCTAAGAGAAAGCTGCTATCACCGCATTGAATGCATTGCAGCTACTTTTTTGGTTGTATTTATGTAGAGAAGACCCCTGAACAGTGTTGTCTTGGCTACCACACCTTACAGAAAGCCGAAAGGGGTGTATGATGGGACAGTCACTTAAGTAAAGGCTCAAATGATTAACAAGTGTAGGATCAAGATGGTCCAAAGGGATCTATATAATGTAAGAGACCCTCTGTGAAGTGGGGATCGGAAAATCAAGAAAAAAACAATGTAACAATCTAGAACCAGACTTGTAATAATGCTTCAAAAGCAATACATAAGAATCAGTTTCCTCGGACTTGGCCGATGACGTTTTTCTTTAGTGAACGTCTATTATCTTTCTTTATTTATCATAAAAATCTATTGGCTTGTTACTTAATTCACTAAAACCCAGTTTTCCAACCCATTTTCTACAAATTTATTATTTTTGGCTTAAGTCCATGCACCTTTTGGGCTAGGAGTTCAAATCAGGTTCTTACAGATATATTTATATAAACCTGATGTTGGATTGTATAAATTTTTTAAATAAATTTATAAGATATCAAATTATTATTTATAATTTATTGTAGTACAAATTATGTATAATATTTAACAATACAAGATTGTTGAATTTAATTTTTATAAGTTTATAAACGGAAATCATCTTTCTAATTAACTCAAATCATTAATTTCTAACATTAAAAAAAATCATTAATTTCAATCACAATTTAGTTTCTCTAGTTGCAATGTTAGATTGTTTGATAAGAAAATGAACCTAACTTAAACATATAATTTTGTTTATTGATAGGCTCAAAGCTCAACTTGTATTCAAAATAAAAGTAATAATGGCTAATCATAAACTTCTGGTGCATCAATTTAATTGACCAAACTCATTCACAGCTCTACATTGAACATCCAAGTTAAGAAAAGATATTGATTTTTACTTTTTCCACACTACTCAACCCAAAATTATATTATACTTTAAAAAAAAAATCCATTCCTAGAAGAATAAGGGTTTTTTTGGTAAGGATTTTCAATAAATAAAATAAATAACAAAGAGGATTGAGCTTTTCTTTGACCTTCAATTTCTAATTGATTTTACAACAAATAGTACAAATGCTATATAATAGTGTACAAATTGTCGCAAATTGAACATTTTAAAATTTATTATATTTAATTTTAACTATAAAATTAATCAATTTCAAATAGAAATAAACGAGATAATTTCATTATTCTACGGACTGTTGGCATAAAAAAACTCAGTTAATTTAGGACATTAAGTCCAAATCACATATAAGAAATAATGTGATTCCATAGGCCTTTACATTTTTCAACCCTTTCTTACAAGGTGAATGACCAAGTTTGTGTACTTGGTTCTAGTTTTTGCCAAGTGCTTGTCCACTAAACCAGCATGCCTCTGAAATAAATCATCCATTATGTCTCTTCCAAAATGAGATTCCAGCATTGACTCAATCACAGCCCTTATGGTCTTGGCCACTCGCTGCCCACTTGAAAGTGTCCCATTAATTGTGTTAGGCATGTCTACACCTCCATCCCAATCAATCTCAAACGCTTCCAGCCGATCCATAATGAATGATCCTTCTTTTTGTACCTCTAATTCTAGCTCTTCGGCACATGGACCATAATAGGGTGCATTGAATGTGTATACCTTTTCTTCTGGGACTAGACCCTGCAATTAATCAAAGAAATAATTAGCCTACAAGAAAAGTTTTATTAATAATACATGCACTACTTCTATATTATGGGACAGGTTAGGTCCGATTCTCTTGTCACGTGTTTGCATCCTAACTGGTCTATTGCTCTTGTACACTGGACCTGATTGTTGCTCCTATGTCATAGCTTACGAGAAATTATTGTGGATTATCAATACAATGTGTACCTCTGAGACCATGTTCATCAATGCCTGGGCGAGGAGTTCCCATTGATGGCAACTTTCTATGGCAGTAGGGTCCATAGATTTCCTGCCCGTGAACGACAAGACCATGCACCCTCCCGGTACTATTTCATCTGAACGTGATTTGAGGAACAGTGAAAAATCCTTCTGGAATTGCAGCATGTATGAATCTAAGACGCTTTGTGGGCTGGTTTTGGATATGTATATCCTCCACTTGTTTATGGCTGTGCTAGCCTTGCTGTCCAGCCCAGGAGGAACCTGTACGTAAAACAATCAATTGCTTGTGAGTCATATTGGAAAGAACTTGACAACATCACTAAACTACAAAACTCTTTAACTTATCAACCTTTCCTTATAATTTAAAAACTATTCAAATTTTTTTTATGTCAAATAATTATTATCATACTTTCCCTTGTAATTCAAAAACTATTCAAAAGTTAATTTTAATCATTAATTATATGTGTTATCATATATGCACGCAACCAAAGAAACAATCATAATTTACCAACAGGAATCATCATTTGTCATAACTATTCTAACTTTGCTGTGAATGATCCATCTATTATTAGACTTTCGTTGGAAGAAATAATAATGATGTTAGAATTTAGAAGTATGTGGTTAAATAATTAAATTTATCATATTTTAATAATTTTAGCTTTTGTGATAATAGGTAATTTAGACTACAAGAGATACAATTATAAGCTTCATCCAATGCATTTGTGCAATGGACAGTCCTATCATATTGTGTCTAGTTCACAAATGCACTGGATATGAACATCAATCATTTACGACATTAAATTCCAGCCAAGGATCCAACATCAATTTTCAAGTACAATTAATGCAACAATTGAATACTCACGTACTACTTTTGAATTTTACATTTGGTTGATGTGAAACCGTTCCTGAAGTCTGGTATTGTGGTCCAGTTTCGTCGTTATGCACTAATGAGATTGTGGCTACTAATTAACATCACCAATTTAATAATTGTCCGGATTCATTTTGAGCTAATATTGGGTATGAGTGATCTAAAACCACAAATAGTTTTTTTAGATAATTGGCCAGTTCATGTAAAAAAAAAAAAAAATAGAAAAAAAAAAAGAAAATTGGCAAGTCTCAAAACATTTACTGGAATAATATAATATAAGAAAATGTTAGACTTACTAGTATCAATTTTAATGTAAAAGTCTTCCAATTCCATGAATTAGATTAGTCCCACATTGACAATATAATTTTAAAAAAAAATACTAACTACTTTTTTATTCTATCTTTAAAAGTTAACACATTTGTTATAAGATTTATGTAATAAAATTTATAATATGATTCCATAACAATATGGAAAATAATAAAGTTACCACCAATATTATAAGAGGACATACAAACCACAATAAGTGTGATTAGTTTCACTCCAATAAGATAATAAACAAATATCTTAAATATTTTTATATGATTTATGACACATCAATTTGTAAGATTTTTATATAATATATTACACATCAATTTGTAAAGTTTTGGTTGCAAAAATTCATTTTCTACCCAAAATAAGATAGTCAAATTTGTATTATGTATTCCTAGCCTTATTCTATCTACATTATCAAAGACAAAATTAACTCCAATTAATATTTAATTACATAGTTTTCTTACGTTATACTTCCAGATAAAGACAAGTTGTTGGAACAAGTATATATTAAAAAAAGGATTGTTAGAACAAGTATAGATGCTAATTTACATTAAACTCAAAAGGACAAGCCTTGAGTTGTTAACTTTTCACGATTAATGCGGGTCCTATTATCCTATATCATAAAGTTGGATTAATGTTTTGACAAAGTTTGTTTCATACCATATGCACCATGTTTTAAAACTGAAAAAATGACTCACGTTTTTAATTAGTTATATAAAATATACACAGTTTTTAAATAGTCTTGAAGCAGTGTTTCGGTTCTCACATGAGAGTGTCTCTTATACGTGAAATCTACTTCTTATGCGAGAACTTGAAGCACTGCTCCGAGACTATTTGTGATTTTTTTTTTCTTCTTTCTTCTTTTTATTTTGGTAAAACACTGCAAACCAGCTTGCAAATCACGCACGGTCATATTTCATGGGTCAACCCTGTTAATTGACCCCTAACGTTGTCCTTTCTTTTGCTTCGTATACTTACATATGAACATGATGACAAGAATAATGGAAACACATATACAAACCTGAGAGAGCCAGTGGAGGCTGGAAGAAGAGTGCACAAAGTGCATGCTTTTTCTCGGAAACAATCTACCATAGAAAGAACCAGGCACACCTGTAATGAAACACTGCCCAAAATCCGTACCCTTCTCTTCCTTCAGTTTGTTGTAGAAAGCTGGTAATGACCCAAATACATCATTGAAATCGTTGCTATAAAGATCATTCAAGCAGATTCTAAGTTCTGGAGTTGGGCAGCCTAGGTTGCTGCATTTGGAATATATGATATCTATTATCTCTGAGATCACAGTTAAGGTGTTGGGTCCCGATGAGCAACCCAAGTCAGCAATGCCCATGCTCTCCGGCAAATTTTTGCACAATAGTTCAATTATGGCTTCCTCGGTTACAGTCCTTGTAATAGATATTATCTTGCTCTACAAAAAATAATAATAATAATAATAATAATGAATATGAATTAGTCTCCCCCATTATAGTTAGTACACAAAACTTACTGAAAGATTTTCAATTTTATAGTTTTATTTGCTTATGTAAAGCTTTTTATTTTCTAATTGTATTCTAATAGTAATAAGTTTTAAGCAAAAAACTGCATCTTAACAAACAATAAATAGCTAAAATATGTGAATTGTGAAATGAAAAACATGGGCATGTTATTTCCAACATGCATGCTTTTTTAATTGAATGATAAAGGTTTTGCTTTTTGTTTTTCATGTTTTGGAAGATAAAAATTACTTGAAGATCAAATTCATACCGAATATGTAATGATTCAGATAAAGGAAGCCGATTAGCCGAACCTGAACTTTTGAGTTCTTAGCATAGCTAGTTTCGCCTGCTCCCTTGTTCATGTGAAGTACTTGCACGACTTCCATCTCTCTCTTTCAATTCAAAACCAAGTGAATCTCAGACAATAATCCCTGAACCTAAGACAGGTTAATGGCCAAATTTTTTCGTAGAGGAGCTACACAAAACTTCGTAGTGAGGGATCCAAGATTGCAGCACTCTATATATAGACAAAAATTTCTTGTCTGTGGTATAGTTACAGTATAACCACGTGGAGATCAGGGAACCTGGATTCTTTTGATGTTTGAACAGGAAAAAAAAATTCTCTTTATTTGCTTTAATATTAGTTAGAAACACTTCTCTATAAAGAAAGAATAGAAAATCAATTAGAAATACTTCCCTATTAGAATAGCATTTTATTTTCTAAAAAGTTATCTCATTTTTTAATATTCAGTAACAACTTTAAAATGAGTTAAAAGGTTATCTTTTAACTTTTCTTGTTTAATTAGCTTGCAACTAGATAGAATTTAAAAAAAAAACAAAAAAATCCATTGCATGCTAAATAAGGTAGTAGAAAATAACTCTATCTCATGCTAAGTTAAATAAGAAAAATCAAGAGATAATTTTTTTTTTCATCTATTACACAAAAAAAAAAAAAAAAAAAAGTAAAAAATTGTCTTCACTTAAAATTTTTCATAGAAACAAACGGAGTGTAACTATCACGTGGCAATATACCAAGTATGTATACCCTCACTCTATGTTAATTCAGTTGGGTTGAAACGGAGGAGGATGAAAAAGAGGGGAAGGGAAGTTGGGGAAAAATACGAGTTTTCCACTATTTGGTTGATGAAAGAAAATGAAGGGGAAGGAATATGGAGTGGGTGATTTTCCATACGAGATACAAATTTCAATCCCCCAAATCGGAGAGAGAAAAGAGGACAAAAAATGTGAAAAATGCAATTACTATTTTGCCCTTCAAACCGTGTCACTTTCTCTTCCTTTCCTGCCATTTCTCCACAGCCAAACACAAATTACACCAAATTTCAAATTTTGATGAACTTTGTTGAGGTTCAAAAAAAAAAAGGGAAATTAAACAGCCCACCAATAGGCCCACAGAGAAAGAAAAGGTATTGGGCCCATTTCACATAAAAAAAAAGAGAGAAAGAAAAGACCAGAGGGTTGGGATCCAGAAGAAGAAGCCCAACCAGCAAACTAGACCAAACTGAAAAAAAAGGAGGAAGCTGGGCCGGAATCCCAGAGGTATCCTAGGGCGCGCAGGAGGATCATAACAGAAAGAAATTAAAGAAAGGCAAAAGACAAAGGCCACGCGAACCTTGTGACCCAGACACGCAGAGGAGGTACAGAGCATGCAAAACGCAGAAACCTGATTCAACCGTTTGGAGAAAAGACAAGGAAGAGTACAACTGGGAAAGGCTGGGACGCTGAGAAGAAAAAGCCAAAAGGGACCTCAGGCCAGCCAACGGGGAAATCCGGAAATGGAAAGGAGCCGAGGGACTTTTATTTGGTCGGAACAAAAAAACAAGGAACTATGAAGAAAGAGGAAACGACACGATCCTGAAGCAACCAGGCACAGTACAGGCTTCAAAGGGTAAAACAGGGGAATCGCTGGTTCACCAGGGAGGCCGAAGTTGTGCTATAAAAGGAGGAAAGGATCCATGCTACAGGGGATTCAATTTTTGGGGAGAACAATCAGATCATCTTAAGCATTCACCTTTGTCTTCCTAAAATCCTAGAAAAGTTGCAGAAAATACTCTGTAACTTGAAGGAAAAACAGAGGAACCGTTCCGGTATTCCAGTACAGCCACTATTGAACACGCTCGGATTCAACAAGTTCAAACTTTGCAAGTCTTTGAAGCTTGAATAGCTATCAAAGTCTGTAACTTATGAGCTCAGTTGAACCTTGCATCACGTCCTAGTGAGCATTGTAATCATAGCTTAATAAAATTAATGAGATATACCTCACTTAATTAGAGGATCCCCAGCTTGTTCTTATGTTATATTTTTCTTTTCCTTTTCTTATTTGTGTTAATCCTTTACTGCATAAATGTCGTCCAATGCAAATATTCTTGCTTTCTTTCTTGTTAGCTATTTGTGTTATGGAAAGTATGTTTTGTGCACCAATTGATTCTTAAAACAGCCCCTTTAGCTGCGGAGAATCAATCCCAGTCCACCAAGAACATTTATTTGGCCCAGGAACTTTGGGCCACAGTGCTGACAGAAAAAGGCACTCTCACAAACTTTACTCATAGAGATAGGTTGGTGTTACATCAAACACTTAACCTTGATGGTGCAAATGGATTACTGTCACTTTATTAACACTATATCTTAAGTCCTTGAGTCTTCAATTTAGTGTCCGTTTGGGATCCACTTATTTTATTGAAATTGAAATTTTTTTGCTGAAAGTACTGTAAATAAATGTAAAAGTTAGCTGAAATAGTACAGTGGAACCCATGAATAGTACTAGAAAGTGTAATGGGACTTATGAATAGTAGCAAAAATAAGCTGAATAGTAAATTAAGTTGGCCAAAATAATTCATGCCAAACGCACACTTAATTTCTAGATTATTCTTATTTTCTTGGAATCTAATTCCAATGAATATAAAGTAACTCCTTACTAAAATAATCAAGTGTGATATTTTGAATAATTATTATCATTAAATTTGTCTCAAGAGGATGTTTCTTATCTCTTATTAAAATTATGGATTCCATGTTGAGGAATAATGTTCTCACAACACTAGTGCTATATGTGATTGCCCAACATACTGAAATATTGACTATACAAGATCTCACTTTCGCATACATCAAAGTAACATACATTTCATGTTTGAGTCCACAATAAGATTGAGAGTTAATGTGTTTAGCAGTCAGAAGATCTTTTTGTAAGTGATAGTAGTTTATAGAATAACAATTCACAACAATCTAGTTTAAAGTATTCCAAATACACCAACATATTAATCGAAAGTCTCCACTTCCATGATCAAGTAGATCATCATCATTGACATGTTATGCTCTTATAATATGAAATGCTCAATTTCATCACCAACTACAAACTAAGATTTATGAGTTTACGTGGAACTGTGATTTAGATTTTTTGTATGCGAATTTCATTCTCATATTAAATCACATACAATGCATCTCATGGATTATAGATAATTTCTAATGTTCATATAATTATTAGATAACAATACACTATTATTTATTAAAAAAAATGTCATACAAATTAGATTTTAGGGTATAAATCCTAGAAAAGCTTTACGTGTGAATACTTTTTTGTGTAAGGAAGGATATATAGGTGCCTGTTAACAACAAACTTTGTGTTAGAATTTTTGTCTTTATGTTAGTATTTCGTCAATTTTATAAGCTTTAGGATAAGTTTTATACAATTTGTCCTAACTATTTAATTTTTTTATTAAGTGGGACCCATATTATTTTAACCTTAACAAGCACCACACGGTGCTTGTTAAGGTTTGTCTATATTTATATGGAAAAATTTTATTGCACGTCAATGGCACAGACACACAAGTACGCAACAACTGAAAAAGGTGGGAGTTTAAGTTAGAAACTATGCCTTCAACTCCCATCTTTTTCAGTTGTTGCGTACTTGTGTGTCTGTGCCATTGACGTGCAATAAAATTTTCTCATATAAATATAGACAAACCTTAACAAGCATTGCACGTCAATGGCACAGACACACAAGTACGCAACAACTGAAAAAAATGGGAGTTGAAGGCATTGTTTCTAACTTATTTATTTATTTATTTTTGGTAAGAAAGGAACTGCACGTTTTTTCTAACTTAAAATTGTGTCTTCAATGCATGTTTTTAGTTGTTAATTTGCAGACTTATGCGTGGGGGCACTAGAGTGTGCAACAAACACTGCCCCATGTATATTACATCCACCATGTTTTACACATCTGTTTGGATTGTTTCCCTACCGCTTAATAGTTTTTTCATACATATCAACCGTCATCGATCGTATTTATTCGTACGTACCAGGGTGATTGGTGCATGGCATGTTTTTTGCGTGTCTCATGCTTGAGCCATTAGCACCACTAATACTTGAGCCGACCATCGAAGATCTTTCGAAGAAGTTACCTGTTGGACCATATGGAAAACATTTACAAATCAATCTTCTAGACTGAGTCTTGAGACATAGTCTCCTAGGAGGAAACTTCCATCACAGTGAAACAGGAAACACCCATAATTCATGACAGTGAAAATTTCTCTCTCTCTCTCTCTCTCTATATATATATATATATAATAATTTAGGATAATTTTTTTTGATAAGATATATATTAGGATAATTGAGTCAATATTTTTAACAAATGTATGTGTAGATATCTATACTTATCGGGATTGGGTAATTTGTACACTGACTGTACATTAAATCTCACCATCAATTAGATGGCAAGGTGTTATCTATAAGATTTATTACAATTTTTCTTTTTTTTTTTGAGAAACAAGATTTATTACAATTAGGATGATAATTACTAAATAATTTATGATGCAAAGTATAAATACGATATAGTTTATGTTAATTTCTTACCATTAATTTTTTACCAAAATTATTTGAGTAATGCAATATATCTACTTTTTAACAACAAATCCTAAGTGATAAATTATTGCTAATTTTAATTTGGGCTCACCAATAAAATCATTTTTTTTATTCACCGATAACAATTTGTCACAAAAAATTTATAATGAAATTGTTGTAAAATTATTGCAAAGGTAGCATCGCTCCAAATTCTTTGGCAAAACTCATGCTTGTCAAACTAGATGGTTCAAAAATGGTAGAATCCTCAATGATTCTAACTCTCTAATTCTCTTACTCACTCAATATGGTAGTTCTTCGAAGGAACTAGTCCTCCAATGATTCTTCAAGAGAATCAACCTCCAAGCTAGTCTCAATGAGAACTAAGCAAATGCATTCTTATTCAATTCTTCTTGTTACAATCATCTCATGAGTCTTGTACTAGTTACTGTGGTACTGTTAGTAGTAACTAACTAACTAACCGCAAGGTACACATATTACAGCTCAACACTCCAACTAACAATGTACAATACTTTGATGCTTGTTCTAACTAACTCTGTACAAGTACCTACTGCATACAATTATCACAGCTGTGATGTCTTGTATTGAAGTCCTAACAAAAAGAATAGAAAAAGAGTGGTTCATGTTCTTTTGCTTCTTTTTTTTTTTTTTTTTTTGGTGGGAGTGGGTCAAGTTAGGCAAGTTGGATGCAATTGTGGAGGACAACTTACCATCATAGATGGAAAACGTGATCGAAATCAAGTGCTTTTTGGCACTCTTTCCGTTAGTAGATGCAAGAGAGTCAACTGAAAATAGACTTAGATTGTGTTTTCTTTTTCAATGCCTTCCTTTTCACTTGAAAAAAAAACAAAAAAAACATTATGGTACCATATACTGGATTGTGTGAGAAATATGCTTATCACTGAAACTTGTGTTACCAATAATAAGAGAATGTCAAGCTCTTGAATGGGAATCGAACCATGCACGTGAAAAATATGGTGTAGCATCCGCTGTGATATAGGACACTCCATCATTCCCCTCGTTTAAAACGTTTCACAATATCTAAAAATTATGTCAACGATATACTTGGTTTTGATTTCGGTTACTATCTCCTGTTGAATGACCAATGCTTGTGAAATCCAAAATGAGGTTCTGCAAGGAGCAATTGCCCTTAAGAGGAACCGAAGTCACAATATCGCTTTCGATGATAGGATATAATTTGATTTTAATTGTTTGATCGTAGTGTTTCAAATTATAAGATTTTTTTTTTTTTAATATTAAATTTTTTTATAAGAGCCTTAGCTAAATTAGCACCCCCTCATTCACAAAATACTTGTGTGGGGGGGGGGGGGGGGGGGGGGTCTTGTCTTAGGGGAAAAAAGTTCAAATTAGTAGTATATTGTAACTATCTAAAAAACATATTATAAGGTTTTTGTTAACAATTCTTTAAGGAACATTAAATACTTTTTCTAGGCATTAATGTACCGATCAACTTTTTATATAACCTTTTAAAATAAATAAATTTTTTTTTATATAACCATAAAATATGATAAATTACAACTTATTCACTTGTGATTTGGTCAAAAGTTAAGTTGCCTACTTATGAATTAAAATTTGACACTTTACCCACCTGAGGTTAGCTCAGTTAGAGTTCTGTAACACATCTCAATTAGCTCCACTTTTATGTCTCTCTCCTCTAAAAAAAAAAAAAAAAAAAAAAAAAAAAAAAAAAACATAAAAATATAAGATAAAAAAAAAATCCAGCGGAACACTTGCATCATGAGATTTCAAACCACCTATGGTTTGACCGAAATTAAAGTTACGTACTTGGGGTTTAAAATTTGACATTTTACCCACATGAGGTTAACTCAGTTAGAGTTTCGTAACACATATCTGTTAAAAACATGTCTAAATATGTAATTTTGCTCCAATTTAATGTCTCTCTTCTTCAAAAACACAAAAATATAAAAATACAAGATCAAAAAAATCCAGCTAAACACTTGCATCATAAGATTTTAAATCATAGGTAGGCAACTTAAATTTCAGTCAAATTTCAGATGGATAAAGTTTCAACTATCAAATTACAAGTATATAACTTAAATTTCGACCAAATCACAAGTGGGTAGTTGTAATTTGCCCAAGAAAAAAAGATTCAATATTATGGGATGAGTATAATAAAACATTTATACTTTTTCTTTTCTTTTCTTTTTTACAAAAATAAAATGGGGAGGAAATTTGAACACAAATTCTCTAATATGGAAAAATATGTTGATATCACCTAACTACAAAACAACAATTATCTCTTTCATGGAAAATGTAAAGTGTTTTTTTTTTTTTTTAGAGAGAAAATGTAAAGTGTTTGTCTCAAGTAATGCATATTTTTTGATTAATTTTTCCATATTTAACATGTGCACGTGAATACGTGATTTTTTTTTACAAGATAGAATTTTATTCTAGTCTAATCTAAGTGTATATGTGTGTGAACCTCCTTCCTGAAAACTTAAACTCTGGCCTTTACCCTCCATACTTCACAAGTATTTATACTTATGAAGTGACCATTACACCAAAAGTGTACGACGCCGTAAATACGTGATCCTAAAATTACATAACTTTACAAAGCCACTCAATTAAAATGAGTGGTTGTCCCTTATCAGTTGTTTGTCATTAATATGAAATTTGACAAATAGCAACTAGGTTGACTTTAGGCCTAGGCCATTTGCCAATGGAGTATGGTCCCATTAAGTTGAGGTATCTAGATTCCTTTTTTTCAAGTTTCAACGCACTTTTATTCTTTAATACAAAATTTAAAAAATGGTGAAACTTAGGTACACTTCTTAAGATGTTATAATTGTACATGGGTTCTTCAGTTAAATTCAAATAGATTATTGTACTGACTAATTAAGCACATGCTATCTTATTTTTTTCAAAAATAATTAAATTCATTGTGTTTATGTTTTTGAATCTAGTTAAAGAATTTAATATATTACACATAAAGAACGGTCCAAAATGTTATCCAACGATAATTAATTGCACTAATCATTGAGATATGGAACTTATCTATGGCACCCACGTATGAGACTCACTTTTATGTGAAGACGATTCTAGTACATATTGGGTGCACTAACTAATTTCATGGGAGGGATATATATATATATATATATATATATATATATATATATATATATTTTAAAACAAAATAGAAATTTTACGCTAGCATAATCTAAGTGTATATGTGTATGAAACTCTCTTCTGGAAACTTGAACCCCGGCTCTTACCCCCTACACCAAGAGAGTCAATACCGTACTGGAGGCTGTACCAGTTTGGCCAGCAGTACGATATATTTCGGATATCGGTCAATACCGGTGTATCGTTTCGGGTTTATCGCTATTTTTTATATTTATAAATATATATATATATATATATATATATGTGTGTGTGTGTGTGTGTGTGTGTGTGTGTGTGTGTGTGTGTGTGTGTGTGAATTATAATAAATATAAAAGTTTACCATAAAACATTTCCTCAATTTAGAACTAATTATTCATGATTTTAGAGTTTAGTATCAATTAAAAGAAAAAAAAAACACAATATAAAAAATAGAAAGCTTAAAAGTTACCATTGCATACTTAGAAAACAAATAATACTAATAAGTTAATACAAATAAGTTACCATTTTGCCCTAACAAAAATTCAAAAATTACAAAACTTTAAAAAAAATTTAAAAAAAAAAATTTCCTGTATCGGCCGGTACACCTGGTACCAGCCGGTATTGCTCGAAATTGGCCAGTATGGTCGATATTTAAACTGGTACGAAACGTTAATGTTTCGATACCGGTATACAACCGTTACGGCCGGTACCGGTATGGTATTGACCACCTTGTCCTACACCCTACAAGAATTTATATTTGTAGAGTGATCATCGCACCAAAAAATGTATTAGTTGTAGGTGAATGAGTGTGAATGAATTAAAGTGCATTGAAAACAATGAGAACAATTGAATTACATAATTTAAATTGAAATCTGTTTGTTGAATAACCGGATTTGTTAGAATTTGGAATTACTTTGGAATTTATTACTAAATTCGGCTTTTAACTCTTAGATTTTAACATGACAAACCAAATCTAACATAACAAATTGAGTGTCACGTATGCACAAAATCTGGTTCAGGTTTCATTTAATCTGTCCATTGTTTATGTCCAAATTGATTCAATCTCACCCCAAAATTTTAGGTGTATGTTTTCTCCTAGCCATAAACGGCCAAATGCACCAGCAATTCAACACTTAAGCTGATTTGATAACTCAGCCGATGATGGAGAAAGCAAATTGTAGCTCACTAGCCAGCTCTAGTCTAATGGGTACAATTGATTATTTAACAACATGATGGTCTCTTTTTTTTTTTTCTTTTTTCTTTTTTCTTTTTTGGGGCTGCATTATGTCCTTCACAACCTTATAGGTTACAACTCATCTAAGTAACTAAGTTACACGGGCAGTCCCATCTAATTCGATTTTTGGTTTTTGGACCCAAAATAAAGATGGTGAATTTTGGGCTGTTCTGTGATTGGACTGTAAAAAGATCCACATTGGATTCAAATCTGGCTTCCTATTTTGGGCTTGAGGTACTGCGATAAACTACACGCTGCCACAGGGGATCAAGTGCAGACTCATAACAAAAACTGCTTTCTTTGTTACACTTCTCTGCCGACATTTATGTCCCAAACGTACGACAATCCAAAGCAGGCATGCAATTTGAAAGGTCCCGTTTACCCAACTCTTTCCTCAACAATCAGCATCAGATTCTGAGAGTATACTGAAAGAAAGAGAAGGCCGCCATCACCTCTTTTTTTATTTATAAAATTAAAAAAATGCTAATGAATGTTTAGGATATGTTTTTAGAAATTTTTTTGGAGAAAATAAAAAAGCAATGAATTTTTTTGACCGTGTTATATATTTTTTGTAAAAATGGTGTCAATTTTTTTTTAAAATAATTTATTAACAATTGTTTTAAAAATATGTTACCCATAGAATTAAGGATCGATTTAATGGGCATTTTATGCATTTGCTCATGGATTGCCCAAAGATTCTTCGTTCCTCAACAATCAGTATTAGATTCTAATAATAATAGACCGAAAGAAAAAGAAGGCTTGCACTACCTTTCTTTCTTATTTATAAAATTAGAGAAATGTTAATGGATACTGTAGGATTCAAATTTTGTAGCCCAAGCCCAAAAGGTCAGGATTATGAGCCCAACGAACTCGGAACAATAAATTTGTAAAGAGTGGGTGAAAAAGCTGGGCTGGTTGTGAATTTAGCAATAGTTAACACTGATATGTAAGGATGAACTGATGTAAAAACACGCTTGAAAACTAAATAAACTCGAATCCGAAGAGGCTTGTTATTGATTGAAAGGTGAATACAATTCTTAGAATTCTCCTCCGATTTTTTCTCTCCCTCTTCTTTAGAGGCCTATTATATTTATATATCCTTCTTCCCCCCTCATCTTCACCGTACACCTGTTCTTCATCTAAGCATTCACTGGAGTATATGTTACATCAGATACTTCTTTAGTTTTTTATGAGTGGTGGTATCTGATGTTGCACTGTTTAGGAGTCTTCTCCACATAAATGCGGTCAGGAAAGTTGCTGCAGTGCATTAAATACGGTGGTAACAGCTTTTCCTTTTAGATATTTCTTCGTCCTTATCATCTCCAGGCATGCCCAAAACTTGTCCTTATCGTGGAAGTTGTTGGAAAGATCACTTAAACCTTCCGTATATTTGCTTGATCAAGTCCCCTTGGTATCCGAGGAGAATGACCTCTTCAAACCATTAGGGTCATCTTCGGACTGTACTCCTCGTTCATTTCCAGGTATATTTCTTCCACCAGGACTCCTTCCTAATCACTTTTTTCTTTTCGAACACATAGTAATATTCGAATTAGGCCCTAGGCCCAACACGTGATGTTGGGCTTTTACCTCCACAGATACTTTAAGTGCATTGGTTTAGATATATTTTTATGGAAAAATAAAAAGTAAATAATTTTTGACAATTTTTTATAATTTCCATGAAAGTAGTGTTAAAACTTTTACAAATTTTTTTTATTAATAATTACTTTGAAAACACCCGTTAACGTGACCTATAAAATTAAGGATTGATGTAACGAGTATTTTATAAATTTGTTAATGGATTAACCAAAGATTCCTCATTTCTTACTAATTAGCATTAGTAAACTGAAACAAAGAGAAGGCTGACACGACCTTTCTTTTTTATTTATAAATTAGGAAAATGTTAATGAATGCTTTAGACATTGATTTATGATATATTTTTAGAAGGATTTGGCTTACCTTCAGTATTTTTTTTAACTAGACATGTCCTTTTGTTTTTTTTTTTTTTTTTTTTGAGAAACCAACTTAGCATGTATAGAATTAAAGAGCTAATAAATCAGCAAGAACAACTGGTTCTAAGTCCGGTGGAACATGTTCCATCCAAATTAGCAATGAAAAAGAAAGTTTTGCTTTCTGGGCTAAGGAATATGCCACAACATTTCCTTGCCTCACAGTATGAGAGAAAGAGAAACTCCGAAGGGAGCTAACAAAAAATAAAGTGTCATTGATAAGATGACCAAAAGAAGAGAAAAAAAAATCTATAATCTTGAGGGTTTTAACACCTAACTCCGAATCACCTTCAAAATGAGATTGGCAAAAACCAATCTCTTGGACGAATGTAGCTGCTCTTCTTGCTGCCAGCGAATAACCATCGAAAAGGGTCTATGGATTTTTTCTGAAAGGGCAGCATTGATCTCCCGAGCTGAATTTCGGTTACAACTCCAATCCCTGCCTCATCAATTTCATTAAAGATAGCACCATCAAAATTTGTTTTGAACTCACCTGGTTTGGGAGGAATCCAGACCTTCCTCTTACCAGATTGAACACCTAGGATTAGTTTCGGGTAGCATCATTAATTTTTTCTGTTGGCATCATCCTTTTGTTTTAAATATACAATGACAAATGCTAATGAGTTTTAATCTCCATATTTTACTTAGTTAGTGAGTGATGTAGCAGTTTCTGATTAAAATAAAAGGAAATTCATTTTTAAAAAGTACTGGAAGTAAGCCAAACTCTTTTTAGAAATTAAAAAAAAAAGCAATTAATTTTTTTTATAACTTTTTATATTTTCCATGAAAGTGATGTCAAAACTTTTCTAAAATAATTTATTAATAATATACCTGTAAACTTGACCCATGAAATTAAGGATCAATTTAACGAATATTTAATGCAATTTATTAATAGACTATTTTAAGAAAGTTTTACTAACATTATATAAAAAAAATAGTTAATTTTTTTCTTTTCCAATAAATGATGTTGTGTTAATGAGCACCTTATCCGTAAGGTGCTCGTTAACAACTTTTTTGCACTTTTTTTTTCTGGTCTACTTTTTGTAGTTTTTTTTGTTATTTTTAACAATTTTTTTTATCATTTTTATTAAGTAGGACCTGTATAAAGAAACCTTAACACGCACTGTGCTTCTTACCGTTCCTCTTTACAAAAAGGCATTTCCCAAATTAATGGCGTGAATGCATCCGTTATCTTTTCCATAAATAAAGCCAGTATGAAAGTATCAGGAAAAAAGAAACCCTTATTATTCATAGTCACTTTCAAAAATTCCCTCACTTTCAAAAGCCTCCACTCACTGTGAGTCAAAAAATTCCCTCTCTCACTCTCACTTTCGACGAACCATATTTGTCTGCCATTATTTATATTCTATCAGACAGGATTTTTTTAAAGATCTGGCCGCACTTCGATCGTCTCGCAATCTCTTTTGAAACTCAAAAAAAAAAAAAAAAAAAAAAAATTCAGGTACATGAAGGTCCTAACTCTTAATAAGACCACACTCGAAGCAAAATTTGGTATTATTGTCCATCGTTTTGGTTAATTGTTACTTCTTCTTTTTTTTTTTTTTTTTAAGTGTTTATAATTTGATTTTACTGTTTGTGAAAGTGAGTTTGAATTTTGAAATCACAGAGAGCAAAACAGTAAGTTTGGATGGAGGGTCTGGTTTTAGAGGAAAAGGACGCTGGTGATTGGGCGTACAGAGGCAAAGGAGCTTGTAATCTTGTTCTTGCTTATCTCCCTCCTTTGTAAACAAAAAACACCTTACCATTACTCAAATTCTTTGCACAATTATTTTTTTACTTTAACAAGCCTTATGTATGGGCTTAGAGCATCTACATCAATTCATGCATTATACATGCCCATTTTTACATTAAAAATATACTTTTTCTATTTTACATATTCACTTTTACAAAATACCTACGTCAGTTTATCTATTCCCTCATTTTTTTTTTATTTAAATAATTAATTTTATCTATTTTTTTATTGTTTCCCTCAACTACCACTTTACATTCGCGTGGTCTCTCTCTTCTACTCATTTTTTCTGATTTCTTGCTCTCTCTCTATACCCATCTCTCTACCCATCTCCATACCCACACATCACTTTCCCTCACAGCTCCGATCTCACCCATCTCCATACCCAATCTCCATACCCACACATCACTCTCCCTCAGCTTCGATCTCACCCATCTCCATACCCACACATCAACTCTCCCTCACAGCTCCGATCTCACCTAGCTCCGATCCACACATTAACGAGCTCCGATCGTTCTAGTCAAGCTCTGATTAGGCTCTGATCTGTCTCTTTCTTGTTTGTCCGTGTGGGTTTGTTTGTGTGTGGGTGTGTTTGTGTATCTCTTGTGTGTGTGTGTGTTTTTTTTTTTTTTTTTTTTGAGCAAGTGAATCTCTGTATTGATTTGTCTGTGTGGATGTGTTTGTGTCTGGGTGTGTTTGTGTGCATCTGAGAAAAAAGAAGAAGATGAGAAGTGGAGAAGCTACTGAGTTTGTTGAGCATGGAGAAGAGAGAGAAAAAAAGGAGTGAACGGAAATTAATAAAATAATCTTTACACGATCTACAGTAACTGTGTAAAATTAAACGGTTACTGTAGCTCGTGTAAAGATATACACATTTTTACACATTTTTAGAAGCACTGATGTAGTTCATTTTTGAGGCAAAATGTGAAAAATGGAATCTTTTTCTATTTTACATGATTTTGCATCCACTGATGTGGATGCTCTTATGTGTGTATGTATGTGTAGGTGGGGAAAGTGATGCGGGAATAGAAGGGGCCGCGGGTCGGGTCGCCGGGGAGACAGAGCCCGATGGCGTTGAGTAAGAACGAACGGGTTTTGTGGAAGGAGATAAACAGCATCGATTCGTGCCCTAACAAAGAAATTGCTGCCCAACTCTATGTGGAACACGTTATGTCTCTGCTTTTCGGTTCTTGTGCATTTGTATTGGGTGGAAAATTAAAATTAATTTATTATTTAGCTTATTTTTTGTACTATTTATGGGTCTTACTGTATTTTTAGTATTATTCATGACCACATTGTACTATTTTAACTAATTTTTACTTTTATTTACAGTACTTTCAGCAATAAGTTTTCACTTTCAGCAATAAGTTTTCAATTTCAGCAAAATAAACGGTATCCAAACACACCATAAATATGTTGATATATGTTGACTATGGGGTATGCTCTACTATACTTATCTCACTTTTTTCTTTTTTTGGCAAGTGAGAGTGGTTATTTTTATTAGATAGTAGCGTATAATTGTATAAATTTTCAAGTTTGTTATTACGTAATAATAGGTAATAACGGATAAAAGAATGATGGTTGTTATATATGAAGAAAGAGAAATAATTAAAAAAAATTGATATTTTAATAAAATGTAGTGTAAAATAGATAATATGATGTGTGGTTTTTTGAAAAATGAGTATGTAAAATAGAAAAAGTAAGTTATTATACTAAAATAGATGGAAAAATTTTTTTTTGCATGAGTTGGCGAAAATGCTCTAAAAATAGATTTTACAACCAAACGTTTTTTTTTAATTTAAATGGGTCCATCGACTACCATAAGGACAATGTGCCCTTTTGTTATGCTTTACCACATTTTAACCATCCTAAAATAAAAGAATCCACCCCCCCCCCCCCCCCCCCCACCCCCCCACTTTCTGTTTAAAATGATGCTGTTTTTTAATAAATTAATAGCAAGATTCTACTAGCATATTGACATTGATGTAAGAATTTTACTAACGTGTGCCCTAAGGGCACACAATAGTATACAATTTTTGGAAAAATTTTTATCAGAAATTGAAAAAGTTTTGACAGTTTTTTCAATTCTCAATAAAATTTTTCCAAAAACGGATTTGTTAATGTATGCCCTTAGGGCATACATTAACCGGACTCTTGATGTAATACTCGATGAAGTAAATTGTATGTTTTATAGTCAATGGACTGATTTAGTGCTCGTTTGGCATTGTGAACAATGTGAAGTAGAGTTTTAATTGAAAAAAGCTTTAGTATTTTGACTGCGTGCCAAATTACATGCTCTATAGTTCTAGATTCATAAAGCATATAGTGAATTGTAGAGTTTTTTTTTGGCTAGATGCTCCAAATTTAGCAGCTTCAAAGGGAACCCTTTAGCTCTTTTTTAGTGGTTTGGGGAATTTTTGGCTTAAAATGCTTGTTAGCGCAAAAAACTCTTTATGGCAGACCCTTAGAAATGACCCAAAACTTAAAGGATGTAATATGCCTTAAGAAGAATGGACACTTCATTTAGGAGGCTGTACCTATGTCATACCGGTGTTGTATTAACTATTTTATGTTAAAATTTTTCAGAAATTGCTCGTGCTACCGTATCGTACCATGTTTGTGTCCGTGCTTCCTAGAATATGCCTAATTTGAATAATGATGCAAATGTGGTTTAGGTGAACTTATTGATTTGCTTAAATGTTGTGTTTCTGCACTTTCCTATCAGTTGGAGCAGTTTATTATGTACTACCTGGAAATTAGCTCGTGGTTTGTGTGTTATGTGTTGCTATGGTTGATTTTGATCCTTTATAGAAAAGAAAGGAAAATTAGAATTAGATTGGCTATGTTGATATTAGGATTTTCAAAACCATATTAGATTGGATTGTTTTAAGGGAAAATGGTTTGATGCTTGGGAACATTTTGAAATTACTAGCGTTAGTTGAAGTTTTCTGACCTTGGCTTGGATCGAATATGGCAGATGCGTGTCCGTGTATCTAGGGAATTCCTGGAGTCAATTGAGAAGAACGTTCTATGTGAGCGTCCTGCTTGGCGAGTTGATGCTGCCAAGGTTGATACAGATTGTGATTCCACGCTCCTTATAAGTGATCATTCGCTTTTTCCTGGTAATTTCTGTCTCTTAGAATTTGGTCGAATAATTATCCTGCACTTGGTTACAATTTCTGTCAGACGGAAATATTTACAGGTGTGCATCTCACACAAGTATCACACTTAGGACTTAGCAAGCAGGTAAAAAGGATCTTAGCTTTGAAACCTTAGCTTATTCAAAAATCAGATGGTTACCTTACTAATATATTTTAATCTCAATTCAAATCCAGCTAATGTTTTTTTCATACTTGTTTTAGTTGCTATTACTTAAAGCTAGCCCATTCCCTTATATTTCCACTTAAAATTTATTTGGTAAAAAACATGCAGCCCCATTAGATGGTGAGTTGTAAGATATTTGATAAATACTAATTTGTCCCAAAAGTTTAAGAGAAATGCTGAATTTAATCTTTAACCATTATTCTAACACTATCTCTCACATGTGGGCCTAAACTCCCCTTTAATAAGTGGGACCTAACATGTGAGATATTTAACATTTTAAATGAGAGGTAGGATGAAAATAGAGATCGAATTTAGGATCTCATGCTTTGATATCATGATAAATTATTGATTGTTCGAAATGGTGAATTTAATCATTAAATCATAATTCTAACAATATTCATGTTTCAAATAGACAACTGTTGAAGAAGGGTCGCGGCATTAAAATTCATTAGAAGATCATGCTACTGTGCATGTAGGAATTTCTAGCACTTGCACTTTTTTTTTTTTTTTTGGGGGGGGGGGGGGGGGGGGGGGGGGTGTGGGGTGGTGGGGAGAGAAGATATACAAGAAGCCTCAATATACTGGCGCACACAAATACAACCCCTCAATACCCTAGAGGACTAGGCCATCTGTCCCACATTTTGAATACAACTCTCAACCCCAAGAGGTTAGGGAACCAAAAGAGTAAAATCAGAAACACCTATAAAATTTACCACTCACACGTATAAAAAAAATATAGCATCACAATGGTTAATGTAATTAATTTGGTCATTAATCACTATCTCGTGTTCTAGGAAGCCACCCGGATGGAAATTCTGATAGGAATTGTATACTGCCAATGGGTGGGCACCTGATTTCTTCTTAGAAATTGTAATGCGTTAAACAGCTATTTTGATCTTCAAATCAAGCACCAAAATCTCCTTGATGATCTGCATCGTGATTATGTCATCTAGTATAATATTTAAAGAAAAAGAGTGGTAGTTAATTCTGCTTTTTCCATGTTTGGTACTCTCAAAGGTGTACCCTGAATATCTGTTGAGATAAAGGTGCACTCCCTTACTATTTTAAAAAAAATTATGTTTCATAATGGTGTTAATTTTTTTTAGTGACTCTTGAATGATACTTTCAAATTTAATGCTAAGTAATTTTTTTAGTTCATTTCTTTTTGTTCCATTTTCCCAAATGTAGCCCAAATGTGGATTTCTCCCTTGTTCAAGATTCATATCTGAAGGAAATGCTGTTAAACGGATCATATCTCTGTTCAGAATGCACCAAACCCTGAAGTTGCATCAAGGAGAGGTCCTCACTCCTCCCCCACCACCCCCCCCAAACCCCCACCCCCCCCCCCCCCCCCCCCCCCCCCAAAAAAAAAAGTTTCTGGTTCCCTCCTCTTGTAATGGTGCTGTTGGGGTCAAGTTAGTTTGTGTCAAACCTGTATTTGTGTTTGATCCAATGGGTCAGATACCACTTTTGAAATTTGTGCACTTTTTTTTTGGCGTATAAGCATTCTCCTTCAATAATGATATTAATTTCTTTTTTGTATGCTTTTAAGACTTGAGAAATGATATATCCACAACATTTTTACTACAAATTTTAAGTGGCAGATTGTTACTGGTTGTTATTGTTAGAATAAAAAAATAATCTTAGTGTTAGATTCAAATTTGAACTAATAATAACTAACCACCTATGATTTGTCATAAAAATGTTGTAAAAATGATATAGACGTAACACCTCTCTTTAAGACTCTGACCCACTCCACTTTTTATTATAGATATCAGAATTAAGTGAATACAATCCTCTCAATCTGTTCTCCAAGTCTGAGGACAAATACACAAAGCTATCAACGATCTCTTTACCACGCCACAGAATAATTTCCGGGTATTTTTGAATGGTTCTCTCATATTCGGGGGCTTGGGTGGTGGTGCAGACAGTACTAATGTTGTGGCTAGTGAAGCATTTGAAGATGCACTCAAGCCTGTCATTAGGGAAGATAGTGGCCTGCGCACAAAGATTTTCCTACAGCTTGTTTCCGAGACAGTTTGTAAGTCTGGAATACTGGATCAGCTTCTTGATGTCCAGAAGCTGGACAATTTTGACATAGAAGGAGCAATTCATGCTTATTATGACATTATTTCTAAGTCTTGTCTAGTATGTGGAGAATTGGGTGAAGAAGAAGTATCACATAGATATGCCTCTTTGCATTCCATTCCTATGGATGAAAGCTTGAAGATTGTGAAGGACTATTTGGTAGCTGCAACTGCAAAGGACTGTAGTCTGATGATTAGTTTAGACCAAGGGCAGATGGGGATTTGGGATCTCCATATAATGAAGTACACCTAGAGTCAACCAACCAAACTTTTGATTACAAGTTTGGCGGCTCGACATTTGAGGATTTCATATAAGGCCAGTCTTACATTTTATTATCATGATGTCCTGAAAATTCCTTTTATTTTATTTTATTTTATTGTTGCTCAGGAGAAGTGGAATTATTGAGAAAATTGATACCAGGGCCAAAAGTTTGGAATTATATGATTTCTTAAAAATCTAAAGTAAAATCAAATTGTTTCTAACATATTAAATAAGTTAATTTCTAAGTTGAAAGTTGAATTTCTCAACTACAAGGTGTCATTTTTCATGACATTGATGGCTTACTTGAGTTGCAATTTTCTAGGCATCTTTCATTGACCTGGATTTGAAACCTTTGAAGAAGATGGGCGAATATCATGAGTTAGACAAGAAGATAGTGAGCTGCTATACTAAGATGGTGGACACAGAACAAGAAACAGATGAAGCCACAAGCTGGAGGCTTATACTAGTAATAAAGATTCAATATAATGCCATGGAGGATAATTTTCTGCTGAAGATTCTATTGGTAAGTGCTTCTCTACCTTGATCTTGCTGAAATGTTGATCAAAGGGCTTCTCTACCTCGATCTTGCTGAAAGGTTGATTAAAGGGCTTCTCTACCTCGATCTAACTCGCTATCTTCTTGTCTAACTCATAATATTTGCCCATCTTTGAAGAAGATGGGCGAATATTATGAGTTAGACAAGAAGATAGTGAGCTGCTATACTAAGATGGTGGACACAGAACAAGAAGGAGATGAAGCCACAAGCATGGAGGCTTATACTAGTAATAAAGATTCAATATAATGCCATGGAGGGTAATTTTCTGCTGAAGATTCTATTGGTAAGTGCAAGTAGTTTGATAGGGCATTCTTTTACGCAACTGTCATTATGTTTGTAGTGGTGCAGGTGAGAACTGCTCATTTCATCCTGTGGTTGAGGCAAACAGATTTTCCTTTATAAAATATTTTTCTTTTGTATTCTTTTCATGGTAATTTACACTTACGGAACTGTAAGAAAATTCTCACAAACGTTTTAAATTTTAGTTCTTATTAATTAGTTGTTTTGAGAAATTGCATATTAGTAAAGTGTGTTTTTTTGGTGGGCTATATTTCTTTTTCAGATGACATTTGGAGAGCAAAATACAGAGAAAGAACCAGGCACACCTGTAATAAAACACTGCCCAAAATCCGTACCCTTCTCTTCCTTTAGTTTGTTGTAGAAAGCTGGTAATGACCCAAATACATCATTGAGATCGTTGCTATAAAGATCATTCAAGCAGATTCTAAGTTCTGGAGTTGGGCAGCCTAGGTTGCTGCATTTGGAATATATGATATCTATTATCTCTGTGATCACAGTTAAGGTGTTGGGTCCCGATGAGCAACCCAAGTCAGCAATGCCCATGCTCTCCGGCAAAATTTTGCACAATAGTTCAATTATGGCTTCCTCGGTTACAGTCTTTGTGATAGATATTATCTTGCTCTACCAAAAAAAGAAAAAAAAAAAGAATATGAATTAGTTTCCCCCATTATAGTTGGTACACAAAACTTATTGAAAGATTTTCAATTTTATAGTTTTATTTGCTTATGTAAAGCTTTTTATTTTCTAATTGCATTCTAATAGTAATAAGTTTTAAGCAAAAAACTGCATCTAAACAAACAATAAATAGCTAAAATATGTGAATTGTGAAGTGAAAAACATGGGCATGATATTTCCAACATGCACGCTTTTTTAATTGAATGATAAAGGTTTTGCTATTTGTTTTTCATGTTTTGGAAGATAAAAATTACTTGAAGATCAAATTCATACTGTGTATGTAATGATTCAGATAAAGGAAGCCGATTAACCGAACCTGAACTTTTGACTTCTTAGCATAGCTAGTTTCGCCTGCTCCTTTGTTCCTGTGAAGTACTAGCACGATTTCCATCTATCTCTTTCAATTCTGTAAGGTTGAATTTATTCAATCATTTATTGGCTTTATTCCGTGCCAAATTTGTTTGTAATTTAGCAATAAGATACTCTGTATTTAGGTGGGATTCATGTAAGTGTAGTGTGTGAAAGAGTGTGAAGAAATCTCAGAAGTGTGCAATTTAAGGGAGTCTCGTGACTAGATCTCGCGACTGGCAAGTCGCTAGAATGGCACACGTGTGAAGCATACAGGGGGAGCTGAAGGGTCACGCCAGTTATTGTACTACAAAACAAAACTTTCAGTTTGGCCAGACAGTTAGCTCACGACTCAAACTCGCGACTCGTTCCAGTCGTGAGCTCGAGTCGCTAGAATGCCTTGTTTGGTTGTAACTGACTCTTTGCATTCCTCATGCACCCTACTATAAATACCCTTATACCTACGAAATGTCGAGAGCTTCTAGGGAGAATTTTGAGAGAGAAACCCTAGAGAAAAACAAGATTGACTCATCCACAATATTCATCCTTTAATTCTCCAAATTTCTCTACTCTCACCCTCTCCATTGACATATCCTTGAGAGGTACATTTAGCCAAATCTTTATCTTACCATACTTATATCTGTGAGAAGGTATTTAGGTGCTTAAGAAGCAGTTTAGAAGGGACCAATTCATTTTGGTTGATGCAATGGGCTATTGCGAGATTCAGTAAACTAGAGAAGACAAGGTTCGGTGTAACCCTGTTGGAGCAAGAAGATTGGAGGGCTTAGGTGCATTGGGTAAATTAGGCTTGGAGGGTCTTTTGCTATTCATGTATCCCAACTTTATTCTCTAGTGGATTATTGACTGCTTGGAGGGCGGCGGAGAGGTTTTATGCCGAGTACTTCGGTTTCCTCTTCAATAACACATCGCCGTGTTATCTTTGTATTTGCATCTTTCTTCCCTTTCTCTTTACCTTTTAATTACTGCTGTGATTGTGATTAATTATAGTTTAGAGTGTGTTACTTGTTTGGGTTTAGCTTATATTCATATTCCACACATATATTGTTTGATTATAAGCTTGTGTTGGTAATTTGTAAATTGGGAGTCTAAACGTTCATAGGTGTTTTACACCCTATTTGAACTTTCAAATTCAAAACCAAGTGAATCTCAGACAATAATCCTTGAAACCTAAGACAGGTTAATGGCCAAATTTTTTTTGTAGAGGAGCTACACAAAGCTTCGTAGTGAGGAATACAAGATTGCAGTACTCTATATATTGACAAAAATTTCTTGTTTGTGGTATAGTTACAGTATAACTACGTGGAGATCTGGGAACCGGGATTCTTTTGATGTTTGAACAGGGAAAAAAAAAATCCTCTTTATTTGATTTAATATTAGTTAGAAACACTTCTCTATAAGAAAGAATAGAAAATCAATTAGAAATACTTCTCTATTAGAATAGCATTTTATTTTCTAAAAAGTTATCTCATTTTTTAATATTCGGTAACAATGTTAAAATGAGTTAAAAAGTTATCTTTTAACTTTTCTTGCTTAATTAGCTTGCAACTAGATAGAATTGTTTATAAAATAAAAAAAAATAAAAAAAAAAAATAAAAAAAAAAAATTCACTGCATGCTAAATAAGGTAGTAGAAAATAACTCTATCTCATGCTAAGTTAAATAAGAAAAATCAAGAGATAATTTTTTTTCACCTATTACACAAAAAAAATGTAAAAAATTGTCTTCACTAAAATTTTTTCATAGAAACAAATGGAGTGTAACTATCATGTGGCAATATACCATGCATGTATACCCTCACTCTATGTTAATTTGGTTGGGTTGAAAAGGAGGAGGATGAAAAAGAGGGGAAGGGAAGTTGGGGAAAAATACAAGTTTTCTACAATTTGGTTGATGAAAGAAAATGAAGGGGAAGGAATATGGAATGGGTGATTTTCCACATGAGATACAAATTTCAGTCCCCCAAATTGGAGAGAGAAAAGAGGACAAAAAATGTGAAAAATTCAATTACTATTTTGCACTTTAAACTGTGTCACTTTCTCTTCCTTTCTTGCCATTTCTCCACAGACAAACACAAATTACACAAAATTTCAAATTTTGATGAACTTTACTCATAGAGATAGGTTGGTGTTACATCGAACACTTAACCTTGATGGTGCAAATGGATTACTGTCACCTTATTAGCACTATATCTTAAGTCCTTGAGTCTCCAATTTAGTGTCCGTTTGGGATTCACTTAATTTGCTGAAATTGAAATTTTTTTGCTGAAAGTGTTATAGATAAAGGTAAAAGTTAGCTGAAATAGTATAGTGAAACTCATGAATAGTACGAAAAAGTGTAGTGGGACCCATGAGTAAGAACAAAAATAAGCTAAATAGTAAAATAAGTTGGCAAAATAATCCATGTCAAACGTACACTTAGGGTCTGTTTGAGATCTGCTTATTTTGTTGAAAATATTATAGATGAAGGTAAAAATTAACTGAAATAATATAATGGGACCCATGAATAGTACTAAAAGTGCAGTGAAACTCATAAATAATACAAAAAATAAGCTGAATAGTAAAATAAGTTGGCAAAATTAATCATGCCAAACAGACACTTAATTTCTAGATTATTCTTATTTCTTGGAATCTAATTCCAAGGAATATAAATTTAAGTAACTCCTTACTAAAATAATCATGTATGATATTTTGAATAATTAATTATCATTAAATTTGTCTCAAGAGGATGTTTCTTTTCTCTTATTAAAATTATAGATTCCATCTTGAGGAATAATGTTCTCACAACGCTACACGTGATTGCTTAACATACTAAAATATTGGCTATACAAGATCTCACTCCCGCATACATCAAAGTAACATACATTTCACATTTGAGCCCTGATGTCGCGGAAGCTACAAGAAAACAAATCCGTTGCCTTCTGAATGGAAAAAGAAACTAAACACGTTAGTTTCTGAATAAAAACCTTGAATCTACGAGGGGTCCCTTAAATCCTCAACTTCATTCTGGAATCCACTAGAGAGATGTAGACAAAGTCCGTATTTGATAAATCTGAAAAACTAATTTTCCTTGAAGGCTACAATATGTTTAAATAGTAAAAGAAACCCTAGGCCAGCTATAAAAATGCCTAGAAACCCTAATCCGCACTAATCACATAATTAGGTGGCAAAACAATGATTTTTGCCAAAAATAACAAAATTTAGATAATTACAGAAATTGAAAATACTATCTCTAAAAGGCGTCCCAAAATAGACGACACTTTATTCTGACTTTTAAACTAAAATTTATTAAGGAAAAAACAAATACTCCCTCCGTCCCAAATTGTTTGGCCTGTATTCCATTTTGGGATGTCTCAAAATTATGTCTTGTTTGAAAAGTCAAACACTATTCATTTATTAACTTTCCCTTTATGCCCTTAATTTATTTGTGGGAGAATTCTTTTAATTAAAAAATAAATTAAAACCCTAAATTTTGAAATCCACTATTCATGTCATCTTTATTCAAATTATATATAAAAAAAGCTTTAAAATAATTTTTTGATAAATTTGTTTAAGGGTAATATCAGAAATTTTTAAATTTTTTCAAAGAGATAAGGCAGTTAATGATGTTTCCCCAAATAATTGGGTTTGTCTAACTAGGCCAAATAATTTGAGATGTAGGGAGTATTATTATAAATAGCAAAAATACTGTTTTTGGGGCCTTAATGAAGGAATTTGCCTAAATTTAGGCGACACTCATGTAACCATGAGTCTGGATTAGAATGCCGTTTCTCTTCAACTTGCCAAATTTCATGCAATTTCGACACTATCACTGAGATGGCCTCTACTGGCACCCTCTTTTGATTTTGTGTTGTGACTTTTGGCGCCTCTGTTGCTCCAAAAAAACATGTGCTGTGTGTTCTATATTAAGTCCACAATAGGACTGAGAATTAATGTGTTTAGCAGTCAAGAGTTCTTTTTGTAAGTGATAGTAGTTTATAGAATAACAATTCACAACAATCTAGTTCAATGTATTCCAAATACACCACCGTATTAATCGGAAGTCTCCACTTCCATGATTAGGATAGATAATCATCATTGACATATTATGCTTTTATAATATGAAATGCTCAATTTCATCACCAACTACAAACCAAGATTTATGAGTTTACAAGGAATTGCAATTTTAGATTTTCTGTATGTGAATTTCATTCCCATATTAAATCATATACAATGCATCTCTTAGACTATACATAATTTCCAATGTTCATATAATTATTAGATAACAATACTCTATCATTTATAATCAAAAAAATGTCATACAAATTAGATTTTAGGGTATAAATTCTAGAAAAGTCTTACGTGTGAATAATTTTTTGCATAAGGAAGGGTATATATTTATATGGAAAAAATTTATTGCATGTCAATGGCACGGACATACAAGTACGCGACAACTGAAAAAAAGAAAAAGAACAAAAAAGAAAAAAAAAAAGAACAAAAAAAAGTGAGTTGAAGACATAGTTTCCAACTTTAAATCGTGTCATACTTTTTTGCAAACTTATGTGTGAGGGCACACGAGTGTGCAACAAACACCGCCCCATGTATATTACATCCATGATCCATGCACCATGTTTTGCACATTTGTTTGGATTGTCTCCCTACCGCTTAAACGTTTTTTCAGACATATCAACCGTCATCGATCGTATGTACCATGGTGATTGGTGGCATGTTTTTTGCGTGTCTTATGCTTGACCATGCATCAGTGTCCCACACTCCCACTCCATTCATTCTATTCATTCTTTATACAAATATTAATAACCTGCAGAGTCAATGTATATCCTCGAGAGAGAGGCAAAAAGTAAGCTTCTGTTCTTTGCCTGGGAGCCATTAGCACCACTAATACTTGAGCCGATCATCGAAGATCTCTTCGAAGAAGTTTCCCGTTGGACCATATGGAAAACAATTAGAGCATGTTTGTTATCATTGTTTAAACAACAGTTTTCAATGTTTAAACAACTGGCAAATGTGAGACTACTGGCCCCCACAAGACAGCCTTCAAATGAGATAAGATGGAGACCTCCACAACCGGGCCACTACAAAGTGAATGTGGATGGAGCTGTATTTTCCAAAAGGAAGCAGGTGGGTATTGGAGTGATAATACGTGACTCTGGAGGGATGGTGATTGCAGCGCTCAGCCGGAAGCTTGCTTTTCCTTTGGGAGCATTGGAGACAGAAGCAAAGGCAATGGAGGTTGGAGTTCAGTTCGCATTAGACATTGGGGTAAGGGATGTAATACTTGAGGGCGACTCACTATGCATCTGTAACGCGCTTCAAGGACTGGGCGAGGCGTCGTCCTCTATACAAAACATTGTTGCTGGAACGCTTCATCTCGCAAGAGGATTTAGAACTGTGGCTTTTTCACATACAAAAAGGCTAGGAAATGTGCCGGCCCACTTGTTGGCCCAACATGCAGCTAATGTTGAAAGTTACATTGCATGGCTTGAGGAATGTCCTAGCCACGTAGAGATTGCATGTACTAATGATGTTTCATCTTTTTCATTAAATGAATAAAAGTCAAAGTCTTCTCATCAAAAAAAAAAAAAAAAAAATACAATCAACATTACTAGAAATCTCTTACCAAACAGGTCCTTAATTGCAAATCAATCTTCTTGACTCTGAGACTAGTTAGTAAATACACGTACTATTCACATACAGTACGTGTACATCCGTAAGATTGAATTAAACTTCCGTCTAACGTTTTGTTTCCATTGGTACGGAAGTAAACGCATTTTCCTAGACTAAGAGTGGAACATTTTATTTAGCTGAAATTGAAATTTTTTTTGCTAAAAGTACTATAGATAAAATTAAAAAGTAACTAAAATTGTATAGTAAGACTTATGAATATTACTAAAAAAATGTAATAAAACTCATAAATATTAGTAAAAATAAACTAAATAATAATAAAAAAAAGCTAAAGAGGAAAAAAAAAAAAAACCGCCAACTTCAAACACAATCTAAAAGTACAATAGCCATTTGTTACAATTGTCGTAAAAATGAAATTGTTAAATACGTAGTTTTAAGAGCATTAGCAGTAGTGAAGCTAAATAACTATATAACTATTTTAGTTTTATCATAACACAAAAATGCATGTTACAATAGTTTTTTAGCTTTTTGTTATAGTGCACATCAATTTATGGCTGTACACTGTAGCAAGAAGCTAAAAAAAAAAATATTTTATTAAACTTCTCTCTCTTCTCTCATTAAAATAATATTTTCTATTTTTCTTTCTTTCTCTCTCTCCGACATCCCTCATCTCCTTTTTGCTTTAACGGCCAGTTCGCCGGCGGTGGTGCTCATAAAATCCATATAGAACTTACCGAATCAGACACCCAGTCACCGAAGCAAAGCCGATCCACTAAACCCACATCACAAAACACAAACCCATAGAGATAGAGTAGAGAGAAAGATCGAAGTAACGCTAGTCCAAAGATCGAAGCAACGCTGGTCCAAACCTATGGCACAACCCACAAACCCGCGCTGGCGAGGAAGGTGAGAGCCTCTGGTGGTTTGTTGATCGAGTTGTGATGGTGGGTTGTTGATTGGTTGATCTATTGATGCTGTGCTAGATGAACTCGTACCTGGAGCAAGAGCTACAGTGGCGCTACAATGTCCTCAAGCTCTGGATGGCCTCAGAGAAGTCACAGTTCATCAAGGACCACTCTGCCACCATCCGGGCCATCGTTGGAAATGGAAGCAGCGGCGCCGACGCCTTTGGTGGTTTGTTGATCGAGTTGTGGTGGTGGGTTGCTGATTGGTTTGAAATTTTTGGTTGTTGGGTTTTTTCTTTATGGGTTTGGTAACAGTGGTGGGGGTTTGGGTTGTGATCACTTTGTTGGCATCTTGGTTCAAAGAAAGAGAAAGAGACAGAGAGGAAGAGAGAGTAAAAAATAATAAAGAAGGGATATTTAATTGAAGTGGTAAATTTTCTCAACCAAAAAAAAAAAAAAAAAATTGAAGTGGTAAAAAAATATCATTGTTGTGGTGGGGGCAATGGTGGTAGTGACAGTAGTAGCGGTTGTGGTGGTTGCAATTGTTGTTTGTTGTAGTGGATATATTATTTTATTGTGATGTTTATATTATTTTATTGTGTTGAAAGCTAAAATAGATTCACTACTGCTGGATGTTTTGTAAAGTGAGTAGGTAAAATAGATAAAGTAACTTTTTGTGGTGCCAAATAACTAAAATTTTAACTCCACTATTGTGGATGCTCCAACATTCACAACTGGGTAAAAGATAGCCTGACAGAGTAGGATAAATAAGGCCTACTCATATGATGGTGTCAATCAAACATTGGAACAGTGGGAATAAAATATTATAAAACTATCAAATCACTTCCTGAAAAAACTATATAACACAATAATTCCCATTTAATATACTTATTTTATTATATCTTATTATAAAACTTAAATCTAACTATTTTTTTTAAAAAAAACAAAATGTTGTAGAGTATAAACACAAATTATTTTACAACAATTTTATAAACTATTTTTGTGACAAACTCTTACTAATTTTCATCTGTTCTCACCACTAACATTACATTTTTACTTACTAATAACCACTCACTACATTAGTAGTTTGTAAAAAAATGTTTTAAAATAATTTGTAACTCTGTAATTATCCTTTTTAAAATGTTAAAAAAAAATTATGAACTTTTTTTTACACTAAAAAAAATAAAAATAAAAACCATCAAGATGTGTCATCTAGTTGAGTTATAAGGCTCTTGAACATACTTAACAAGAGTTAAATGGTTATGATGCAAAGATTATTGTGTTTATATCAAAAAAATATGATAAATTTTTGAAACGTAATTTTATGAAAAAAGCCAAATTATACTTGTAGGGTCACAGTTTGAGAACCCAAGCCCAAGAGTGAATGGGATGATGGCCTAGTGAGCCCAATACAATAAATTTGTAGAGAGTGGGATGAAGAGTTAGGCCCTAATCAATATGACAACGGCTAAGATGGGTTTTTCTGGCAATCATGCATGAGGGGTGCGTATAAAGTTCAATTTACGTATCGTCTGAGGAGACCAATGTTCTTTATAGACTGAGAGACCAGATTACGAGAGTTATTCCCCCTAATATGGCTCTTTCTTCTAGTTGTTCCGACCCCTAACTTATGGAGGGTCTCTCTTATTTTATAGGTCCCTTTAGGTAATCCTGGCCTTACACCTGTTGATCATCTGGATCTCCACTTGAGTGCCTGTCCTATTAGACACCCCTTCTGGCCTTTTGTGAGTTGCGGTGGCCAAGAAAACACTGTTCAGAGGTCTTCTCCACATAAATGCGGCCAAAAAAGCAGCTGCAATGCATTTAATGCGGAGGTAATAGTCTTTCCTTTAGATATTTTTGCGTTGCCTTCCATCTCGTGAGTTCATGTGGCATGCTCCTGACGCCGATGCCCCCATTGAGCCCATTCTTGTTGCTAGAACATGCAATAGAACGGTGCTAGTCTTGTCCGAGGAGGTTTTCCTCCTCGGACCGTTCATTTTTCCTTTCATATTTATGGGGCGCTAGGCTGGAGTACCCTTCTACCATTTTGTCTCTCCTCGGTCTTTCCAACGATCTTGGGTGAGGCCCAAGGCCTAGTGTACTATCTTTGGGCCTCATCCCTACAATAACCCCTCAAAATTTTGGTTTTTCCCTCTCATCCGAGGAGAAAAAGTGGGGTTTTGATTTGTAAGAGACAATACCACTTATTTCTCTGGTTTACACGTGTCAGAGTGCCACTTTCCCTATTTCATAACTGCTTCTAGCGCTTCGAGGTCCGCGAATCGTCATTTATTGCTCTAGGTGGCACCTTGTTCCCTCTATCAAACGGTGAGGCGCACATCCTACGGTGGATATTTTCTCCTAGAATTCTGAGCGGGGTTATTCCTGCCCCTTTTCTCCCTCTATATAAAGCCTTGAGGGGGCTCATTTCTCTCTTTACTGTGTGAAATTTCAGACACTCCAGAGAACTCAGCGCTCCAACCTACAACATATCCTAGATTCCTAAGCCTCCACAACTCCTCCTTTGAGAAAGTTTCAAGGGGCCCTTTTTACAGGATCAGTGTTGGCTTTCTTGTCTTGTAAGTCTCTGCCTTTTTGAACTTCCTTTTCCTTCTCGGCCAGTCTCCTTGGCCATTTTGATTATCATCTTCTTTACTTGTGCTTTCCAGTCGTTGTCCCTAGAGTTGTCCAAATGAATAGATTCGAAAGTTTGGTAGACTCCCCTACCAAAATAGAAGCCTTTAAACAGAAATACCACATAACCCAGGAGGTTGGTCTGCGACATTGTTCTTTGGAGAAAATCGCTACACATAGGGAGACTGGGGAGGTCGTCATCCTTATGATAGCCTTCTTGGAAGGAGGGGTGACCCTTCCTACGGGTAGGGTAACCCAAGATTACCTTATTAATCATAGGCTGTGCCCCCATCGGTGTGCACCTAATATGTTTAGGATTCTGGGTTGCGTCGATGCCCTTAACGAACACCTTAGGTTGGGACTTACATGGCATGACATGGTCCATATGTACGAATGCCATTCACAGGCTGACGGAGCGTTTTACCTCAAGTCTAGGTCGGCTATTGTCAGGCTTATTTCGTGCCTTCCCAAGTCCAACAAAGGGATGAAAGATGACTACCTCATCGCTTCAAGGGCGTGGCATGATGGTCGTCACTGCCCGACCTAAGAAAAAGAGACAGGTGGGGTGCCTTAGAGTTAGGTTTTCCAGTACAAAACTTAGATTTTTGACCCTACCCATGTCTTTCAATTTGATTTCTTTGGATAACGGAGTTCGGCGCACTGACTGTGTTTGGTTTTTCTGATAATTTTTGCAGATAAGAGGCTGGTTGCTCCTCGGCTCAGTCTCACGAACGTTGCAGCGCTTAACTACTTACTCCGATTGGAGATTTTTGTGAGTGCGGACCAACAACTAAGGGTCGTGCATTTGGTCCTAGATTTTGATCTCATCTCCAAGATTTTTCAAGAGGTCAGACATGCCATTCGAGCAGGTAATCCTCGAATAAATCGTATCGACGTGTCCAAGCTGGACTTCTTGGCACAGCACAACCTTCCACCAGTTATACATCCAGGGCAACAAATTCCTCCTCAGTTTTTAATACCGTTACAACAAGTCCCACTCGAAGAGGCTGCTGTAATGGAAGAAGGAGCTTTCTCCTCGCGCTGGTCACTAGACGAGGAGATAGACCAGTTTCAATTTGGGTCGGAGGAGGAGCCGAAAAAACCAGTAGAGCTCTCGGACTCTGAGACAGAGTCTGACAAACTTTCCATCGCTCGTCTCCCAACGCAAATCGTAACTCGGGTTAATTCAAGCTCCAAGGAAGGAGTAATAGGGCAACAAAAGAAGAGATCGAATATGAGGGGTTTGATGGTGAATACAAATAAGGGGGTAACTCCGGTGGACACTCTCGAGGCCTCAGTCCTCGCCAATCTTCCTCCTCCTCCACCTCTTGCCAACATCGGACTGTGTGCTGACCCTGATCCGAAGAGAAAGAGGCCCGTGCAGGAGCTAGAAGAGGGGGAGTTACCCCTTCAAAGGGGCACGAAGTAGCAAAAAACTAGGATATGAAGGATAGAAGGTCCAAGTCCATCGACAGCAGGGATGATGCAGAGGTGTGCTGTCAAACGCGCGCGTGGGCCCTAGTGATGGAGATGGACAGCGTTCCTATCCCTTACGATTCTTCAATAAGGGAATCTAGCAGGGGGCACTTTGCTTATTTGGCCCAAGCCCAGGAGCAGCCTCTCCTCCTCCCTAAGGATATGGATGCCCTCTGGCAGACAAGGCAACCGGATCTCTTTATGTCGTTAAAGAAAAACCTCGCTGTGGTGAGTGAGCTTCCAACTTATACATGTATGTTTCTTTCTATTACAAGCATTAACTGCTCTACTACTTTTATGCAGGTCACTCAGCAGGTCTATGTTGCTGAGTAATGGGTTCGAGATGCCCATCGTAAGCTTGAGGTCAAGTTTCAATCTCAGCGCGAAATTGATAGGGCACTTGAGGAAGAAAAGGAGGAAAAGGCGCACCTGGCCGAGAAGTTGAAGAAAACGGAACAGGAGCATTCCAGCGCTCTAGTGGGGCTAAAAAATGCTGAGACCCAAGCCGAGGACCAGCAGAAGTAGCTGTACACAATGGAGCTTAACTTGGCCACCTAGAAGCAGTTTGTCCTAGACCTAAGGGCTGAGCTACAGAGGGTCAAGGATGCAGCAAATGAGGCAGCTCGAAAGGCTAAGAAAGATACTGAAGTTGTAGTGGCCACGACCTATGAGCGTGGGGCGGATGAGACAGAAAGAAGGCTAGCCGAAAAGGTGGCCGAGGTATGCAGGGCTTACTGGACTATGTCCTGGACGGAGGCACTCAATAGTGCAGAAGTCCCTGCTGACTCGGACCTGAGAAAGGCTGAGAACGTGTATTTTCCAGAACATATTCGAGAAGTTCCAGCCAATCTCCCTCCGCCCACTGATCTCCCCCTTTCGCCTCTTGAGCAGGTCTCTGATGCGCCAGCCTTTGCTGTGGGCACTGAAGTTCCCTTAACGGAGGTTGGGAAGGGTAAGGAGCCCTTCCCCTTGGTCGGGGATCCTTCTTCTGAAGATAACATCCCTATCAAGGACATGGTTTCCCAGGCCAAGGCGAACGAGTCCAAGGTCACTGATTCCAAAAAGGGAGCTCTTCCTCAGTAGATAACTCAAGAGTTTTAACTTGGTCAAATAACTCAAAAACTCTTGCCTGCACAGGGCTGTTAATTTGAAGATTTGGCTATATCTTAGTGAAAAACGAACAAGTATCATGAACTACCTAAATGCTCAGAAAACATGTCAAATAGAGTTTCGATTTAGGCATTTTTATAAAAATTTGTAGCAAAGTGTTAACCTTCCTACATCAGTTGGTCCAAGGACTCCAGGCCTGACAGAGTTTCGGTTTAAACACTTATAAAAATTTGTAACTTAGTGTTAACCTTCCCACATTAGCTGGTCCAAGGACTCCAGGCCTGACAGAGTTTTGGTTTAAACAATTATAAAAATTTGTGACTTAGTGCTAACCTTCCCACATCAGTTGGTCTAAGGACTCCAAGCCTGACTGAGTTTCGGTTTAAACACTTATAAAAATTTGTAACTTAGTGTTAACCTTCCCACATTAGCTGGTCTGAGGACTCCAAGCCTGACTGAGTTTCAGTTTAAACACTTATAAAAATTTGTGACTTAGTACTAACCTTCCAACATAAGCTAGTCCGAGGACTCCAGGCCTGACTGAGTTTCGGTTTAAACACTTATAAAAATTTGTGACTTAGTGCTAACCTTCCCACATCAGCTGGTCCGAGGACTCCAGGCCTGACTGAGTTTCGGTTTAAACACTTGTGAAGGAAGGAAAACATGAAATGCAATGTCCTTAAATGGCAAATGGGCATTTTTGACAAAGGAAAACTTTCATTGACTAGTAGTAATACCTTTTCAGGTTGTTTACATTCCATGGGCGTGGTATTACATGTTCGTATAAGTCCTCCAAAAAATACACGCCTACGCCAGCTACCGAGGTGATGTGGTATGGTCCCTCCCAATTAGGCCTAAGCTTTCCCCATGCTGGGTTCTTTGCAGTACCTAGGACCTTTCTCAACACCAAATCACCAGGTGTCAATGGTCTTAGCTTCACGTTAGCGTCATAACCTTACTTGAGCTTATGCTAGTAGTATGCCAACTGAACCATTGCATTTTCCCTTCTTTCCTCAAGTCTAAGCATTTTTCCAACAGCTCGTTGTTAATGGCCGGATCGAATGAGCTAGTTCTTAACATTGGGAAATCAGTCTCCAAGTGGATGACAGCTTCAGCTCCGTATGTCATTGAAAAAGGGGTCTCCCCGGTTGACCAACGAGGTGTGGTTTGGTAAGTCTATAGGACATGAGGCAATTCGTCCACCCATTTTCCCTTTGCGTCATCTAATCTCTTCTTAAGTCCGCTCACAATAACTTTGTTAACGGCCTCAGCTTGTCCGTTTCCTTAGGGGTAGGCTGGGGTATAGTACCTATTGGTAATTCCCAAGTCACAATAGTACCTCCTAAAAGATTTGCTATTAAATTGAAAACCGTTGCCCTAGATGAGGGTACGAGGGACTCCAAAGCATGTAACGATATTCTTCCATACAAATGTCTTAGCATCCGCATCCCTAATATTTGTTAGGGGCTCGGTTTCAACCCACTTAGTAAAGTAGTCTGTGTCGATTAGTAGATATCTCTTGTTCCCCGCTACCTTAGGGAAAGGGCCCACGATGTCTAAGCCCCATTGAGCGAATGGCCAGGGGCTGGACAACGGATTAAGTACTCCCCCTAATTGGTGTATATTTGGCGCGAATCTTTGGCATTGGTCGCACTTCTTTACATACTCTTGTGCTTCTCTTTGCATATTGGGCCACCAATAACCTTGAGTGATGGCTCTGTGTGCCAATGATCTACTTCCCCTGTGGCTCCTGCAGATCCCCTTGTGTAACTCCTCAAGGAGCAATTCCGTCATCTCGGGGTGTACGCATAGCAGGTACAACCCAGAATAAGAGCGCTTGTACAATTTCTAGTCCTCGGATAGCCAGAATCGAGAAGCTTTCCTACGTATTTTCTCTTCTTCTGATTTTTTCTCAAGAAGGGTGTCTTCCTTTAGGAATAGCAATATGGGGTCCATCCAGCTAGGTCCCACCCTGACTTGATGAATACGAATCGTCCCTTCGTTCATCCCCGCGAGCTTGCACAGGTCTTCCACGATAATGACTCGAGGTAAGCTCTGTGCCGAGGATGTTGCGAGTGTGGCCAGGGAGTCGGCATGGGCGTTTCCGCTTCTAGGGATATGTAACAGGTTGAAAGACTTGAATTCCGCCTGTACATGCCTAACCTGGCCCAGGTACTTCTGCATTCTTTCATCCCTCGCCTCAAACTCTCCTTTCACTTGTTCGATGACTAATCTCAAGTTAGAGAATGCCTCTATTGCCCTTCTGCCAATCTTCCAAACCATGGTCATTCCCTCTAGCAAAGCCTCACATTCGGCTTCGTTGTTGGTGGCTGAAAAGCCTAGTCTAAGTGATTTCTCAATAACGATCCCTTCGGGGGATGTTAGCACTAACCCCACTCCGGACCGCCTTTTAGTTTGCTACGCCGTCAATGTGAACTTTCCAAGATAAGGGGCCCTGCTGGATGATCGCGCCAACTGATTTTTCATCCATGTGTTGTGCCTTTGTTTCTCCCTCTGATAGGGATTCAACGAACTCGACCATTAAATCCGCCAGGACTTGGCCCTTGATAGAGGTGCGGGGCATGTACTTGATATCAAAAGCCCTCAGGATTGTGGTTGGTGATCTTCCCAATATAATCAGCATTTCGGAGCAGGGCTCTGAGCGTAAACTGAGTCAGGACAACCACCGTGTGCGCCTGAAAGTAATAAGGGAGTTTATGCGTGGTGTGTACAATTGCCAGGACAACCTTTTCCAGTGGTAGGTAACGGACCTCGGCTTCATATAGCAATCTGCTTACGTAGTACACTGGCTTTTGTATGCCACCATCGACTTGTATTAGGACCAGGCTGATAGCATGAGGGGCCACGATGATATAAGTGAATAGGACTTCATCCTCCTCAGGTCTGGACATTATGGGAGGCCGAGAAAGGTAATCTTTAAGCTGCTAGAAGGCCGAGGTGCACTCTTCGGTCCATTCAAACTCCTTCCACTTATTCAATAATCAGAAGAAGGGTTGGCATCTTTCTACTGACCGATAGATGAATCGGTTTAAAGTTGTAGTCATTCCGTTAGCTTCTAGACTTCTTTGGAGTTTCGAGAGGGTTGCAAGCTATTGATTGCCTTGATTTGGTCGGGGTTGACTTCAATCCCCTTATGAGTTACCATGTAGCCCAGAAAGTTGCCTGACCCCACCCCAAAGGAACACTTGGAAGCGTTAAGGCATAACTTGTATTTCCTCAAAACTTCAAAAATGTTTCCGAGGTCTTTCAAGTGTTTGGATACTATTTTGCTTTTGACCACCATATCGTCTATATAGACTTCAATGCTTTTCCCTATCTGTGGTTCAAACATTTTGGTCATTATCCTCTGATAGGTAGTCTCCGCGTTTTTTAGACCAAACGGCATTACCTTGTAATGGTAGTTTCCGGTGGGAGTGACGAAAGCAGTTTTTTCTTGGTCTTCCAGGGCGAGTGGTATTTGGTGCTATCCTTGAAAGGCGTCTAGGAAACTCATCCGAGGATGGCCCATTGTCGCGTCCACCAATTGGTCTATCTTGGGCATAGGGAATGGGTCCTGGGGACAAGCCCTGTTTAGGTCGATGAAGTCCACACATACTCGCCATTTCCCGCTCTTCTTCTTTACCACGATCGTATTGGCCAACCATTCGGGGTAGAACACCTCTTTGATAGCCCCTGTCTGCTTGAGCATTTTCACCTCTTCCCTAACAGCATCAGAGTGGTCCCTGGATGAACGCTGAGGATGCTGCCTTTTGGGAGTGGCAAAGGGATTAACGTTTAGATGATGAAGAATAAAGCTTGGGTCTACTCCTGGGGCCTCGTAAGCATCCCAGGCGAACACGACGACGTTTCTTCTTAGAAGTCCTAACAATTCTTCCTTCTTTGGTGCGGGCATTTGAGCCCCTATCTGAAAAAACTTTTCTGGGTCATTACTGATAACAACTTTTACCAAATCTTCACATTTCGCCTCCTCGGCCGATCCGTTCACGGACGATGCCGTGCTCGCTAATTGCTATAAACCCTCATTAGTAGAGACCGAGGATTCAGCTTCGGGCTGACGCTGGATGGCGACTACCAGGCATTGCCGCGGACTGGTTTCCTATAATCTCTTCAATTCGTTCCCTGGACGAGTACTTCACTTTCTGGTGGAGGGTAGAGGAGGTAGCCCCTAGAGTGTGAAGCCATGGTCGTTCGACAATAGCTGTGTATTAGGAGTACGCATCTACCACAATGAAGTCCACCTACACTACTTCTGATCCAATCTGTATGGGCAGCCTGATTTGTCCCTTTGGAATGACGACTTTCCCATCGAAGCTCACTAGGGGCGAGCTATAGGGTGTTAGGTCTTCTGTCTTCAAGTTCAGCCCCCAGTATAGGTCGGGGTACATTATTTCGGCACTACTGCCCTGGTCTACCATCACCCTCTTCACGTCATATCCCCCAATCTTGAGGGTGACTACCAAAGTGTCGTCATGGGGTTAGATGGTTCCGATCTTATCCTCATCTGAGAAGCCCAAAATCGGCTGCACATCTAGTCTTGCCCTCTTTGCTTCCTGCTTCGCCTCCTCAGCGGGTAGCCGAGCCACGGAAAATATCCTGGAAGGGCAAGATCCAGTTCTCCCCGGAGCAGCGAAGATGATATTGATCGTCCCTAGAGGAGGTCTCGAGGATTCATTTCCTCGGAATCTTGAGTTTGTCTGGCCTTCCTGACCACTGGAGTGGTGCAAGAGCTGTTTCAATTTTCCTTCACAGATGAGCTGATCTAGGTAGTCCCACAGGCTTCTACAATCCTCAGTGGTATGCCTGTGGTCTTGGTGATACTGGTAATAGAGGCTGTGGTTGCGCTTTGCTTGGTTCCCCGCCATTTTATTTGGCCATTTGAAGAACGGTTCTTTCCTGCTTTTTTCCAGAACTTAATGCACTGGTTCTCGGAACACGGCGTTAACTGCTTGCAGATAAGCAGACCTTGGCCGCCCGATGAAGTCCCTACAAGGTCGGTCATTGCTATGTCGATCCGACCTGAAATCCCTCCTCTCCTAAGGGATAACCTTCTCATTTCCTTTCCCCTGCTGCTGATCCTTCTCGACCCTTTTATACTTGTCAATTCGGTCCATGAGCTGGAGTACACTAGTAATTGGTTTTCCAATTAGGGATTTCCTCAGACCGTGATCAGTAGGGAGGCTAAGCTTAAAGGTGCTAATGGCTACATCATCGAAGCCACCATCTATCTCGTTGAATGTTTTCCAGTATCTACCCGAGTAGACTTTTAGCGTTTCTCCCTCTCGCATGCTTTGGGATAATAGGGAGGCCAGGGACCGAAGGACCCTATTGCAAGTGACGAAGCGGGAGTAGAATGCTTGGGTGAGCTCTTTGAAAGAGCTTATAGAGTTTTTTTTCAGGCCATCAAACCATCTTATTGCGATGGTGACTGGATGGGAAAACCTTGCACATCAGGGCTTCGTCCCTAGAATGGATATTGAAATGGCTCACATGCTCTAAGGGGTCTGTCTTGCCGTTGTACATGGTGAAAGTTGGTTGGGTGAATCGTCGTGGAAGTTTAGCCCCCTCAATCTTGCATATGAAGGGTGACCTGGAGATTTGGTCAAATGCCTTGCTTACCACGTCGTTTCCCGCGCCTTTGTGAGGCGGGCTTTCGATCCTTCGTTCGCGGCGGCATTCCTTTTCATAAGAGAAAGACTCGCTGGGCAGGGTTCGAGACCTTCACTTACAGCTGACATCCTTTTCATCGTTAGAGGAAGCATCAGAGTTTGAGGGAGTTCGCCTTCGTTGTGCATGGCACAGTTCCCTCTTTAACCAGTCAACTTCCAACTGCATGGCTTTATTGGGCCGGTCTTGAGAGACGTGACTTCTAACTCGTGCTTGAATTTTGCTGGTATGCATAGTATGCACACTGCCTTCTTGATCTTCTTTTCGCTCGTGGTCGGTGATGTGGTTTTCGCGCTGGGGTGGCATGGATTCTGCCTGGTGTGGGTCTGATCATACCATCGTTCACCGTTGTGCTCACTATTACACCAGCTCTTCCCACAAATGGCACCAATTACAGGGTCACAGTTTGAGAACCCAGGCCCAAGAGTGAATGGTCTGATGGCCCAGTGAGCCCAATACAATAAATTTGTAGAGAGTGGGATGAAGAATTGGGCCCTAGTCAGTATGACAACGGCTAAGATGGGTTTTTCTGGCAATCATGCAAGAGGGGTGTGATGTGCATGAAATATATACAATAAAGTACTCACATACTTACATATTTAGCCTTCTATATTATTTTGTGACTGATTATATAATATATTTATGTTGCAGGTAACAAGGGCTTTACATGCAAAGTGGGGGTAGGCCAATTGAATCAAGCCAACTTACATCCAGCCAAGCATGAATTCAAGAGAAGACCAACCCAATTAATTTTAAATCCAATTGGAGCAAGGAATCAAAGGAAATTTGCACCAAATCCAAGTCCAATTTGGATTAGGATTCCAGCCTGCACATCAGTTAGTATTTTTGGCATAACTTTCATCTCATATGTCCAATCGAGATGATTCAAGTTGAGCTAGAAAGTTAACTTAAGGGGCTACAACTTTGTAGTTTACTAAAAGCTGAATTCTGACGTTAAATGGGCCAAAATATTCGGTTAAATGAAGCCTAAAAATCTGGAATTTTCTCCAAACGGGAATTCAACTTGTAATAGGATTCCTTGACCTATTTAAAGGCTCTTTAAGGCAAAATTCAGAAGCTAGTGCTAGGGGCTGAGGGCTGAGGCCTGAACAGAGAGAGTGCGGCTACTTCTTTGGTTTTCTTCCATTACAGTTAGTTTTATTTTATTTTTCTAGTTTAATGTTTAGTATTTTATTTTTGTGTTTTCTTTCAATTACCATGAGTAGCTAAATTTATAATTAGTGTTGAGGATGAATCCTTGTTAAGGATTAATAGTAATATTTATGTGATTTGATTTTTCCTACAATAGTTGTTCTTTAATGATTTAAATTGTTCTTGCTTCATATCAATTGATTAAGATGGGATTGTAGATATGAGTTCAATCATGTTTTTCTCATGATTTAGGATTTGTCTTAATTAATTGAATGCTTGGTTTATTAATTCTTGATTATAAAATTGGATATCGTTTGTGATTTGTCTGTCAATAGATACAATTTATGATTTGATTTTTAGAATTTGATATATCTTGTGATTTGTTTGGCTACGGATACAATTGATGATTTGGTTTTATACTTAAGAAGCGAAGAAGAACATGGTTTTGATTTTTAAAATAAGGATTTCAATGAGAATATTTTTCATGATAGCAAGATTGATTTCTAGATTATCATGTAGTGAGTTGGGAAAAATTAATGAGCATAAATATATGCTTATATGACTTATAAGGGGGATTCCAAAACCTTAATTCCATTCCCTTGATTGTTTACATCTTTTTATTGCTTTATATTATATCTTTGCTTAGTTTAATTATTTTCTTAGTATATTTAATCGCAAACAACCAATTTTTATTAAACTAGATTAGGATTAATTTGGTTAAGATTTGATTAATTTTCCTACGTTCATTCAAGTTCCTGTGGGTTTGACCTCGTTCTTGTCAAACTATACTTTGGTATGGTTCATACACTTGCGAGTATTTTAAAATTTCACAACAAGGTGCGAATAAAGTTCAATTTATGTATCGTCCGAGGAGACCAGTGTTCTTTATAGATTGAGAGACGAGATTACGAGAGTTATTCCCCCTAATATGGCTCTTTCTTCTAGTTGTTACGACCCCTAACTTATGGAAGGTCTCTCTTACTTTATAGGTCCCTTTAGGTAACCCTGGCCTTACACCTGTTGATCATCCGGACCTCCACTTGAGTGCCTGTCCTATCAGACACCTCTTCTGGCCTTTTGTGAGTTGCGGTGGCCAAGAAAACACTGTTCAGAGGTCTTCTCCACATAAATGCGGCCAGAAAAGCAGCTACAATGCATTTAATGCGGAGGCAACAGCCTTTCCTTTAGATATTTTGCGTTGCCTTCCATCTCATAAGTTCATATGGCATGCTCCTGACGTCGACGCCCCCATTAAGCCCATTCTTATTGCTAGAACGTGCAATGGAATGGTGCTAGTCTTGTCCGAGGAGGTCTTCTTCCTCGGACCGTTCATTTTTCCTTTCATATTTATGGGACGCTGGGCTGGAGTACCCTTCTACCATTTTGTCTCTCCTCAGTCTTTCCAAAGATCTTGGGCAAGGCCTAAGGCCCAGTGTACTATCTTTGGGCCTCGTCCCTACAACACCCGTTCGTATATTTACAGTATTAAATGCGTACCATACTTTACTAACTAGTGAGACATACAATCTCTTACACCTCGGTCATGAAACTGGAAACACCCATAATTCATGATAGTGAAAATTTTAATTCTCTCTCTCTCTCTCTCTCTCTCTCTCTCTCTCTCTCTCTCTATATATATATATATATATATATAATTGTATGTGTAGATATCTATAATTATTGGGATTGGGTGATTTGTACACTGATTGTACATTAAATCTCACCATCAATTAGATGGCAAGGTATTATCCATAAGATTTATTACAATTAGGATGATAATCACTAAATAATTTATGCTGCAAGTATAAATAACATATAGTTTATGTTAATTTCCTACCATTATTTTTAATGTGCTTACGTCTATAACATTTTCACAACAAATCTTAAGTAACAAGTTGTTATTGATTCTAATTTGAGGTCACTACAAAAATCGTTTTTTTTTTTATTCACTAGTAATAATTTGCCACAAAAGATTTGTTGTGAAATTATTATAAAATTATTGCAGAGATAGTATCACTCTAATTTTTTAGCAAAACTCATGGTTGTCAGACTCGGACAATTCAGAAGAATCGGAAAAATAGCTGTTCAAGCTCTTTTGCGTTTTTTGGTGGGATTGGGGCAGCTTTGGCAATTTACTTGGGCAAGTTGGATACAATTGTCGAGGACAATTTACCATAATCGATGGAAAATGTGATCAAAACCGACTGCTTTTCGGCACTTTTTTTGTTAGTAGATGCAAGAGAGTCAACTGAAAATAGACTTGGATTGTGTTTTCCTTTTCAATGCCTTCCTTTTCACTTGGAAAAAAACAGAACGGTACCATATACTGAATTGTGTAACAATTATACTTATCATTGAAACTTGCGTTATCAATAAGAGAGCATGTCAAGCTCTTGAATGGGAATCGAACCATGCACATGGAACATATAGTGTAGCATCTGCTGCAAGGAAGTCAATTCCGTACCGTACCGGCCGGTATATTTCGTACCGGCAAGCGTACCGGTACATAAACCCCTCTGTTTCGTACCGGAAAAAATACCGGGCGTACCGGCCATGTACCGGGCGTACCGGCCTGTACCGGAAATTTTTTTTTTTTTTATTTAAGTTTTGTAATTTTTGAATTTTTCTTAGGGTAGAATGGTAACTTATTTGCATTAACTTATTAGTATTATTTGTTTTCTTAGTATGCAATGGTAACTTTTAAGCTTTCTATATTTTATATTGTGTTTTTTTTTTTCTTCTTTTAATTGATACTAAAGTCTAAAACCATGAATAATTAGTTCTGAATTGAGGAAATGTTTTATGGTAAACTTTTATATTTATTATAATACACACACACACATACATACATACATACATACACACATACATATATATATATATATATATATATATATATATAAATATAAATATAAAAAATAGCGGTAAACCCGAAACGGTACACTATATCGTATCGCTGGCCAAACTGGTACAGCTTCCGGTACGGTATTGACTCTCTTGATCTGCTGTGATATAGGACAGTACTCCATCATTCCCCTCATTTAAAACGTTTCACAATATGTAAAAATTATATCAATGAATAATGGTATACTTGGTTTTGATTGTAGTTACTATCCCCTGTTGAATGTCCAATGCTTGTGAAATCCAAACTTATAATGTGTGAAATCCAAATGAAGTTCTGTAAGGAGCAATAGCCCTTAAGAGGAACCAAAGTCACAATATCGCTTTCGATGATAGTATATAATTTGATTTTAATTGTTTGATCGTAGTGTTTCAAATAATAAGTTTTTTTTTTTTTTTTTTTTTTGGTTAAGGGCCTTATAACTAAATTGGCACATTTTCTTTCACAAAATACTTGGAGAGTCCTGAGAGAAAAATGTTCAAACTATGGGGTTAGTAGCATATTGTAACTATCTTAAAAAATATTATAAGGTTTTTGTTAACAATTCTTTAGGGAACATTAAATACTTTTTCTAGACATTTAATGCACCAATCAACTTTTTATATAACCTTTTAAAAAAAATTATATAACCATAAAAGAAAAAAAAAAGAAGGGTAAATTACAACTTACCCACCTGTGGTTTGGTTAAAATTTAAGTTGCCTACTTATGGATTAAAATTTGTTTACCCATTTGAGGTTAGCTCAGTTAGAGTTCCGTAACACACCTCAGTTAGCTCTACATTTATGTCTCTCTCCTCTAAAAATACAAAAAACATAAAAATATAAGATCAAAAAGAATCTAGTGGATCACTTGCATCATGGGATTTCAAACCATCTGTGATTTAGCCAAAATTTAAATTACCTACCTGTGGTTTAAAATTTAACACTTTACTCACTTGAGGTTTAGCTCAGTTAGAGTTTCGTAACATACCTCTGTTAAAAACATGGCTAAATATGTAACTTTGCTCCACTTTTATGTCTCTCTCTTTTAAAAACACAAAAATAAAAATAAAATACAAGATCATAAAAATTTAGTGGAACACTTGCATCATTGGATTTTAAACCATAGGTAGACAACTTAAATTTCGGTTAAACTTCAGATGAGTAAAGTGCCAACTTTCAAACCACAGGTAGGCAACTTAAATTTTGGCCAAACCACAAGTGAGTAGTTGTAATTGGCCCAAGAAAAAAAATTCAATTTTATGGGATGAGTATAATAAAACATTTATACTTTCATTTCTTTTCTTTCTTACAACAATAAAATGGGGAGGTAATTTGAACACAAATTCTCTAATATGGAAAAACATGTCGATATCACCTAACTACAAAACAACAATTATCTCTTTCGCGGAAAATGTAAAGTGTTTTTTTTAGAGAGAAAATGTAAAGTGTTTGTCTCGAGTAATGCATATTTCTTGATTAATTTTTCTATGTTTAACATAATGTGTGCGTGATAGGTGATCCTAAAGTTACATAACTTTCCAAAGCCACTCAATTAAAATGAGTGGTTGTCACTTACCTGGAACTCACAAATAAGATTAAAAAAAAAGAAAAGTAATAAGCCGACCTATAATCCAATCCCAAATAGGCACTTATTATATAAACTATAACTTCTAAACACACTAGAAATCCATTCCATGATTCATCCATTATATACTTATTATAAACTATAAACTATAGGCACTTATTATATACTTTCATGATTCATCCATTACATTTCATTCCCTTTTTTTCAATGAACTCCCAAAGTGTAAACAAATATATATATATATATATATATATATATATATATATATATATATATATATATATTTTTTTTTTTTTTTCCTATCAGAAGTGAGTTAAAAAGGTTTAAAGCCTGTGCTGTGTATTCAAGAGTTAGACCCTTTTGGATATACACCACTATTCGTTTCTTTAAAACCTTCTCTCCTCTTCCTGTATGTGTGTTAAAAATACTTAGTATTCTAAAAAAAACTTCACATGTGTCAATAAACGCGATTTGAGTCATTTGACATGAGTTGTTAATGGGATATCCAGGAGCTCAGCCCATCAGGTTCAGCTCAAGCTTGTCTATAAGTTTATTATTGGGCCTAGCCTAAGTAGCTGATAGGAACTCATTGATATTTACTGAAAGCTCAAATATGTGTGAATACATAAGAGCTTGTTTAGACCTCCAATTAAAAGTTACGGCTCGGTTGCTTTTACTCTAACTTAAACTAAGTGCGGAATAAGAGTAAATGCGTGTGAACAAACGATAAAACTACTTAAAGCCATATTCATCAAATATCAACAATAAATGAAAGCTAAAAGAGTATGGAAGAAGGATGCAAACACAAGATAACACCGAAACGTGTTATCGAAGAGGAAACCGAAGAACCCGGCGAAAAACCTCTCCGCCGCCCTCTGAGCGGTAAATCGATCCACTAGAGAATAAGTTGGAGTACATGAATAACAAAAGACCCTCCAAGCCTAGTCTACCCCATGTGCTTGAGCCCTCTAAGCTACTGCTACCAACTGGTTTGACGAAACCTTGTTTTCTCTAGCTTTCTAGGATCACGCAATTTAGCCCAATCCGCCAACTATTGGTTTCTTCCAAAGCTTCCTAACAGCACAAAAACCTCACTTTACACTCAGATTGAGTGTGGTAAGTGTTTGGGCTATCAACCTCTCAAGGAGGTGGATATAGAGAGGTAGGAGTAGAGGAAAACTATAAGGGATTGTGTAGATGATTGTGGGTATAACAATCTCTAACTCTCAAGTGTGTATGCTAGGGTTTTCTCTCTAAAAAGCACTTCTTCCAATATGTGGGTAATGAGGGTATATATAGTATGGGTAAAGACTTGGTAGAGCAGAAATGACAAAATAGTAAAACAGAATGTTTCGCGAGTATTTCGTAGGAATGCCTTACCCACAAGACATTCGCGAAAACCAGACTGTTATGACTCTTTGTATTCCAGTCATGTGCTCAACATGTGGCTACTTCACGGGTTAGTTTCTCGTAAGCTTCTCGCGAAATCCACTTGATCTTCAATATAAGCTTGATTCTTCACACTTTCTCTCACACACAACCCTTACAATAAAAATCCCACATAAATACAGGGAAAAATGATTGAATAGAATTACAATAAAATTTGACACGGAATTAAAGCCAACACAAAATAGTTGTAAATAACAACTTTACAGTCTCCCCCTTTTGATATTCTGTGACAAAACCCGTAAAACAAACTCTAGACTTAAACATGAGTTTGGGATCAATGGCAAAACTCACTCACACCTAATTCTAGAAGCTGCGAAGTACTTGCACCGTATACACCTATATCTTGAAACACTCACACACAAACAAAACTTTCATTAAGCTCATGAGAAGTTGACACAAGGTACATATAGGAACAAGTAAAATGCGATCAAGGTATTAAACAAGATATAATCTATGAAGCGTAACTTGATCAAACATGAACAGTCATTAAAGAATGACTACAGTGAACATTTATCTAGTAAATGATCATCCAGACACACAATGCAAAAATCAATTGCATGTCCAACACACAACCAATGCAAAACACCAAGGTATTTGCATCAAGGATACAAGATCCAACAACGGCACAAATTTAGAATACTAAAGATAATGCATACATAATCTAAAAGTACTAATAAGCTACAAAGCAAAAAATACAAACAAAGTACTAAAGATAAAATGAAATTTAAACTAAAGTACTTTAAAGCTTTAATAGAAAGCAATGTAAATATCATTAAAAAAAAAATTAAATTAAATGTAGGCTTTTCTTGCTCTTCATCTAGCTCTTTCTCCCCCTATCATTACACTCCCCCTATCATGAACCATCCCCCCTTTTTGTCATGGAATAGCTAGTCCTCATCTTCCTCTAGCTTCCTTTGAATTTGGTCCAGTTAAGTTTTGAGAGAGGTGAACTTTGTGTCAAAACAGATGTGTTGGGAGTGCATGATAGATGCAAGTTCGAACAACTTGTTATTGATGTCTTAGACGAATGACATAATGTTGTCTAACTTCTCATCATAGGGATGTGAGATAAAGCATGAACCACTATGAGGAGGAGCATGACTCTCTTGTTTGACTCCCTTTCGACTGTGACCGATGCTAGCATTGAGAGTGTGAATATTGATTGGACTTCACTTAGGATAAGGGTACTCATTTCCCAATGGATGAACACCTTTGAGCTTTAAGATTTTTGAAATGAGGCAACAGAAAGGAAGGCAGTTCTCTCAGCAGTCTTGCTCAAAATGTGGAAGATATAAGAGCAAATATTGATTTCCTCATCAGTGATCAGGTCATGAAGGAATAAAGCCTGACCAAGATTCATGTACCCTATGCTTGAGAGAGGATAGAGGTTGTGGAACATGATTGTTACGAGCAGCCTCAACTCGGGAGATAGTGATGCAACACTATCTGATTTCCCATTGGGAGATAACTCCAAGTTTTCTCCTAAAATTTCCTGAAACAAGTCTGCCTCCAGATCCAAGTCATCGTACACCAGTGGTTTTTTGAACACTGGCCAGTTGGTTTGCAAAATGATGGCAGGATAGAAGGGTGTCACTATGAATTCCTTTCCTCTAACCCTACATTTCAGTTCATCCTCATCATAAATGGCATTTGCATAGAATTCCTTCACCATTTCTTCGTACATTTCATCAAAGTTGGATAGAAGAAAATTCCAATCCTTGGTGGTGAACCATTTCGGAACGTTCGTATCAAGCAAAGACGCTTGCTCAACCACCCTTTCAACCAACAAGGGAGCATTCTTGAAGTAGTTCTCATAGGCTTGAGATGCGGCATATGATCTAAACTTGTCAACATCATAAAATCCTGTCAAAGATTGAGTCTTCTTTGACTTTGGAGTGAGGCTATCAAGATCAATCACCGGTTCTTTTCCTTTGCTACTACCTCCTTTCATAGTTGATTTCTTGAGTGGAGACACCTTCAAGAACAATCATGTAATATCCAAGAAAAAGATGAAACACAAAAGGGTAACCAACTTGATTAGCAACAAGTTAGTTCCAAATCAAACAACTAGTCCTACAAAGAACATAAAAACTATCACAAGATCATGTTGTAAGTGCTAAACATGTAACAAAACTTATTTAGCATGAGTGAAATGCAAAACATGTCAAGTGAACCAGTGTGTGCATGTGGTGTGCATATGTGATGCATAATCAACGCATGACTAAGCAAATTTGGGTCAAAGTGTGTAAAACACACAACCAATGATCAAAATATGATAAACATGCATAATCATGGTAATCCCCAAAGTTTGGTACTCATCGGAGTCCAAAACAACATCAAAATTCCTTTTAGGCATTTTATCAAACACCTAGTATGCACATACACAACTAACATGTAAAACAATGCTTGAACATGTCAAAATCTTGCCTAAATACATGTTAAAATGCCACTTGGGACCAACACAAACACAATCAAAGAAAATGGGATAGGACCCAATCAAGAAACTCAAGAAATTTTGCATAAAATTAAGTTTTCCCAACTTTTTCAAAAATATACCCAACCCAGGAAATCCTAGAATCTAAGACATAAACTATGGAATCAAGGATTAAAGAATGATGAAACATACCTTAGTGAAGACTTAGAGTTGATTGAACTTGAGTTTTTGTTGGGTTTTTGAGAGAAAATAGGTTTTGGGTTGAGAGAGGCTTGAGGGAGGCAAAGGGGTTGTGTTGGAAAAACTATCATAGTGTGCCCTTTAAAAACTGAAAACACACAATTTTTGCGGGTAAGCTTCTTGCGAAGTTACTCGCAAAAATGCCACTAAAGCATGTAAATTGTTTCGCGGGTGAATTTTTCCCGCTAGACAGTTGTGAAAGTTTCTGTCTGAATTTTAGTGTTTTCAATTTTTGCCATCCTCATTTTCGCGGGAACAACTAACTCGTGAAACTTCTCGCAAAAATGCCTTTGAAAGAGTTTTTAGGTAAAACAAGAAATAGGAAATATGTACAAAAACTCTAAATACACGAAAGCATAAATACACTTTCAAAAACATATCAAATACTCAAAAATCTTTTTAGGTTTGATCAACAAGCAATTGAGTATACATATCACATTTGAACACCTACAATTACACAAATGAAATAAGCATTCATTGAACATTAGGCTTGTGTGTTGTGTATGTGGATCAAGTATGAACTAGTCTTTAGTCTAGTATGAAACTTCAATGATCAATTCAATCAAGTCATACACGACTAGTATGAAGTCAAGTGACCTATCTCACTTGTAGAAATGAACATATATGACCCCTCACCAATGTGATTACAATTGATTGAAAGCTTTTTGTTTTGCTTCTATTTACATACTTTTGATCAAAACAACTCAAATTTTTGAGAAACAATGCCATAAATATTTTAAATGAACTTTGACAATTTAGCCTTTGGCTACTGGCACCATACATTTTAATACAAATCGCTTTCCCTTTTTCCTAATCAAATACTAGTATGTGCGATGACTTTTTCAGCTCAAAATTCTCTTTTCAAGATTGACATTTGTAGAGCTCTTGAAAAAAATGTGAGGAGATATATAGACACAAATCTACGCATGTATCAAGATCAAGCAAGTCTATTGACCAATCATTTATGACAAGCTTGAAGATCTATTTACAACAATCAAACATAGATTTCTAGATGTCGCTCACACTTGGAAAATATGCATACATAACAAGTTAAGTTCGTAAATGCACTACGCCATTAGTACGAAGGTACTAGGCAAAACTTTCATGTGATATACACAACACAAGCGATCAAAATTTTGGAGATTTTTTAATTTTTATGGGTTTTTAAATTTTTCAACACACTAAAAAACAGAACATAAAAAGTAAGATCAACAAAAACAACAAGTACAAAACAAACTTGAAAAACAAACATGCTAAAATGAAAAACATAAGCAAACAACCAACCAAAGTCACAACATATCGAAAGAATTGATGCATGGACATGGTCTAATGCTTATGCATATGTACCCTTGTTCACCTATACGACACGTGCGTTTGGGGTGATATTCTTAGAGGATTGGGTACTTGAGTTGTGATTCTCAAACCTTTCGGTGAAGTTTGCCAAACAAGAAGTGATGTTATCTATCATCTTCATCACATCACCAATATCGACTTCTACTTCTTTTGATTTCCTGGGATTCCAATTCCCCTTTCCTTGTCCTCTTAGCCTTTGAGAATTTTCCTTCTTCAATGTGTGAAGTTTATAACAATTAGGTCTAGTATGTCCTTGGATTCCACAGTGGTGGCAAAAGTGTTGAACTTGAGGATCTCTTTGAGACTTCGGAAGAGACTTCCCTTTAGCCTTGGGTTTGGCCATAAATAGATTTTGAGGTTTTGTCAAAACCTTTTAAGCAATCTTATTTGGCTTCTTCTCAACCTTTACATTCTCAATGCTTGGAGTCACTACCATTTGGTTCCTTGGCTTTAACAAACTTCATCTCTTTTGACACATTGGCGCTTGAACTACTTTCTCTAGTGTATCCTAAGTCGCTTTTGTCAGAAAAAGTCTTTTGATGAGCAAGCACTTCGTCAAGTTTCTTGGATGCAACAAGCTCCACTTTGGCATTAGCTTGAACCACTTCAAGCTCAAGAAACTTGATCTTGGAATAGGCTTCGGTTAATTCTTCATTCAACGCCTCAACTTCACACTTCGTTTCTTTGTACCTTATGAGTATGCTTTTGTAGTCTTGTTCAACTTTCTTCATTTTTCTAATGGCTTCCTTAGCCACTCTAGCAAACTCTTCGGTCTTCTCAAGAAGAGAATTATAGGATTCTTGCAATCCCTTTGCTTCTTCATCTTCATCATTAGATTCTTCCCCAATCCCCACCTCAACTTCACACTTCGTTTCTTTGTACCTTATGAGTATGCTCTTGTAGTCTTGTTCAACTTTCTTCATTTTTCTAATGGCTTCCTTAGTCACTCTAGCAAACTCTCCGGTCTTCTCAAGAAGAGAATTATAGGATTCTTGCAATCCCTTTGCTTCTTCATCTTCATCATTGGATTCTTCCCCAATTCCTTCTCCATCACAACTTTCTTCTGAATCCGAATTGGAGCCGTCCGAGTCACTAAGGGTAGTGGCAAAAACTTTACCCTTTGCCTTCAAATAAGTGGGGCATTCCTTCTTCACATGCCCATGCCCTTTGCACTCATAGCACGTGACCGCTTGAGATAGAGTTGAATCTTTAGAATCCTTCTTCTTAAAGTCTTTCTTATCCTTTTTGAAATTCGAGAATTTCCCTTTCTCAAAAGACTTCCTATCCCTCTTGAATTTTAAGTGTTGGGTTTTAGACCCCTTAAAAACAACCAGATTGCCTAGCCTAGTTAATTAGCCAAGTTGTTACTTAGTCAAATTATGCAATTCTAGGTTAAAGCAATCAAATAATCATATCAAAAATATAAAGCAGGGGAATAATAAAAAACACAATGATATGATCACCCGGGAAACCACACGGTCAAAACCTGAGGAGGATTTGACCCACCGATCCTCAAGGTAAACCTGAATCCACTATGAAAGAATCGAAGTTCATACAAAAGGACTACAAGCTCCCCGCTCGACTTCCTAATGCTACCCACCAGTAGAACTTACTGACACGACCACGTGCAAGTTCTGAATCCACGGACTCCTTCTTTCTTGGACTCTTCAATCAAGTACAAGCACCCCCGCTTGTGTATCTTTAAGTTCTTGAATCTGCAACTGAATGATTATCAAGGTTTTGATAATATCTCCACCTTGAAAACCCTAAGGTTTGTGTAAAGGAAAGCTCCTCAAAGATTTCACAAGAGATTTACACAAAACAGCAATATGAGCAACAACCTTAGAGAGGTTTGGGTACAAAACCCTAAAATACCAAAAAGGCACAAGAGGCACTCTAATCTCTCTAAAAAGCTCTAAAAACCCTACCTGGGTTAGCTTATGATGTCCTTTAAATACTGGAAAAACAGCTCGCGATTTGGGCTTCAAACGGATAAGTTATGGCCTTTTTACGTTTGCTGATTTTGCTGATACGCGACTTTCGATCGATCGAATCTAATTTCTGATTGATCGAACCAACTAGCTTGTAACTCATTTCTTTTTATCCTGAACTTGAAGTTTTTGTCTTGGGCTTCAATGTAGACCATTCTAAACTAATGAGACTTAGTTTTTGTCATGTTTTGTCATGGTTTGCCAACATTACAAACTCAAAACCTAACATTAAGAAATTACGAAAGTTCTTAGTAAGGTACGCCACATCCTTTTCAACCTCATCCTCATCTGAAGAGTCTTAAGCTTCCAATCTCTCATTGATTGTCTTGAGAGCAAGAGATTTGCTCTTCCTTTGTGATGGTAGAGATAGCTCATAAGTTTGAAGAGAACAGATGAGTTCTTGAATTTTAATCTCATCAAGGTCTTTACTCTCTTCGATGGTGGTAACCTTAGCACAGAAGCTCTCCGGCAATGATCATAGGATCTTCCTCGCAATCTTGGAGTCCTCCGTCTTTTCACCCAAGTTGAATTTGCCAATCACTGCTTCATTTAGCTTCCCATAGAAGGAGTCGAACGACTCATCTTCGTTCATCTTTAATTCCTTAAAGCGAGTGGTGAGCATTTGTAACCTGGCGTCCTTCACCTTTTTGGTGCCTTCATAAGTGGTCTCTGTTAGGACATATGTGATTCAATGTTAGGAGCATATGTCACTATTTTATGTAATTGGCTAATCCTTTGACAAAACGCACTTTACTTGTAATTGGATAGATCTATGATGTGTTTAATGCTTCAAGAAACAAGATTTCAAGTTCAAATGTTAAAGCCATGCAAGTCTGTCCAAGAATCAAGTGAAGAAGTGCTGGATTTTAAAGCTCGACAGCTAGTATTTATCGAGATTTAAAAGAGCTATTTCAGCCCGAGGCTCGACAACTGCTCGACAAATAAGGTATCTATCGAGATTTATGAAGTTTTGATTCTTGGTTCTGATTTTCATCCAATCCGTGAATGTATGTTTGGGCTTTATTTTCTCACAACCCTAAACATATATAAGGATTATTTTGAGGGCTGTAAAAGGTTATGCACAGTTGCACAAGAGCACAATTCCACAAGTGTGAAGAAAAGTGTGACCGGAAACCTAGTTTGCCTTAGTTCTTCTTTCTCTTGAAGGAGCTGCTGTGTTTGTACACTATAGGGTTTTGTGACCAAGAAACTTCATGATCTTCATTGTGTGATGAACAGAAGAACTTTGCAGCCAACATTCTTCTCTAGTTAGTGATCAAGTTGTGTACTGGGATCCACGCAATTGGTTAGTCACATATTGGGAGCCATGCATTGAAAATGAGAGATTGTCACTACAGAACAAGTCCAATTGGGTATTGGAGTAAGGGTTCAGCTGTAGGTTAGTGTAAGGTACCGGAATTCCTTTACTTGTAACCGCTTGTTTTAATAATAGTGGATTATCGGGAGTGATGACCTTAAAATCACTTGGTGGGGTTTTTGCCGTGTAGATTTTCCCCATTCGTAAACAAATCACTGTGTCAATTTATTTTCTGCTGCATACTTAGTTTAATTGGTGATTTGTTTGTGCTACCACGCATCTTGCATGTTAATTTGATTAATTAATAAACTTGACTAATTAATCAATTAATATATCATAAAAGGTCAATACATTCTTGGCCTATCAGTCTCCAAGATTTGCTACGCTTCCTTGGCAATTGTAACATGTGAGATCCTGTGAAATTCAACGGGTGAGACACCACAAAAAATAGCATTTATAGCCTTGTTATTAGCATTGGCCACTGCAAGGGCTGTCTTATCCTAAATGGATTTGGTGGCCTCCGGCCTAGTCCATCCAAAAATCAACAGTATCCCATATACTATCATCAATAGAACATAAAAATGCACGCATACGTACTTTCCAAAAGGCGTAATTGCTCTCATCAAAGTAGGGAGGTGCATTGAGAAATTGTGACCTATCCATTGTAGGGTCAAGGATAACACTTAGGATGTAGAAATCCAACAAAGTGTACCCGCTCAAATACCAATTGAAAGCTCGAATATGTATGAATACACAAGAGCTTGTTTAGACCCCTAATTAAAAGTTACAGCTCGGTTGCTTTTACTCTAACTTAAACTAAGTGAGGAATAAGAGTAAATGCGTGCGACCAAATGATAAAACTACTCTAAGCCATATTCATCAAATATCAACAATAAATGAAAGCTAAAAGAGTAGGGAAGAAGGATGCAAACACAAGATAACATTGAGACGTATTATCAAAGAGGAAACCGAAAAACCCGGCGAAAAACCTCTCTGCCACCCTCTAAGCGGTAAACCGATTCACTAGAGAATAAGTTGGAGTACACAAATAACAAAAGACCCTCCAAGCCTAGTCTACCCCATGTACTTGAGCCCTTCAAGCTCCTGCTACCAATTGGTTTGACGAAACCTTGTCTTCTCTAGCTTTCCAGGATCACGTAGTTAAGCCTGATTGCATCAGCCAATGATTGGCTTCTTCCAAAACTTCCCAACAGCATCAAAACCTCGCTTTACACTTAGATTGGGTGTGGTAAATGTTTGAGCTATCAACCTCTCAAGGATGTGGATATGGAGAGGTAGAAGTACAGGAAAACCACAAGGGATTGTGTAGATGATTATAGGTATAACAATCTCTAACTCTCAAGTGTATATGCTAGGGTTTTCTCTCGGAAAAGCACTACTTTCAATATGTGGGTAATGAGAGTATATATAGTGTGGGTAAAGACTTGGTAGAGCAGAAATGACAAAATAGTAAAACAGAATGTTTCGTGAGTATTTTGTGAGAAGGCCTTACCTACGAGACACTCGTGAAAACCAGGCTGTTGTGACTCTTCGCATTCTAGTCATGTGCTCAACACATGGCTACTTCGCGGATTAACTTCTTGCGAGCTTATCGCGAAATCTACTTGATCTTCAATATAAGCTTGAGTCTTCACACTCTCTCACACACACAACCCTTACAATAAAAATCCCACATAAATACAAGAAAAAATGATTGAATAGAATTAGAATCAAATTTGACAAGGAATTAAAACCAATACAAAATAGTTATAAATAATAACTTTACATTTACATTATATGATTATATCTTTTATTTCACCAAGCTATAATTAAAGAGCCAGTGGCTTGTGGGCCTAAGGCCTTACTTAAGGGCTCTAGTTTCCTTTTAGTGCATTGTGGGCTCTAGTTGGAAGTCCAATAAGTGGGCAAGAGACATAGGCATGCATGGGCCAAAAATAAAATATAATTATTTTGTCGAGTTGATATAATTAAACAAAGGACACAGATACAACATAATGGCAACAAATTCCACAATTATCTAACATGACAAGTTATTAATTATAAATAATAAAGAAGTGTTAACAAAATATAATTATATCATCCAACTCACATAATTCAACAAGAAGTCTAGAGATACAACACAATTATAACAAATTTCATAATTTTCTAAGGTGACAAGTTGTAAATGATAGATAATAAAGTAGCATCGGTGATGAGCCCATTTGAGAATCAATAATAACATCATCTCAACAATTGTGATTTGTTTTGTTTTTTGTTTTTTGAAAATGAACATTTGTGAAATCTTATTGTAAAAAGTTAAAAATTACTGTGTTTGTAGTATTGTATCTCTAAAAATTCACATTAACGTGAGAGAGAATCATTTGTATGCGGGAGTGTTAAACATGGATCAATTAATTTATCCTTTTTTTTCTTGAATAATTGTTTTCTCCACTTAATCAACCTCTAACTGCAATTTTTTTTTTCTTTTGGGGTGTCAAATACCTTAAGTGCTTCATCGAGTATGACCACAGTGCTTCCATGTTCCCAGCCACCAGGAGTTTCCACCATTAGTTCGTCGACCATTTTGATAAACATTGATATAGAAGTGGTGGAGAACAAATTGGCTAGATGGCCACGGATCATTTTGTGTTGTTGGTGAGATGCACATAGAAGGCTTTGATCTCCCACTACTTCTGCAATTGGCCTTAACGTATTTCTTTGTAAATTTTCCCAATTCATTGTGTAGGATTGCCTTTGCTGACTCTACTCGAAACAAAAACATGCGTCCCCCAAAGAGCTTGGTTCTAAAGCAGTTCCCGTACCTGTGTTTGAAAAAGGAAAAATCTTGACCATGTCTAAAGCAATACACAATACTTTTCTAAAAGTTATTTCACAACTTTATAAGTGTCAGTAGGCTCTTATAAGTGCGCATTTGGTTCCACTTTAAGAGCCAAAATGCGTTTTTTGAAGCTGAAATTTTAAAATAAGCATTTAGTAACATAATGGAAAAGTGCTTTGGAAGAAAGTTACGTTTTGAAATATAAAGGCTTTGCGTGTTTACGTGTGGATAGCCAGCCCCAATTATTGCAAAAGCCACAACACTTTATTAAATATTACCGTTGGAATGGTTAGATACAAAGTCTCCTCTTTCCTGTAGTAGAAAGGAAAACTCGTTATGTTAGCTCGTTGGGTAATAAAAAGTGTATGTGACTTCTAGGATTTTTAATTTCATGCTCTACGTTTTAGTGTCTGTTTGACTAGAGTTTATAAGTTCAGCCTTTAACTTTTATGTACAGTTTTCTAACACTTCATTTTTTCTCACTTTTTTAAAATACAAATATATTTTAGCATACTTTCAGCAAAAAACTAAATAAGTTATTCCTAAACAGACATTAAGACTTCTAAGAGAGAGTGGTGCAATGTCACTTTTAGACAGCCCACTATTTATTTATTTTTTATAATTTGATAAATGGGAGAGGAAGGATTTAAATCCTAAATGTATCTGTTGGAAAAAAGTTATAACACTCTTAACTTATGACCTATCAATGGCAACTCACTGACAATCACATTTATATGGGACTAGAGTACATGACAACTAGAAGAAAGAGTTAAGGTTAGCAGGAGAAGGTCAAATATCATGTTTTGTGTGTATGCACCCACCCTCTCACAACACATAGGACTAGGGACGGAGTTATTGTTGGACATGCGAAGAGAGGGGGAGGGGGGGGGGGGGGGGGGCGCAATGGCCGCCCAAATTTTTCTAAAAAATGCTTATATATATATATGTATGTATATATTTATGAATTAATTTCAGCAATTTGGTTCAATAAATTACACTTGACCCCTCTTAACAATATTATTGGCACTCTAAAAGGCCATAAAAAAAAATTTATAGATCTAATCTATAAAAGAAAATTTAGCACAACAACAAAAATTACAAATAGCAAAGCTAAAGAAAATTTAACCTAATCAACCAAATTTTAACAAAAACAAATAGCCTGGCCTTTCAAAAATTCAAAACAAAACTAATCTTTCATTCCATCAAAGATTAAAAAAAACATAAACAAACAAACAAAACCCTAAGCCTAACCAAGAGACTTAGAGGCTGATGATCGAACTGAAGCTATGAAGGGAGAGGCAGTAGCAGCACAGTAGTAGCAGAGCTGCCAGCCTCACCCCCTAGCAGCTAGAGTAAGAGATTCAAATCATCACTAAAGGACAAGACAATATCTCTGTAACATGCCTGATGATTAAATTGTTTAAACCTTCATTCTTAGTGCATACTTCTTTGTTCCAAATTGTTAGATCTAGTTAGAAAACCCAACTATTTAAGAGACTATACATACAAAATCCACTGAAAGACTATTCATGAACATTTTATAGGAAATTAAAAAAAAAAAAATTGTGTTAACACACGGTTGCATGACATAGAGAAAACATATTTGCTAGTAATTATTCCAAAAGTACCCATATCACTATGTTTCAACAATTTTTGGAAAAGAAACTACATAATTTTCTTTGGTCATTCCTGTTCAATCAAACCAAATACATAGATCATCACTATTAAAAGAACTAAAAGATCAGCAACCATTTCCAATAACTACACTTCAAACATCAATTCTATGTATACAACATTTGATATGGCTTTAAAAATACACAAACATGACATACCCAGGAAATCATAATAAGAGAAGGCTAATTAAAAATAATTCAACTAAAGAAGAATTATGTTTTTTTTTTATATATAAATCTTTTGACTATAGCAGCATCAAAGTATGCATTCCTCACCGTTTGCAGCATTGAACAATGTTTCAAAAAGAAACAATTTTAATCCACCTAGTTGCTCACCTTCTTGGCTTCCTACCAAGCCCACCTATAAGCATATGAACTCCCCATCTAATGAGAAGTGACGTTATTCAACTTGTAAATCTAGGATTAAGCGGGATGCTCATTAATACAAAGTGTAATGTAAGGTGAAAACATTAAACTTTTGGGCTCTATAGATTTAATCAAAAGAACAAAATCATTTATTATCATACCTTGTATTCTTGTCATTGTTGACATTGTAGACACTGGGATGGGTTATGGTTGTGGTTGTGGCTCATGACCAGTTGTTCCTATTATGGCTCTCTCTGGTTCAAGGTTTTTGGGTGTTTGGTTTCGGGGAAAAATAGGCTAAAAGGAGTTTTCAGTTGCAAATCAAGCCAAATGTTATAGATTGAAAAGTCATTTTAGTTTTTGTTATAGAAGATATTAATAATTTGACCCACATACCCAAAACAAAACTAAATTTAACACAAATATGAAAAACAGAAGCAACTCTAACAAAATTAACTCCTATATCATATTTGTCACCTAACTTAAAATAAATAGATAGAACAAAATTACCGGTAATGGTCCTGAAAGTATGACAGTGGCAGAAGACTGAGAAGGCAATGGCAGGGCCCTCAAATTTCTCTCTCATTGCATTATAGACTCTTTCTCTGTATATTGATCAATGAAATAGATTTTTCTTTTACAATAGTGAAATGGTGCAATAAACAACCCATGTCATGCCATAATGTTTGTTATCATCCGCAATTATGTATGCAAACTCATCAACATTAGGCCAATTACAATTTCCACCCAAAAATAAAATAAAAGGCAAAATCAAAATCAAATTTAGCTATACCCAAAAAAAATTAAAAATCAAAACAAATACTTTAAACTCCAAGCAACCATATTCATTCTAGCGTTGGTACGTAGGAAAAGGAAAAACGAAAAAAAAACTTTAACTTTTCTTTTTTTGAACTTTTGTGCTTATGGGAAACCAAACAGAGAGTGGATTGAAATTTTAGACTATACCTAAATAATGACTTACACTGAATCTCTTTGGATGGGCAACAAATCTCCAACGCTTACCATGCTGCTTGTGTCTCATACTCTCTCTTACGTTTGGTCTCATGGACATCTTCTATATCCGCTTGCCTTCATGGTTCCACTCAACTAAAACCAAAAGCAAAACCAAAATCAGAATTAAGGGGCAATCTTCGATTAGTTTGAGGGGAATTGAAAAACAAAAGGGAAAAAATTAAACTGTAAAAAACAAAAAATCAACCCACGTTATACCAATTGAAAAGCCAATTTAAAAAGCCAATCACCATAAAAACCTTCTCCCTTCTTGACCTGTGTATGCTCCACTGCCTTTCTCTTTTTATATAATAACCCTTCTTCTTCTTTAATGACCCAAATAGCAAGTCACAAAACAAAACAAAATATGAAATTTAAATTCATGAAAGTGAAGGAACAAAGCCCAGAAACTGAAAATTCCTAATAACAATTCAGTTAGAATTTGATATAAAACCCAGAAACTAAAAATTCCTAATAACAATTCATTTAGAATTTGATCTTCTAGGTTGATTCCCTGATTTCAAATCCCTAAATGGATAGCAAACCTAATTGAAGACAATAGGATAAGAGATTAATTGAGAATTACCAGGAAAGAATGGTCTGATATTGAGAGTTCTTGGTAAAAGACTTTTTTTCTAACCAAAATCACTTAATCAAAACCAAATCTAACCCGTCTATCTACATAAATTAAACAAAACTACTCCTAACCAAAAAACCTAAATCATAACTGAACGAACCAAAATACCCGAATCATAAATAAAGCCCAAATGATTTTCCCAAAAAAACCCCAATTTGTAAAATTAAAAACAAAACATATGGGCGGAGGCCCTAATGGTGATGACAAACTGGTTATTTAGACTTACCGTCTCTCTATCGTCCTCTCTCCTTCTGCATCGGCTTATTCCAAATGGTTATTAAAAGAATCTTCAAACGATGTAACCATCGTTCTCTTGTGACTCTAAACTGACTTGATGGCAGAAATCTAAGTGGGCAAGTTTGCACTTTGTTGCAGAGAAGAAACAAAATATAGGGCAAACTGCAAAGCAAATTGACAAGGAAGGGTATAAGGGTTTTTCTTTTGGCCGTTTGTGTTTAAAGAATGGAAACAGTGGATATATATATATATATATATATTTTTTTTTTGTCTAACATTTGGTTTTGAGTCTTTTATTTTTATATTTATAGTGAGAGGCTTTCAAACGGTGTTGTAGTGGTACCAAATAATGTAATTTATCGCTTTTTAACTTAAATGTGGTTGAATTTTATATGGACATTTTTCCTATATGGCAGCACCTCCTTAATTATATAAATAAACTTTCTCTTAGCTTCTGCTATATATAGCATATGATTACCCTTAAAAAAAATTATATAAAATTTAAACAACTGCGTATGTAAATTAAAAAATTTTGCCAAGAAAATTTTAAAGTTATTGTAGATTACAAACTCAATTCACATATGAGCAAGTGAGCAACAAGCACCAAAAAAAAAAAAAAAAAATCTCTTAAACTGTATGATACAAAGGACAGAGAGTTCTTTCTCTTTTTAATAGACTTAAACAATGACTTTAAAAAAATAGTAGAAGTGACTAGTGGTGGATTGATATCCACCCTCATGTTATGCACTATGAGTTGAATTTTGTCTTTTTGTGCTTATATGAATAGTAGTTTTTTTAATGGTAAATAGTTACGTTTGTCTGTTAGTGTCTTTTTTTAAAAGTAAAAATTGAGTTTGTTTGAAAATTTGAAATTAATTAGGAGTTGAGATATAATAAAGTTAGTGAATTGTAGTGTTGTGTTATGTACATAGTGCAACAATGAATTTTTTTGGGCAAATTCCACTTACATCTCCTGAGATTTGGGCTAATATCAACCAGGTCCATTAGATTTCAAAATTGACCACTTTAGTCCCTAAAGAAAATTTAATCCTAACGGAGTTAGCTTTTGTTACTCATTTTTCTTTCTCCCTCTCATCCCTCTCTCTCTCTCTCTTGCGTTCAACCTCTCCTCTCTTATCCACCGTACCTTCACATACTCCACCACTGGATCATGCATTTGTTCAGCCAAGTCAGGTCCTCCACACCACTCTCCACCGAGCCTAACACCGTAGCGACATTCTTAAAGGCGATGATCTCCTTGATGGTCAGCAATGGTCTTCGCAGAGCGTGGGTTTGCAGTGGTTTATGGTTTTGGTTTATGGTTGTGGGCTTTGTAGCGATGGTGGTGAGGTGGTGAGGTGGTGGTTATGGTCTCAAATAATAAATCTGTGGGCTGAGTTGGACTTGCAGTGGGGGTGGTTGTGGATTCCGATGGAGTGGTGGGTTTACTATAGGTTTTTTGGATTTGAGTTTTGTTGAAGGATTTGGGTTTTGTTGCTATGGATTTGGCTGAGTTTTGTGGCTAGTGGTAGTTGTGGGTTGAGATATGGTAGTGCCATGGTGGGTTTGTTGGGTTTTTTTTGGATTTGGGTTTTGTTACTGAGGTGGTGGTTATGGCAAATCTATGGTTAGATAATGGGTAGGTTTGTAGTAGGGGTGGTTGCGAGTTGAGATATGGTGGTGGGTTTGCTAGATTTTTTGGATTTGGGTTTATCTTTTCTCAGTTTGCATTTTCACAGAGAGAAAGAGAGAGAGAGAGAGAGAAAGAGTAACAACCATGTAAAAGAAGCAGAAGATCCAAGGGGTAACGCCAAAATCGCAGTAGTAGATTTTCCCACAAACCCAAATGACAAAATATCCAAACTGTAAAAAAATCCGATATCGCTCTCAATCTCCTCAATTCCATTCCGGCATGTGCAATTTTTCTCTATTTTGAAGCACACCCATTTCGATTCCTTGCTTAGTTTCTATGTTACAACGTGTTTCCTGTATTGAAGGATGAGTGAATTGAACAGAAGAGATCTAAGGTTAGAGAGAGAGAGGGACAAAGGAGGGGAGAGTTACCATGAACAGAGAGAAGAGAGAAGCAAACAGTGTTTAGGGCCAAAATTGTCTTTAGGGACAAAAGTAGTCAATTTTGAAATCTCATGGACTTGATTGGTATTAGCCTAAACCTCAAGGGGTGTTAGTGGAAGATTTTTTTTTTTTTTTTTTTTTTTTTTTTTTTTTTTTTTTTTTTTTTTTTTTATGTATGTGCTTTTATTTCTCTATTCAATCCCTAGTGACAGTTTATTAATATATTTTTTTTAGAATACTAAGTATTAACACACTCACACACGGGGAGAAGGGAAAAAGTCTTTTAAAGAAACTTACAGTGGTGTAATCCAAAAGGGGTTTGAAGCCTGTGCTGTGTATCTGATAGTTTATTAATATTAAATGGAAGACTTATTTAGTGTTTTGTAATGATTTTTTTTAGTTATACTTTGCCCCTCCTAATACTAAGTTCTAGCTCCATGCCTGCATGGGACCCATATACTTTTGTGGTTAGTAGTGCTATAGAGAGAGAGAGAGAGAGAGAGAGAGAGAGAGAGAATAGAGAGAGGTTGATCTTATCGGAGATGATGAACTCTTACAAAGTCATAGAAGCCTTTGCCATTATTGATGGAAGCCATGAACTGTAAGGTTTCTCCCATCAAAGGTAATCCACCAGTCCCTGGACGAATACTAATTATTGAATCCTGATGACCATGGAACAAAAACATCTTCACTAGTTGACGTATCAAATATATCAAGGCACCTGAAGAAAGCAAAGTGAAGTGAAACAACAAAATGAACAAGTGCAAGGCTGTTCATGAGGCAATAGGGGTAAGGAAAGCATTTTCGTTCTGCTATGTTGAGTGAATTATCAACACCATCATATATATGGTATTCCCATTAAATTAGTTCGTTAAATAAACACATATTATAGACAGGGAATTCAAATCAGTAACGTAATATAGACACGTGTTCGACAGAGAAGACGACATATGTTTCAATTCAAGTTTTGGCCGACAGGCTATTAAGTGATTTCTGAAAAATGAGGTTTCCACTTTGAAGCCAGTGGTGTAAATGAATGGACATAATAAGAGAGCTTAAACCGTAAATGAAATAGTACTTAGATATTAATTCGAATTTTAAGACCTATAAGAAACAGTAATCCATTTTTTTTTTTTTGGTAAACATGGAATATATTAAAAGCTAAAAGCCAACCACAGGGGCTGCAGAGTTACAAATACGGTTACAAAATAGGCCAGAAAGGTCTTGCAGCAATAGTTGAGACATCTCCACAGGTGGAGTGTCTAGTAAACAAAAATCCTGTTGGCTATAAACAGCTTTCTTGGCCAGGGCGTCGGCATATGCATTAGCCTCCCGGTAGCAGTGCTGGATCTTCCAGGTTGGGAACAGGTTCAGAAAGTTCTTGCAATCATCAATTATTGGAGTATATTGAGCATAGGAATCATCCTTGCTAGTTAGTAGACTAATAACAGCTTTAGCGTCTAATTCAATATGCAAAGCATGGATTTGGAGTTGATTGCAAATAATAAGGCCATCCCTAATGGCCCACAGCTCCACTTCAAGGCTATTGACCTTGCCTATTTTCCTGATAAGCCCCTTCACCCATCTGCCATGATCATCCGAATGAGTCCACCCCCACCCGCAGGGCTAGGGCAGCCCAAGGCAGATCCATCCATGTTTAGTTTAAATCAACCAGGGTTGGGAAGGTTCCATCTAACTTGGATAATACAATGGGTCGAGTTAGGTCTTTGGGGGAGGACAAGGCAAGAGAACTCAGATGTAAGGTTTTCAACATCTCTCACCAAAGAAGGCTTGATGTTGGCAAATTTAGACCCCGGTTGATAGAATTAACAAGTTTTAAACCCAAATTGTTAATTAGATTTATTATGAATAAACCTTGTTAAAACAAGCAAACATTAATATCATGTCAATATCATGCACAACGGAAAAGTAAATAAGACAAAATATGATGACCTAGGAAAACCAATTAAACAAACTAGTTTCATAGTAAAAAACCTGAGTGGAAACCTTTTCGAAAAGCAATTCACTATAGTAAAGAGAAGTTTTAGGTCTAGTACAAAACCTTTGTCCCTAAACTTTACAATCCCAGTAGATGAACTTATAGCAGAAAACTTCTACCACTTCAAAACCTCTGAACTCTCTAGTATATGAACGCCACCAATGATGCACAAATCTCAGTACATGACTAACACCTTTGCACGAATCCCAGTACGAGACTAACCAATGATGCACGGATCCCAATACATGACTAACTCCAACAACTTGAAGAAGATGTTGTTGGCTGCAAAGTTCTTCATTTCATCAACAATGAAGATCAAGAAGCACTTGGTTACAAATCCCTAATGTGCAAATACGCAGTAACTTTTTGTAGAGAGAATAACAAATACTAGGTCACTTTTTGCATGCGTTATGGCCTTTGAAATAAGCCTTATATATGTTTAGGGTTGTGAGAAAAGAAACTCTATACAAATATTTCAGCATGAGCCAAAAATCAGATCTGGAAGTTCTAATTTCGTAAGTCTCTACAGAAACAACTTGTGTCAAGCTTCTGTTGAGCTTCGACTATAAACCTCGATAGAAGTCTTTCTGTCGAGATTGCTGTCGAGATTTAGTGAACAAATTTTCTTCACTTGTTTCTTGGTTAGATTTTCATGGCTTTAACATTTGACTTGAACATCATGTTTCTTGAAGTCCTAAACCTATCCTAGATCTATCCAATTACAAGTAAAGTGCATTTTGTCAAAGGATTAGCCAATTACATAAATATGTCTCTAACAATCTCCCCCTTTGACAATCCGTGACAAAACCACAACAAAACAAATAACCATCGGAGAAGTCTTAAATCACTCAACTTATAACCAGTTGTTGTATTACAAAATAAATCTATCACTAATACAAACTCTTGAAAAACTTTGTAAGAAGAGAGTTCATGGCAAGATAAACTTTCATAACCTGTCTTTTTGAAACACTTAAACAAAACTTATCAAGGCATCATGTGTGAAACATAAATAAAGATTGCATACATAAAGAAACATGTGTATAAAGAAAGAAAAGAAACAACACATGCAGAGGTAGGTGAAGAAAAACATACATCATCATTATATATATAAGAATAAAGTACAATGTATGTAATAAAATGGTCACAAGACTAGTATACAAGAAGCTAAAAGAAGCTCCTATAACAACAAAGGAGGTAAACACTCCCCCTAACAAGATGAAACACAACTCCCCCTTACAAAGGCATGTATTTCTCCCCCTAACATGTAGAATCTTAAAAAGAAACCACATTTTCTCCCCCTTTTTGTCGTGATTGACAAAAGGTTTAAGAAGCTATAAAAACTTCACCCGAGAAACATAAAGTTGATTAAAGATGATCAAAGGGGCACAAGGAATCCATATAAATGCATGAATGTAATGAAATAAGATGTTATGGATAACAAGATGATAGAAAGATGCAAAAAATGTAAAAAACAATGCATGCAAGAGGGTCTCAACAGATCGAGATTCTATCGAGTTGGCAAAGAGCACATAAAATTGTCTCGATAGATCGAGATATGTGTCGAGAATCTATTAAGAAGCTACCCAGAAATCTCGATGGATCGAGAATCTGTCAAGAATGTATCGAGTAGACAGAAAGCACAGAAATTTAGCTCGATGGATCGACCTAGCTATCGAGATGCTATCGAGGTCAAATCTAGAAATCTTGATAAAAGAAACTTGTGTCGAGTTGTTGTCGAGAAGGTATCGAGCAGTTGTCGAGAAGATAGAAGCAAGGTTTTCTAAGGGAGGAAAAACACACAAGATGAATGCAACAAGATAGCTACTCAAACAAACATCCAAGCAGCATGTTAAGCACTCAAACACAACTCAAATCTAGATGTAAAGTATTTCTAGATCAAAAGACACACGTACATACTAAACAAGTCTAACTAATTTTATTTTTTAAAAATAAGTTAAGACAGTTTAGCAAGCATATATTAACATATGTATCCTTTGTGATGACCAAATCACATTGTATCTGTACATGTATCAAAAGTAGCAAAGAAATTGCGTGTTGTGTGTGAAACAAAGCAAGAGTGCATAAGTGTCTTAAATTATAAAGATTTGAGACATGAGAAAATCAAATACAATCACACACAATCATAATTGTTTGATGGAGACTATCACCTTCGAGGTACATCCTATAACTCCCACATCTCCTAGAAACACGCTTGCAACCATATTAAAAACATTTTGATTCTTTTTGCTTTTATTTTTTTTTCTTTGCATATTTTTCTTTTAAGCATAGCATGAATGGGCATATAAAAGATAAAAGAAATACCCAATTATGTAAGTCAAAATATCACAATTTTGCTATGCTGAAGCACACAGATGTTATACATAATTGGTGGGCTTTAGTGTTGAGATGATTATTTATGCCTTTCTCTTATGATTTTCTAGTTCTTCCCGTCAAAAAGAGTGATATGAGTATTAAGTATAAAAGATTACTTAATCGTACTCATCACCAACACGAGCCACAAAGCTCACTTGCTTAGTTGTGCATTAAAATGCTCATCTAAGTTACAAGGGATACAAAGTTTAGAAACTTTTTTTCAATGGCCATCCAAGGTACATAAGTACCAATATGCACAAAACATGCACTGTTTTTGTATTTTTTTTTTTTTTTTTTCAATTTTTTTAAAAAAATTTTGAAATAAACAAAACAAAACTGAAAACAAAAACAAAAATAGACAAACAACTATAAAGCGTAAAAAAACTAGATGCATATGCATGAACGCATGATTCGAAAAACAAATAAGAAATCAAGCAAAAGAGTCCTACTTTAGATAGAAAGAATTAAAGTATAGGATAGATAGAAAAGATAATTAAATCTTGGGCTCCTTTCTCACCCACATAGTACAAGTCTTTGGCTGTGAAGATAAAAAGGCACATGTCCTAGTATATCTACTAAAGGACACAGAAGAATTAGAATTCTCCTGAAATTGAGTTAAAAAGCTTAAAGCTTTTAATAACTCTCCAAACAAATGTGTTGAACCTTGAGAGGGAACCTGTAATCGTTTGGAAACTTGCTTATGAGGATACAACTTGAAGCAATTAGGATGAATGTGTCCAGAAACACCACAATAGTGACAAACATGAGTAGTTTTTGAACTATTACACTGCCTAGAGTGAGGTCTAACAAAGGATTTAGAATTAGCCAAATCAGTTTTGGATTTCATACCTTTATCACCTTTCTCAGATTGGGGCACAAAGATAGTCTTTGGTCCAGAAGCTGTGGAAGAGGAAGGGCTAAAGGAAACAACATATCCTAAGCTGTTTTTATCAGAATTTGGGTTTTGAGCACTCAATACCTCATCAAGCTTTGCACTAGACATCCTCTCTATTGAGTTCTAGCTTGACTAAGCTCAACCTCAAGATTCTTGACCTTCTTTTCTATTGAGGTGTTCTCCACAACAAGAGTTTCAACTAACCTTGTAGTCTCATCTAATTTGACTAACAGTTCAGCTTTTTCAGTTTTTACCTCATTAAGCATTTTTCTACAAAAATGAGAGAAGTCTTTTCAGATTTTATAAATTCAGTGCATAGCTTATCATAGGCTTCCTGCAGGGTCAAGTTCTTGGGAACTTCATCATCAAAAGAATCCTCACTGTCACTAGCTCTCTCCACAATCACCCTATCGGTTGTGGCAGCAAAAGCCATATAATGACCACATACATCCTCATACTTATTAGAAAGATCACTCTCAGAATTACTTAAGGTAGTAACCAACACTTTACCTTTTGAATTCTTGGCCTTTTCTTTCATAAGATAGTTTAGGTATTCTATCCTCATATGACCAAAACTTTTGCACTCATGGCACTAGATGAGGGGTTTCTCATTCTTGCCCTTCCTAGAGGATTCAGATTTCCTAGAAGCTTTGTTCTTATCCTTTTTCCTATATTAGAGAAGCTTGATAATCTCATTAGCTATGAAGGTTAAGTCCTCATCCTCATCCTCATCTTCATCTTCTTCTTCAAAGTCGTCACTCTCTTCCTCTATACCCTTAAGAGCCATGTTTCTACTCTTTCCACCTTTTTCCCATTTTACCTAATCCCATCTCATAGGTTTGAAGGTTCCGTGGTTGATATTTTCTTGAATTCCTCATTGGTCACACCACTAAATAAAGCATTCAAAGCCCTACTGTTAAAATTTGCCACTTTGATCTTTACTTTATCCCAATCCACCGACGCTTCCTTTGGCTTAATCTAGCTGACTTCAATAGCTTGCCATACTTTTTTCACCAAGAGCCTTCAAAATAGCTTTCATACAAACTTTCCAATACGCATGGTTAGTACCATCAAACAAAGGAGGAATCAAAAAAGATTGTCCACGATCAACGAGGGTCAATGAGCACACTCAGAAAATTAATCCAATCAGAGTGTACCTGCTCTAATACCACTTGTTGGAAAATTTAGACCTTGGTTGATATAATTAACAAGTTTTAAACCCAAGTTGTTAATTAAATTTATTATGAATAAACCTTGTTAAAACAAACAAACATCAATATCATGTACAGCGAAAAAGTAAATAAGACAAGAAGTGATGACCCAGGAAAACCAAATAAACAAACTAGTTTCACAGTAAAAACCCTAGGGGGAAACCTTCCCGAAAAGTAATTCACTATAGTAAAGAGAAGTTTCAAATCTAGTACAAAACCTTTGTCCCTAGACTCTACAATCCTAGTAGATGAACTTACAGTAGAAACCTTCTACCACTTCAGAACCTCTGAACTCTCTAGTATATGAACGCCACCAATGATGCACGGATCTTAGTGCGTGACTAACTCCTTTGCACAAATTCCAATACATGACTAATCAATGATGCAAGGACCCTAATATGTGACTAACTCGAGCAACTTGAAGAAAATGTTGTTAGCTGCAAAGTTTTTCACTTCATCAACAATGAAGATTAAGAAGCACTTAGTTACAAAACCCTAAAGCGCAAAGAAGCAATAACTTCTTGTAGAGAGAATAAAAAATACTAAGTCACTTTTTGCATGCGTGATGGCCTTTAAAATAAGCCTTATATATGTTTAGGGTTGTGAGAAAAGAAACACTATACAAATATTTCAGCATGGGCTGAAATCAGATCTGGAAGTTCTGATTTCGTAAGTCTCGACAAAAATAGCTTGTGTCAAGCTTCTGTCGAGTTTTTGTCGAGCTTCAACTATAAACCTCGATAAAAGTCTTTCTATCAAGATTTCTGTCGAGATTTAATGAACAGCTTTTCTTCACTTGTTTCTTGGTAAGATCTTCATGGCTTTAACACTTGACTTGAACAACATGTTTCTTGAAGTCCTAAACCTATCTTAGATATACCCAATTACAAGTAAAGTGCATTTTGTCGAACAATTAGCGAATTACATAAAATATGTCTCTATCACTTAAGATTAGAATGTTGAAAGCTACATCTATTTCTTTGCAGCCACAGATTCCAAATACCAAAGAGGAAAAAGGAGTCCCAGGTAAAGGATTTATTAGGAATGATGCTACTATTGAGGGCATTTGCTTTAAGCCAAGTATCACAAGGAGAAGAGAAGAAATCGAGATCATTGACGAGAATCCTAGCCTCAATCTAGAAAGCTCTAGCAACCTGGCAGTCCCTAAGAACATGGGATATGTCTTCCACCTAAAAGCAGTGGGTGCAGGAAGGATTTTCTAAGAGGCCTCTATGGTGGAGAGTGCTTTTAACAGGGAGGCTATTATGAATGCATTTCCAAAGGAATATTTGCATCTTCTGGTAGAATTTGAGTTTCCATATCCATCTACCATCAAAAGAAAAGGTAGGACCTTTAGGCCCAAAAGCCAAATTATAGGCATGTTTTGAATCAAAAAGGCCCTTGGCTTTCCTATCCCAGCAAAGTTTATCATTACTAATCGGGGCTTTCCTCAAGGGAAGGGCTTTCAAGGCCATAAGCCAACTGTCAGGGATCAAAAAGGAAATTTGGGAGCAATCCCATTGGCCATCGACAATGGCATATTTGACTAGAAGCTTTTCTTCAACAGGAGTGAGGGGTCCCTAGATTAGTTGCTTGATAGGCCCAAAGGTGGTCCATTCATCGTACCAGAAGGACAAGTTACTGTTGTTACCAATAATCCAGTGAGATCCTTTGGTGCATATCTCCTCGCTTTTGGTAATGGAAGACCAGGTTCTGGAAAAACCATGCTTCCTAGTGGTTTCTGTTTAAGTATTTCCTTTTAAGAGTTTCGGCCCATAGCTCCCCTTTGCTATTTTTGAATCTCCAGCAGAGTTTGGTTGTTAGGGACAGGTTTTTCTGTTTAGCGGCCTTAATCCCTAAACCTCCCTCTTCTTCATGGCTAATCACTTTATTCCATCCAACAAGGTGAATTTTTCTTCTTTCAGCCGTGGACCCCCAGATAAAGTTTCTATTAATTTTATCAAGTGCATTGTGAATTCCGGCTGGAAGGATCATACCTTGCATGACATAGGCAGGGATGGTCGAGGTAACAGAATTAGTGAGAACACATCTCCCAGCCATGGAGAGAAGATTAGACTTCTAGCCCGCCAACTTACTCTTTACTTTATTGATGATGAAGTCAAAATCATGCCCAGTGGATCCAGGTTACTTGAGGGGAAACCCCAAAAACTTGCCTAAGTTCGAGGTAGCTTCAAATCCAATAGTCTTGCAAATGGAATCACGGGATTGCTGTGAAACATTGGGGGAGAAGAGTATTTTAGATTTGGATAGGTTGACTTTAAGGCCAGAAATATCACAAAATGACTCCAACGCATCTTTAATGCTTTGGCTATTTTTGAGGTCAACTTTAGCAAAAAGAACTAAATCATCAGCATAACACAAATGGGAGAAGGCAGGTCCACCAGGCTACCTTAAGGGATCCCAAAGATTATTGGAGCATTTGTCATGGATGAAGAAACTTAGCATTTCCATACAAAAGATGAAAATATAGAGGGAAAGGGGGTCCCCCTGTCTAATACCCCTAGATGGCTGGAACGGGTCTAGCTTACCTTTATTGAATAGCACAAAGATTGATGTGGTAGAGACACAGCTTAAGATGAGCTTTATCAAGTAGGGGGGGAACTTGTATAGGTTGAGCATATCTCTTATGAAATTCCAATCCAGCCTATCATTAACTTTTTCCAAGTCAATTTTGATAGCCATGAAACTAGTTTTACCTTTCTTTGAGCTGAAGGTGTGGATAAGCTCTTGAACAATAATCATGTTATCCATGCCCCATCTCCTAGGGATGAAGGCTGACTGGAGGGGAGAGACAATATGGTCCAAGAAGTGTCTGAGTCTTTGGACAATGAGTTTGGATATGATTTTGTAGGAAGTGTTGCAAAGACTTATGAGACGAAATTGGCTAATGGTTTTAGGGCCATGGCATTTAGGGATCAGGACCAGAAAGGTTTGGTTAAGGTAATCAAGAATGGAGCCACTCTGAAAAGCCTCAAGCACCACATTTCCACTGACTCGTGGACAATGGACCAAGCGTTTTGGTAAAAGCCTGCGTGGAAGCCATTAGGTCCTGGGGCTTTGAAAGGCTTGATGGACCACAAGGCATTTCTAATCTCCTCAAGGGAGATGGGGAGGCTAAGGGATTTAAAAGCTTCCATAGAAAGAACAATGGTCTAGCTTGGGACAGACCAAAAGCTTCTAGGAGCACTATCTTTGTCAGTACAGAACATCTTTAGGAAGCCTTCCCTAACAACATTATCTACGTCATTCTCCTCATGCACCCAATTTCCTGAGCTATCTTTAATTATGTCAATTCTATTTCTTTTCCTTCTAACAATGGTTGAGCATGGAAAAAGGAAGTATCTCTGTCACTTTGAATAGGCCAATTGTATCTCGATTTGATGGCCCAAAGATCATGATCTTGTTGCAAAATAAGGTTGTAGTCTTTTAACAAATTCCTTTCCAGATTTATAAGGAACTGGAACGACTCTCTGTCTCTTCAAGCCAATAACTTAGCCTTCACCAATGCGGCCATTGTGTGGAATAAATAAATTTTTGGGACTATTTTTCACAAAAAGAATAGACTGGAATCTAGAATTAAAGGCACTCATATATATAAGGTTAATTCGAATAAAAGCCCTAGAGTTATATTTATGTACCAATAAACTCGGATTTTTCAGCCAACAAGTTGGCCCGCTGGGCTATTTTTTGTAACCATGATGGTCCAATTTCCAATCTCTACATTGCCATCTTGGGCTTTCTCTTTTGCCCTAAATATTACCATCTAACATGTGATTGTGCTTAGTGTGCGTTTGGCAAAAATTATTTTTGCCAGCTTATTTTACTATTTAGCTTATTTTTGCTACTATTCATGGGTCCCACTGCACTTTTTGATACTTATGGGGGGACGAGGATCCAAAATAGGTAAACAGGCGATCAAAGTTATTTCTGAGGAGCTAAAATCTGAAAAAATGATCTAAGGAGATGATCTCGAAGGACGAGCACTAGTTATATAAAGGACACAGAGCTAAATCGCTAGAAAGGAAAGAAAACCGATTTGGCACGGAGTACGAGAAAGATGAAGAAAGAAGGATATAGAAGCCGTCCCCTTCACATTAAATACAAGACAACCACTTTTCTGGCCGCATTAATAAGGAAATGACCATGAACAGTGGTGGCATAGCTAAGATTTCAGTGTAAAACTTGCTGGTATATTCCAGATGGGACAAGAATTCTAAGAGTGTGATCCCAACCCTCCAAGTGTAGAATCCAGATACATTTAAGCTGGATATATAAAGCAAGAAAAAGATCTGGAGTAGGGGACAAAAAGAAAGAGAGTTCATCCATTTTGTAATATCTTCCTCGGATTAGACCCAAGGATCAACACTTGTGTTTTTCTTTAATCAGCTTTCAAACTGAACATCAAAGAAATAAATACCATCTCTTTTTTAATTCAATGACACAAGACTTCCTAATCTTCGCATTGGGTATCGTAAAATAGACTTGACTTCCCATCTCTAAAGAAATTAATTATGATAGCAAATAGCAAGAATCATCATTTAAGACATAAATTTGTTTCGTCGCTTTTTGCTAGCCACAAGTGGCGCCGTCTGTGGGAAAGTCTCTTTGAATATCCTTGTACGACTTCTTAACTGTGTTTGGTCAAGGACGAAGTGGATCATTGGAATTTGTTGGCTCCCAGTGTAAGGACCATTTTGTTAATTTAGAGCAGAGGAGAGATCGCCATAAGGCTCACGTGCATAGTCAAGGAGCATCTTCTTTTTCTTTAAGGAGAATGAGGCAGCAGGAAGCTAGTCATCAATCGCTAGACAAAGAAGTGCATAACTTGGAGAGAAAATTAGAACGATTACGTAGATGTCTTCGATGTAGGACTCGAGGGAGGGATGACAGGACTCCTTCTTCAGGCCAATACTCAAGTACTAGCAGTGATGAAAGTTATCGGCCTAAGAGTAGGACTCCACCCAGTGAGTCATTCACATCATCGTCTCGGCATACTTCAGGATTGAGGCATTATCGTAAGAAATCTGGAACCCCACCAAGGAGGGGTCAGGGGCATGATGCCACGGGTAAAGCTCTCCTTCAAATATATCGCTCTCCATTTTCTCAGCGTATTGAGTAAGCCGAGCTCCTTCGTCGTTTCCACCATCTACAATGGTAGGACTGACGTTGTTGAACATGTGAGCCACTTTAACCAAATCATGGCTATTCATTCCAAGAATAAAGCTTTAATGTGTAAGGTTTTCTCCTCAAGCCTTGGTCCAATGGCAATAAGGTGGTTTGATAGTCTTACGGAGGGGTCGATACATTCTTTTGAGGAGTTAACCAAGGCCTTTGGGGCAAGATTCTTGACCTGTAGTCGAGTCCTCAGACCTTTGGACTCTTTACTTTCAATGCCAATGAGAGAGGGAGAAACATGGAAGACTTATTCTGACCGTTACTGGGAAATTTATAATGAAATTGATGGAGATTTTGAAGACGTCACCGTATGAACTTTTAAAGTGGGTCTTCCAACAAATTCCAATTTATGGAAATCACTTACCATGAAACCACCTCAGAATATGAACCAATTGATGGACCGAATCGAAGAGCATAAAAGGGTTGAGGATAATCAAAGCTCCGCCAGGGGGTAAAACTAAGGTTTCTACCACCAATCAAAGGGATAGCTTAGGAGGCTGGTTCTTGTCCTCCTGACCAAGGAGGGAGTATTATAATCAAGCATCCCATAATGTTGTAGCTCCTCAGGTGGTGAATTCAATGTTTAAGGAGTCGATATATTAAGTGCTGGATAAGATTAAGCATGAGCCTTATTTTAAATGGCCAAACAAGATGGGGGGCAACCCCACTAAAAGAAATCAAAGCTTATATTGCTAGTATCACCAGGACCAGGGCCATACGACCGAGGATTGCAGAACTTTGCAAGCCTTTCTGGATCAGTTGGTTAAAGTTGGTAAATTGAAGCAATTCCTGCAACAGTCAAATAATTAGGTAGATCAATACGAGATTGGATTACATAATGATGGTGCAATGCGGGCATCCTTAGGGACAATAAATGTCATCTTCGCAACCCCAAGAGAGGAGCCTCACTCAGCTAGTGGGATAATGCTAGTGTCATCACAGGTGGAAAGCCCTGAGGGAGAAGCCCTGAGTAAAAGGCCTTGAGGGAGAAGCCCCGAGTAAAAGGCCCAAAATCTCAGATCTACCAATCATAGGATTTTCTGAAGAAGATAAGTTAGGAACCATTCAGCCATATGATGATGCTCTGGTGGTGACCTTGTGGATAGCGGGGTATGATATCTGATAGGCCAAGAATGTATTGACCCTTGTGATGAATTAACCAATTAATTAGCCAAGTTAATTAATTAATTCAATTTGCATGCATTGGCGTGGTAGCACAAAAAAATCACCTAATACCTAAATGCAACAAAAATTAATTGACACGGTGATTTGTATACGAATGGGGAAAACCTACATTGCAAAAACTCCGCCAGGTGATTTTAAGGTTACTACTCCCGAAAATTCACTATTATCATAACAAGTGGTTACAAATAAAAAAATCCAAGTACCTTATACCAACCTACAGTTGAACCCTTACCCCAATACCCAATTAGACTTGTTCTGTAGTAATAATCTCTCCTTTTAATGCATGGCTTCCAGTACGTGACTAACCAATTCGATGTGCGGATCCCAGTATGCAGCTTACTCACCAACTTGAGAAAGATATTGGCTGCAAAGTTCTTCAGTTCATCACACAATGAAGATCACGAAACTTCTTGGTTATAGAACCCTACGGTGTACAAACACAGCAGCTTCTTAAATAGGAAGATGAACTAGGGCATATGTCTCCGGTTCACAATATGCTTGTGAAAAACTTTTGCATTGAGTTGCATCAGCTGTGACGGTTCTTAAAATAATCCTTATATATGTTTAGGGTTGTAAGAAAAGAAAGCCCAAACATCTATTCACGGATTGGATTGAAATCAGTTCTTGAAAAACTGATTTTAATAAACCTCGATAGATAGCTTATCTGTCAAGCAAGCTGTCGAGCATCGGGCTTCAGTAGTTTTTTAAACCTCGATAGATACTAGTTGTCGAGCTTTAAAATCCAACACTTCTTCACTTGATTCTTGGACAGACTTGCATGGCTTTAACACTTGAACTTGAAACCTTGTTCCTTGAAGTATTAAACACATCCTAGATCTACCCAATTACAAGTAAAGTGCATTTGGTCAAAGGATTAGCCAATTCAATATTGACATATGTTCCTAACATTGAATCACATATGTCCTAACAATCTCCCCCTTTGGCAATCCGTGACAAAACCACAACAAACAAATGAACATATGAGAGAAGTCATAAATCACTCAACTTATACTCACTTGTTGAATACAATAAAATCTATCCTAACACAAACTCTTGAAAAACTTTGTATGAAGAGAGTTTATGGCTAGAAGACTTTGACAACCTGTATTTCTGAAACACTATAAACAAAACTCATCACGACATCTTAGTGTGAAACAGAAATAAAAGATTGCAAATCCTAAACCTGAAGATTTGGACCAATATGATGCCCCGCTGATTGGGTTTGATAGGAACACCACTATCCCTAAGGGGAGAATCTGATTGCCAGTTTTGACTGGGGACAGAATGGTGAATGTGGATTTCAGAGTAGTGGATGCCTTTTCGCCGTACACCACCATCTTGACTAGACCGTGGCCGTATGCCATGAGGGCAGTCGCATCTATGTTGCATGTTAAGGTGAAATATCTCACTAATGAAGGGGTGGCTGAATTAGTGGGAAGTAAATCAACAGCTAGACAATGCATGGTGGCAGCGATTGATCATCACGTTACTGAGTTGAGTTCTTCTGAAGTGGTCCTGATGTTGTAGCAATCATAGTTTGGGTCGCCAGCATCCTTGAACAATTCAGTATCATGTGAGGAGTTGGAAAGGGTCATTATTGTGGTAGACATAGACAAATATTTTCAAGTTGGGACTCTACTCCCAACAAAGGACAAAGCACAACTGATTGATTTTTTGAAGGATAATCTTGATGTTTTTGTGTGGAGTGCATATGAAGCACTTAGGATTGATCCTGAATTTATCTGTCATTATCTGAATGTTAACCCTAGTACAACTTCAAAGAAACAATTACCTTGGCGGTCATTTAAAGAACACGCTGAAGCTGTAAAAGACGAGGTCCGTAAGCTTAAACAGGCTGGAGCAATCAAAGAGGTTTTCTACCCTAAATGATTGGCCAATACGGTGGTGGTGAAGAAGAAGTTGGGAAAGTGGAGAGTATGTGTAGATTTCACGAATCTCAACAAGGCCTGTCCAAAGGACTCGTTTCCGATTCCCATAATAGATCAGTTGGTGGATGTAACATTTGGACATCCTAGGATGAGTTTCCAGGACACTTTTCAAGGCTACCACCAAATCCCCTTGGCATTGTCGAATCAAGAGAAAACTGCCTTTCTTACTCTAACTGGAAACTACCATTATAGAGTAATGCCATTCGGACTAAAGAACATTGGGTCCATGTACCAAAGAATGGTGACGAGAATGTTTGAGAGTCGGTTGGGAAAGAATGTGGAAGCCTATATTGATGATATGGTAGTGAAAAGTAAAGAAAAGACCGATCATCTGTCAAACCTCGGTGACATTTTCGCATTCTTAAGAAAACACAAGCTACGTCTAAATGCTTCAAAATACTCATTTAGAGTTGGGTCAGGAAATTTTTTAGGCTATATGATAACCCATCGCGGGATTGAGGTTAACCCCGATCAGATTAAGACTATTCATGGTTTGCATCCTCCCCGGAACCCGAAAGAAGTTCAACACCTAATTGGGATGACGACAGCTCTAAATAGGTTTATATCAAGATCTGCAGAACAGTGTAGACCATTCTTCAAACTATTGCACAAATGGCAAGATTTTACGTGGTCTGAAGAATGTGATAGGCCTTTGTAGAGTTGAAGGCGTATCTGGCCCATCCACCAGTCCTGTCCAGGCCAGAGAAAGAAGAGGTCTTATATGCCTATGTGGCTGTGGCCCAACATGCACTGAGTTTGGCCTTGGTACGTATAGACGAAGGAGTTCAAAAACCAATATATTATGTCAGAAAATCCTTCCAAGAGGCCAAAGTCAGGTATCTCCATTTGGAGAAGGCAATTCTTGCTATCATCCATACCACCAAGAAACTGCCTCATTACTTTCAAAAGCACACCGTGGTTGTTTTGACTCAGTTGCCCTTACAAGCATTGCTCTGAAAATCAGATTATACAGGAAGAGTGGCAAAATGGGGAGCCATGCTCGAAGCATTCGATATCAAGTATATGCCCCGAACAGCCGTGAAGGGCCAAGTTCTGGCGGATTTAGTGGTGGAATTTATCGAGGAACTGGGAAACTTGGTGGAAGGGGTAAGACCTGAGAAGGCAATGCGTGTGGAGACTGTAGTAGTTCAACACACCTAGAAACTATTCGTGGATGGTGCAGCTAACCAAAAAGGATCAGGAATAGGAATCGTGATGATTTCACTAGATGGGATTACTTTGGAGAAGTCATTTAGGCTCGGTTTTTTGGCAACAAATAATGAGGCGAAGTATGAGGCTTTATTAGCAGGATTGATTGCTGTGCAAAAACTTGAGGGTAAGACTTTAAGAGCATATTGTGATTCAAGATCTGTAGTTGGACAATTCCAAGGTGAGTACGAGGCAAAGGATCCGAGGATGCTTTGGTTCTTAAAGGACACAGAGCTATTGTCGAACCTCAGAGGGACAAGCACTAGTTATATAAAGGACACAAAGCTAAACCGCCAGAAAGGAAAGAAAACCGACTTGGCATGAAGTACGAGAAAGATGAAGAAAGAAGGATATAAAAGTCGTCCCCTCCGCATTAAATACAAGACAACCACTTCTCTTGCCACATTAATGAGGAAGTGACCATGAACAGTGGTGGCACAACTAAGATTTCAGTGTAAAGCTTGCTGGTATATTCCGAATGGGACAAGAATTCTAGGAGTGTGATCCCAACCCTCCTAGTGTAGAATCCAGATACATTTAAGCTGGATATATAAAGCAAGAAAAAGATCTGGAGTAGGGGATATAAAGAAAGAGTGCAAAAAAAGAAAGAAAAAGAGTTCATCCATTTTGTAATATCTTCCGAGGATTAGACCCGAGGATCAACACTTGTGTTTTTCTTTAATCAACTTTCAAACTAAACATCAATGAAATAAATACCATCTCTCTTTTAATTCAATGACATAGGCCTTCCTAATCTTTGCATTGGGTATCATAAAATAGACTTGACTTCCTATCTCTAAAGAAATTAATTGTGATAGCAAATAGCAAGAATCATCATTTAAGACAAAAAGTTGTTTCTTCACTTTTTCCTACCACAATACTATTCATGGATCTCACTGTACTATTTTAGCTAATTTTTACCTTTATCTACAGTACTTTCAGCAAAATAAGTGAATCCCAAATGGACACTTAAACACTTCATTTTACTCAACAATCTGAAAATTGGCAATATTGCCATTTTATATATTTTAAAGGATGGACATATCTACCCTATAAACATTATAGGCATGCAACTGTGTCAAATATGTCAATTATATATATATATATATATATATATATATATATATATAAGATTCATGGCTTCCAGTTAGCTCAACTAGTAAAATCTCTTGATTTGAAATTTGATCCCCCAGTTACACAAAAAACCAATTGGTGTCTTTACATGATAATAAAAAAACAATTATGCCCCTAGGATCCCAAATTCCAAACCTCCATTTGCTCAAGCTTCTAAACAAAGTAATAAATAATCTGCTTTATAGCCACTTTTGTCTATATGAGTGCTTATCTGAATCAATTCATCAATTTACATGGGCTTCAAACTTCAAAGGCACAAAGAGTTTCTCAGCCAAAAAAAAAAAAGAGGCACAAAGAGTGTTAGGTTAAGATAGCTTGACACGGGTTAATTAATTCAATTACCCAAGTTGATTAATTAAGTTCAATTGCATGCAAATCATGAAGGCACCAACAAATCACCAAAAATATTAAATGCAGCGGAAAATAAATTTGACACGGTGATTTGTTGACAAATAGGGAAAACCTCGCAAGGCAAAAACCCCACCGGGTGATTTTAAGGTCACCACTCCCAAGAATCCACTAATCAATAATCAAGCGGTTACAAGTATAAGGAATCTTACCAATTACCCTGGCCTATCCTGAAATACCAACCTACAGTTGAACCTTTGCTCCAATACCCAATTGGACTTGATCTTGTAATAGTCTTCTTTCCCTTGATGCACAAACCTCCAATTTATGACTAACCATTTTCACGGATCCCAATACGTGACTAACTCCAGTCTCCAGCAACTTAAACAGATGTTGTTGGCTGCAAAGTTCTTCACTTCATCAACAATGAAGATCTAAAAACACTTAGTTACAAAACCCTATGGCGAACAAACACAGTAGCTTCACACAAAGAAAATAAGTCTCTTAGTCTCTGTATCCGTGTGTAACGGCTCTTAAAAATAAGCCTTATATATGTCTAAAGTTGTAAGGAAAAAAAAAACTCTAAACAATTGCATAAGCCTGGGCCGAATTTCAAATCTGAAAAACTGAAAATCTTAAGTCTCGATAGATCGAGCTGCTGTCAAGCTATCTATCAAGTTTCACATTAAGTCTCGATAGCAGACATTTGACGAGATATCTATCGAAACTTAATGAATAGCTTTTTTTCACTTGTTTCTTGGATCAATCTTCATGTCTTTAATACTTGACTTGAACAACATATTTTTTGAAGTACTAAACCAACCTTAGATCTACTTAATTATAAATAAAGTGCATTTTGTCAAAAAATTAGCCAATTACAATAAAATATGACCCTAACAAAGAGTTTGTACGGCATATTCTTCTTCTTTTTTTCCATCAAAAAAGAGTTCGTATGACACAATTAAAAATAATAATAATAATAAAAAGCCATAAAGTTCAATATTTTGTTTCACTATTCATTTAACTATATCCGACAAGAAAGTTAAATCTTTTAGGAAGTCCAGAATAAACTGTTATAAACCTTGAAATACGTCAGAGAATAAAGGTCGCTTCGTTAGCATCTGCAGAAAGAGTATGACATTATTCAATGATCTATTTGGCAGAGCACAATCCATCCTTTATCCTGAAATAAAGAAATTACATATGATCTATTCAACGTTGAAATAAAGAATTGTTCAAGGATTTTAGTAAATATTTGAAATTACTAGCATTCTTGCACATTATGTTACCTTATTTTTTTTCAAAAGAATGTACAATGTAGTCTCCTCACAAAAGCTGATAAAGATAGTTTTGATCATGTCTTCCGCAATTTCTTCAATGATTCCACTTGTGCGTAATAAATTGTTCTACACGTTACTAATTTTAGTGGGTCCAAATTGGAATTGATCTTTTTATAATTAAATTTGTTTAAACGAAGAAAGATCTGCTGAAGCTAGATATATGCTACTTAATTAGTCCTGCACAAATGAGGATCGGCATCGCACTAGATGACTGTAAGTCCTTCCTTAGACCAAGCTGAGACCGCGGACTTGACCCAGGCTCCAATATCTAAGTTAGTGAGACAACATGAGAGAACAATGTTTAGAGAGTGAAAGAGAGTTGGACAAGTGAAGGGAGCTGTACCTCCTGAGAGAGAGAGCCCCTTGTCCAAATAGTTTTTTTTTTTTCCTTTTATAGAGAAACTAGACTCATCACACGCGCCTTTTAATTTTGGATTTAGTAAAATAATGTTTAAAAATGATATAGAGATAGTGTCCTAATTTTTAGGATTTTTCTCAATATGAGATTTGATAAAAGTTTTTTTTTGCCTGCAGATTTGATAAAAGTTTAAAAGCCTAAAACTTAAAAACTTTGTAAAAAATAGTCAATTACTCTTTTAATCAGTTTGCGTTTTTAAGTTTAAAATTATTTAATTAAAAAATAGATATATTTTAGAAAGTTTAAGAATTTATATGAGAATATTTTAGTATGTAAAATGATGAAACCCAAACAACAAATCATGTTATTAATAGTATAGATGAGTGGTTGTAGGTACTCAGAGAAATGGGTGGTTGCAGGTGATTTACAGTTGAACGGGACACCTCTTACACTAATGCTTCAAGGGATCCTCAGTATTTGCTAACGTCTTCTTTCCAAATTATCCCTAATTGAAAAAGGGAAAAGAAAATTCCTTGTTACTGAACACCTTCACACAGTCACTAAAAGTTAATACTCACAAGCTCCAAAGAATATAATAGGTATTAGGTGCTGCTTAAAAACAAAGGCAAGGATATTCGTGAAGCAAAAGAATTGAAGCAGCATTTTGTTATCTAATCATACACTGCCATAGGGCGCATGATAATGAAATGTCAAAGCAATGGATATTAGGAAGAAGGAGATGGGTCGCATTCTACTATTCTACTCTACAAAATACCCCAAAAAAAATGGCACTCACTTGTGTACTGTGATAAAGCAATGGAGCAGATATATGAAATACCATCTCGTGATAGGAGGTATGGTGCTACTTTTGTTCTGCTTTTGATATGGTGCAGTGTACAAATGGTGTTGTCTTTAGGGTTGATAACAAATCGTACAACTATGACAAACTGCTTTCTAAAAAAAAATGACTATAAATAAACTGAGTTGTTTTTAAACATCTCGGACTCAATTTGGAAAAAAAAAGTTATTTATTAATAAATTAGTCAAACTTACACTCAAGTTTATAAGCTCAATTATTAAACGAGTCAATCTCAAACAGTGGTGACTCCAAAAAAAATTTTCAGGGTGTTCCTCAACAAGCATAAATTATACAATCTAATAAAAAGAAAATTTTATATATTGACAACAACAACAATTAAAAAACATGAGATGAATCTTGGGTACGTGGTTTTCTTATCAAATATTTGTCCATAATTCTAGTAAAAAAATAAACAATAAACTATAAATTCATTTGAAATATTAATAAAATTATTAATTATTGTTGTAACGTTGTTTAGTTGTTTCATTAATTTGTTTGTCTTTTATAAACTATAATTTGTTATATTGTTGTTTCATTAATTATAAAATTATTAATTGTTTTTTAGCCTAACATAATTTAATTTGTTTGTCTTTTATAATGTATTGGTTTATTAATTATTATACTGCTTTAATTATTGTTGTTTAGTCTAACAATAAACTATATTACTTTAATTTGTTTGTCATTAATTATACTGTTTTAATTTGTTATATTGTTTAGCCTCATGTGCACATTACACAAAAAGCACTAAAAGAGCCACTGATGTGCACATTATTTACACATCCCATGTGTAGCACAATAATTAAAGCACTAAAACTGTGTAATGTGCACTTGGTGCAGCCCGGCCCCATCCCATGTGCCCATCCATCCTCACCCCACTCAACACACAAGCACGCCTCATGATGCCCCTGTCAATTAGAAAATTTCACAATCACGCATTACACTAAAAGACAATTAATATTTCACCAAAACCAACACCAATAGATAAGATAAACTGATAAAGCCAAATTCAATTTTCAGAAAGTCAAAAACAGACAAAATTTAATAAAGCTAAAGACTAAAGTTCGGCCAATCAAAAGAGAGAGAGAGTTACTGAGTTGGTCTTATTAAAGAATAAAGAGAGAGAGAGTGAGAGTCATTTCATAATTTTCATTTCAGACTTTTCAGTTCAGATAGAGAGAGAGTGAGAGAGACTAAGAGAGAGTCAGAGAGCAAAAGAGAGAGACTAAGAGAAGTTAGCTTAGAAAAAAAAAAAGAAATATCTTGAGGGAGGGTCGAACTGTCAGAGGGAGCACTGGAGCAGCGGCAGTAGCCGAGCAGCGAGCAGGGAGGCGGGAGGTCTGAACTGGACTAGGCACAAGCGGACGAGTCAGGGAGCGAGCGATCTGCCGATCTAGCACTGGCGATCTCTGTCCTCTAATCCGATGAGCGACGACGAGCGGCGTTGGCTACTTGGCTTGGATGAGCCTCAACAAGTGGCGTTGCTCAATGCTTTGTGACCTCTATCTGTCTTTAGGTTAGGGTTAGCTTAGTGATTTCTTTTTTTTTTTTTTTGATAAAGCCTTTAGTGAGAATCTGTGGGTTTGTCTTTTTTTTTTTTTTTATGAGGCGTTGCGCTGCTCTTTTTTTTTTTTTTTTTGTGAGAATCTATGGGTTTGTTTGTAATCTATTGGGCACTTGGGCATGCCGTGGGCTTGCCTCTGCTACAATTTTTTTTTTTTTCAAATTTTAGTTCAAATTTGTTTTTTTTGGGCTTTTAATTTTTTTTTTTTTTTTTTTTGCTTGAAAGTAGAAGTGTAGAACAATTTTTTTTTTTTTTTTTTAATTTGAGGGTGTTCCAAATTTTGTGATTAAGGGTGTTCCTAATACAGAGCAAATATAAATTTTTTTTTATTATATATAAATTTTTTTTTCAGGTCAGGGTGTTCCTGGGAACACCCTAAACTGTACGTGGCGTCACCACTGATCTCAAAGATAATAATGTGTTTGTAAATAAGCTCATTAGTATAAGTTTCAAATTAAGTATTTATAATATTATATCTTATATATGTGTGTATAAAGATATATTTATATAAAATTGATATTGGATTGTATTATCTTTTAAATAAATTCATAATATATCAAATTATTATTTATAATTTATTATAGTAAAAATTATGTATAATATTTAACTATACAAGATTGGTGAATTTAATTTTTATAAGTTTATAAACGGAAATCATCTTTCTAATTAACTCAAATCATTAATTTCTAACATTTAAAAAATCATTAATTTCAATCACAGTTTAGTTTCTCTAATTAATACCATATATTTGTAAAGAAATAAAAAAATTCTAGTTGCAATATTAGATTGTTTGATAAGAAATGAACCTAACTTAAACATATAATTTTGTTTATTGATGGGCTCAAAGCTTAACTTGTATTCAAAATAAAAGTAAATGACTAATCATAAACTTCTGGTGCATCAATTTAATTGACCAAACTCATTCACAGCTCTGCATCGAACATCCAAATTAAGAAAAGATATTGATTTTTACCTTTTCCACACTACTCAACCCAAAATTATATATATATTTTTTTAAATCCATTCCTAGAAGAATAAGGGTTTTTTTGGTAAGGATTTTCAATAAATAACAAAGAGGATTGAGCTTTTCTTTGACCTTCAATTTCTAATTGATTTTACAACAAATAGTACATATGCTAATAGTGTACAAATTGTCGCAAATTGAACATTTTAAAATTTATTATATTTAATTTTAACTATAAAATTAATCAATTTCAAATAGATATAAACGAGATAATTTCATTATTCTACGGACTGTTGACATAATAAAACTTAGTTAATTTAGGACATTAAGTCCAAATCACATATAAGATATAATGTGATTCCATAGGCCTTTACATTTTTCAACCCTTTCTTACAAGGTGAATGACCAAGTTTGTGTACTTGGTTCTAGTTTTTGCCAAGTGCTTGTCCACTAAATCAGCATGCCTCTGAAATAAATCATCCATTATATCTCTTCCAAAATGAGATTCCAGCATTGACTCAATCACAGCCCTTATGGTCTTGGCCACTCGCTGCCCACTTGAAAGTGTCCCATTAATTGTGTTAGACATGTCTACACCTCCATCCCAATTAATCTCAAACGCTTCCAGCCGATCCATAATGAATGATCCTTCTTTTTGTACCTCTAATTCTAGCTCTGCGGCACATGGACCATAATAGGGTGCATTGAATGTGTCTACCTTTTCCTCTGGGATTAGACCCTGCAATTAATCAAAGAAATAATTAGACTACAAGAAAAGTTTTATTAATAATACATGCACTACTTCTATATTATGGGACCAGTTAGATCCGATTTTTTATCACGTGTTTGCATCCTAACTGGTCTATTGTTCCTGTACACTGGACCCAATCGTTGCTCCTATATTATTAGCTTACAAGAAATTATTGTGGATTATCAATACAACGTGTACCTCTGAGACCATGTTCATCAATGCCTGGGCAAGGAGTTCCCATTGATGGCAACTTTCTATGGCAGTAGGGTCCATAGATTTCCTGCCCGTGAACGACAAGACCATGCACCCTCCCGGTACCATTTCATCTGAACGTGATTTGAGGAACAGTGAAAAATCCTTCTGGAATTGCAGCATGTATGAATCTAAGACGCTTTGTGGGCTGGTCTTGGATATGTATATCCTCCCCTTGTTTATGGTTGTGCTAGCCTTGCTGTCTAGCCCAGGAGGAACCTGTACGTAAAACAATCAATTGCTTGTGAGTCATATTGAAAAGAACTTGACAACATCAATAAACTACAAAACTCTTTAACTTATCAATGAACCTGTACGTAAAACAATCAATTGCTTGTGAAACTGTTCCTGAAGTTTGGTATTGTGGTCCAGTTTAATTCGTCGTTATGCACTAATGAGATTGTGGCTACTAATTAACATCACCAATTTAATAATTGTCCGGATTCATTTTGAGCTAATATTGGGTATGAGTGTTCTAAAACCACAAATAGTTTTTTTAGATAATTGGCCAGTTCATGTAAAAAAAGAAAAAAGAAAAGAGAAAAAAAAAAAAAGATAATTGGCAAGTCTCAAAACACTTACTAGAATAATATAGTATAAGAAAATGTTAGTCTTACTAGTATCAATTTTAATGTAAAAGTCTTCCAACACCATGAATTAGATTAGTCCCACATTGACAATATAATTTAAAAAAAATACTAACTACATTTTTATTCTATCTTTAAAAGTTAACACATTTGTTATAAGATTTATGTAATAAAATTTATAATATGATTCTATAACAATATGAAAAATAATAAAGTTACCACCAATTTTATAAGAGGGCATACAAACCGCAATAAGTGTGATTAGTTTCACTCCAATAAGATAATAAACAAATATCTTAAACAATTTTATATGATTTATGACACATCAATTTGTAAGATTTTTATATAATATATTACACATCAATTCGTAAAGTTTTGGTTGCAAAAATTCATTTTCTACCCAAAATAAGATAGTCAAATTTGTATTATGTATTCCTGGCCTTATTCTATCTACATTATCAAAGACAAAATTAACTCCAATTAATATCTAATTACATAGCTTTCTTACATTATACTTCCAAAAGACAAGTTGTTAGAACAAATATATACTAAAAAAAGGATTGTTAGAACAAGTATAGATGCTAATTTACATTAAACTCAAAAGGACAAGCCTTGAGTTGTTAAAATTTTCACGATAAATGCGGGTCCTATTATCCTATACCAAAATATACACAATTTTTAAGTAGTCTTAAAGCACTGTTTCGGTTCTCACATAAGAGTGTGCCTTATACGTGGGATCTACTTCTTATGTGAGAAGTGAGAACTTGAATCAATGCTCTGAGACTATTTGTGTTTTTTTTTTTTTTTTCTTTTTTCTTTTTATTTTGGTAAAACACTGCAAACCAGCTTGCAAATCACGCACGGTCATATTTTATGTCAACCCTGTTAATTGACCGCTTACGTTGTCCATTCTTTTGCTTCGTATCCTTACATATGAACATGATGACAAGAATAATGGAACACGTATACAAACCTGAGAGAGCCAGTGGAGGCTGGAAGAAGAGTGCACAAAGTGCATGCTTTTTCTCGGGAACAATCTACCATAGAAAGAACCAGGCACACCTGTAATGAAACACTGCCTAAAATCCATACCCTTCTCTTCCTTCAGTTTGTTGTAGAAAGCTGGTAATGACCCAAATACATCATTGAAATCGTTGCTATAAAGATCATTCAAGCAGATTCTAAGTTCTGGAGTTGGGCAGCCTAGGTTGCTGCATTTGGAATATATGATATCTATTATCTCTGAGATCACAGTTAAGGTGTTGGGTCCCGATGAGCAACCCAAGTCAGCAATGCCCATGCTCTCCGGCAAATTTTTGCACAATAGTTTAATTATGGCTTCCTCGGTTACAGTCTTTGTGATAGATATTATCTTGCTCTACCAAAAAAAAAAATGAATATGAATTAGCGTCTCCCCATTATAGTTAGTACACAAAACTTATTGAAAGACTTTCAATTTTATAGTTTTATTTGCTTATGTAAAGCTTTTTATTTTCTAATTGCATTCTAATAGTAATAAGTTTTAAGCAAAAAACTGCATCTAAACAAACAATAAATAGCTAAAATATGTGAATTGTGAAGTGAAAAACATGGGCATGATATTTCCAACATGCATGCTCTTTTAATTGAATGATAAAGGTTTTGCTATTTGTTTTTCATGTTTTGGAAGATAAAATTTACTTGAAGATCAAATTCATACTGAATATGTAATGATTCAGATATAAGAAGCCGATTAGCCGAACCTGAACTTTTGAGTTCTTAGCATAGCTAGTTTCGCCTGCCCCCTTGTTCATGTGAAGTACTTCCACGACTTCCATCTCTCTCTTTCAATTCAAAACCAAGTGAATCTCAGACAATAATCCCTGAAACCTAAGACATTAATGGCCAAATTTTTATTATATCTAGTCGTAGAAGAGCTACACAAAACTTCGTAGTGAGGAATCCAAGATTATTGGAGCACTCTATATATAGACAAAAATTTCTTGCCGGTGGTTGGTAGGTACAGTAACTACGTGGAAATTTGGGACACTAGATTCTTTTGCTATTTGATCTAATGTTATAAATACCATTTCAAAACTCGTTTTGATTTGCTAATTGGAATGAAATATTTCGGTATAGGATTGGTACCGGACTATTTCGGTGTACCATTTCAAAGTTATCGCAAATAAATAAATAAATATATATATATATATATATTATTCATATATGTAAAAAGTAAAAAATTCAATATATTAGTTTTTTATATTGTTTTGAGAGTGAACAGTTACATTTATCTTTTGCCTACCTACTTTTTCAAATACATTTTCCAACAGACTCTCTATCCTTTTTCTATCTCATTTAAATATTATTTCTTCATTATTTCTTTACTATTTCTTTAATCTTTTTTTAGTTTTCTCTTCTTCTTTTTTTCCTCATTTTTTATTTTATTTTTTGAGAAGTGTTATGTTCATAATATTTTCACAACAAATTTTAGGTTGTAAGTTGTTACTGGTTTTAATTTGAACCCACTACTTAAATTATTTTTTTAGTAGTAATTGCCAATAATAACCTATCATTTAGAATTTTTTGTGAAATATTATAAAAATATTGTGACATAATATTTCTCCTTTTTTTTAATAATTTTTTCCCTTTTCTTTCATCCATACATTTCACTTTCTAGAATTATCTCTATCTTCTTTTTTCTTTTTCTTTTTTCGTTCTTGTTTTTTCTCCTCCACACACATACCCACTCTTCTCCTATGTATCTACTTTTTTGTTTCTTCTCCACACAACCACATTCTTTTGACTTCTCCTCCTCTTCTATGCTTACCTTTTTGTTTTTATTTTCTTTCTTCTTCGGCTCACTTCACACACACACACAACCAACCATGATCTTTTGACTTCTCCTCTATGTTTGCATTTTTGTTTTTTATTTTCTTTCTTCTTCATCTTACCTCACTCACACACACACAGCTAGCAAAGAGAGTTGGCCTTCATCTATCTTTGTTTTCTGATGAGAAGAGAGAGAGTTTTTTGATGAGAAGCGAAAGAGAAACAAAGGAAAGAGAAAAAAATTATTTTTTATTCATTCAGGTGATTATTTTAATAGATAAAATTTTTTGAAGGTACTACAGTAAACACTACAGTGTTCTCTATTTCAAGAGAGGTACTGTAGCAACTCCATTCCAAAATATAGAGATAGAGAAGCTGTTGGAGTGAATTTTTGGTGTGTTTGCTCTTCAAAATTGGCTTTAGAGAGCCTATTCGAGATGCTCTATCTGCATATGGTTATTTTTATAAATAAATAAAAAATCATTTATGGCATTTTTGTAAATAAAGTCAACATTTTGAGTTTTTTTTTTTTTTTTTTTTACAAGATAGAATTTCTACTCTAGCCTAATCTAAGTGTATATGTGTGTGAAGTTCCATCCTGAAGACTTGAACCCCGGCTCTTGCCCCCCCCACCCCACAAGTATTTATATTTATGGAATGACCACCGCACCAAGGGTGCACGGTGGTTTTTGAGTAATTAAAGACAAAGAACCTTCTTGAAATTCACTTTCCCATTTCCCAAACTCACCCATGTGAACCAATCTGTCTTACTTACCCAATTTATTTCAATTGTCTCTCACACTTTTTAATATTCTTTTCAAAGTTTCAAATGGCTAGACGCCATCACACCAGTGCATTCTCTCTTTCTTAGTCTCTAATCTTGTTCTTCTTATTTTTCTTTTCTCAGTTTTTCTTGTTGCTACTATATCGTTTGGTATTTTTTTTTTTCTTCAATGTTTTAAACTGAGATGAAGATAGTCATAGTAGATCAAAAAAAAAAAAAAAAAATTCTGGAAAAGGTGTGATTCAGTTCAGACATCAAATTCAGGGAAAAAAAAAAGTTCAAAACTCATACTGGCCGAATCTTCAATTTCGGCCGGTATTGACCGAAACATACAGAAACAATCGGAATGGACTAGAATTTTACCCGAGGTGAAATATGGGGGGTCACCGTTCTGATTTGCATATTGGTACGAGATATTATGGCCGTTCCGGCCGAAACGAAACATAATTCATAACAATAACAGGGAAAAAAATCCTCTATATTTTCTTTAATATTAGTTAGAAACACTTCTCTATAAATAAATAATAGAAAATCAATTAGAAATACTTCTCTATTAGAATGGCTTTTTATTCTCTAAGAAGTTATCTCATTTTTTTTAAAAAAAGTTTGGTAACAACTTTACAATGAGTTGAAAAGTTATCTTTTAAGTTTTTTTGTTTAGCTTGCTACTAGATAGAATTCTTTAGAGAAAAATCCATGGCAAGCTAAATGAAATAGTTGAAAACAACTCAATCTCATGCTAAGCTAAATAAGGGAAGTCAAGAGATAGTTTTATTTTTTATTTTTCACTTACTACACAAGAAAAAGTAAAAAATTGTCTTCACATAAAATTTTTCATAAAAACAAACGGAGTGTACCTATCACATGGCAATATACCATGTATGTATATCGTCACTCTATGTTAATTTGGTTCGGTTGAAAAGGGAGAGGATGAAAAAGAGGGGAAGGGAAGTCGGGGAAAAATACGAGTTTTTCACTATTTGGTTGATGACAGAAAATGAAGGAGAAGGAATATAATATGGGTGATTTTCCACATGAGATAATATAAATTTCAATCCCCCAAATCGGACAGAGAAAAGAGGATGAAAAATGTGAAAAAATGCAATTACTATTTTGCCCTTTAAACCGTGTCACTTTCTCTTCCTTTCCTGCCATTTCTCCACAACCAAACACAAATTACACATAAAATTTCAAATTTTCATGAACTTTACTCATAGAGATAGGTTGGTGTCACATCGAACACTTAACCTTGATGGTGCAAATGGATTATTGTCACTTTATTAATACTCTATCTTAAGTCCTTGAGTCCCCAATTTAATCTCTAGATTATTCTTATTTTCTTGGAATCTAATTCCAAGGAATATAAATTTAAGTAAATCCTTACTAAAATAATCGAGTATGATATTTTGAATAATTAATTATCATTAAATTTGTCTCAAGAGGATGTTTCTTATCTCTTATTAAAATTATGGATTCCATCTTGAGGAATAATGTTCTCACAACGTTAGCGCTACATGTGATTACCCAACATATTGAAATATTAACTATACAAGATCTCACTTCCCCATACATCAAAGTAACATACATTTCACATTTGAGTCCACAATAGGATTGAGAGTGAATGTGTTTAGCAGTTAGGAGATCTTTTTGTAAGTGATAGTAGTTTATAGAATAACATTTCACAACAATCTAGTTCAAAGTATTCCAAATACACCAACATATTATTCAGAAGTCTCCACTTCCATGATCAAGATAGATCATCATCACTGACATGTTATGCTCTTATAATATGAAATGCTCAATTTCATCACCAACTACAAACTAGGATTTATGAGTTTACATGGACCTGCGATTTAGATTTTCTGTATGCAAATTTCATTCTCATATTAAATCACATACAATACATCTCATGGCCTATACATAATTTCCAATGTTCATATAATTATTAGATAACAATACAGTATTATTTATTTTTAAAAAAATGTCATACAAATTAGATTTTAGAGTATAAATCCTAGAAAAGTCATACATGTGAATAATTTTTTGTGTAAGGAAGGATATATAGGTGCTCGTTAACACCAAACTTTGTGTCAAAATTTTTGTCTTTATGTTATTATTTTGTCAATTTTATAGGCTTTAGGATCAATTTTATACAATTGACAACTAGGATTTGTTGTGAAAATATTGTAAACTTAGCATTTCTCAAAAATTGTCCAAACAAACAAATTAGCCTAAAAGCCCAAATCAAATGTTTAATTGTGATATTTTAAATTATGTTTACAAAAGACATATTTTAAAATTGCTATTTTTTTATAATAATAAAAATGCGTATTTTCCGATAGCTAGTTAGTTAGTACTTGCTTTAGTCTTTAGATGAATTTATTGGATTTATGTGATACATTTTGTACATACACGTATGCACTAAAGTAATACCTCAATATTTTATTGAACATGATTAATGTAATGGTTTAATGCCTAAGTTGAATACGTTGAATGAACTTGTAACTTACCCTTTATTTTTTTGTTATCACTATGGACAAAATTCTCAAAATTCTTATAAGGAAATCACTTTTATTACAAAATTTATCTTCTAAGCAAATTTGTATTCACTTGAATAATCTTCTTTTAGATCCTAGGCTATGAGAAAAGTTCTCATCTTTTCATCCTTATAATCGAGAGAAAATAAAAAGAGCATATTTACGAAGATGTTCTTGTCAACCTCTTTGCCATGATTTCTCTAAAAAAGAAATTAGTGGAGCACTGCATTAATTTAATCATGATTAGTTTAAAGAATACGAAATATAGGTTGGAACATATCATAAAAAAGGATAATGCATTTTGTTTATATTGTTACTTATTTAAGTAAGATGTTAGTAATTGAAAGGGAGATCAATAGTTTAATGATTACTTGATTGTGTATATTTTAAAAAAAAAATGTAGTTGATAGTATTAATAATGAAGCTATCATACAACAATTTCAAAATATGAAAAACTTGTAGAATGAAATTTTAAAACTTTATATATTTGCGATTGTGTTTTTATGTCAATATATTCAATTTTTTTTTTTTTTATGAAATTTTGTTTAATTTAAATTTTTTACTAATCACACTGAACAAAATTTCTGGAACCGCCATTGTTTGTAGACTTATGTGTGGGGCACTAGAGTGTGCAACAAACACTGCCCATGTATATTACATCCACCATGTTTTACACATCTGTTTGAATAGTTTCCCTACCGCTTAATAGTTTTCCATACATATCTACCGTCATCGATCGTACGTACCGTGGTGATTGGTGCATGGCATGTTTTTTGAGTGTCTCATGCTTGAGCCATTAGCACCACTAATACTTGAGCCGACCATCGAAGATCTTTCGAAGAAGTTTCCTGTTGGACCATACGGAACACAATTACAAATCTTCTTGACTGAGACTTGAGACATAGTCTCCTACACCTCCGTCATCGGATCATGAAACAGGAAACACCCATGATTCATGACAGTGAAAATTTCCCTCTCTCTCTCTCTCTCTCTCTCTCTCTCTATATATATATATATATATATATAAAATAATTTAGGATAATTTTTTTGGATAAGATATATATTAGGATAATTGAGTCAATATACTTAACAAATGTATGTGTTGATAAGTTTCCTGTTGGACCATTGTGAAATTATTGTAAAATTATTGCAAAAGTAGCATCACTCTAAATTCTTTAGCAAAACTCATGCTTGTCAAACCGGACGGTTCAAAAATGGTAGAATCCTCAATGATTCTAACTCTCTAATTCTCTTACTCAATAATTCAATATGGTAGTTTTTTGAGAGAACTAGTCCTCCAATGATTCTTCAGGGGGAATCAACCTCCAAGCTAGTTTCAATGAGAACTAAGCAAATGCATTCTTATTCAATTCGTCTTGTTACAATCATCTCAGTCTTATACTAGTTACTGTGGTACTGTTAATAGTAACTAAACTAACTGACTGCAAGGTACACATTACAGATCAACACTCCAACTAACAATATACAATACTTTGATGCTTGTTCTAACTAACTCTGTACAAGTACCTACTGCACACAATTGTCACACATTACAGATCAACACTCCAACTAACAATATACAATATTTTGATGCTTGTTCTAACTAACTCTGTACAAGTACCTACTGCACACAATTGTCACAGCTGTGATGTCTTGTACTGAAGTCCTAACAAAGAGAATAGGAAAAGAGTGGTTCATGCTCTGTTGCTTTTTCTTTTTTCTTTTTTTGTTTGGTGGGAGTGGGGCAAGTAAGGCAAGTTGGATGAACAACTTACCATCATAGATGGAAAATGTGATCAAGACCAAGTGCTTTTTGGCACTCTTTCCGTTAGTAGATGCAAGAGAGTCAACTGAAAATAGACTTAGATTGTGTTTTCTTTTTCAATGCCTTCCTTTTCACTTGGAAAAAAAAAACAATATGGTACCATATACTAAATTGTGTGACAAATATACTTATCACCGAAACTTGTGTTACCAATAAGAGAATGTCAAGCTCTTGAATGGGAATCGAACCATGCACGTGAAAAATATGGTGTAGCATCATTCCCCTTATTTAAAACGTTTCACAATATCTAAAAATTGTGTCAACGGTATACTTGGTTTTGATTGTAGTTACTGTCTCCTATTGAATGACCAATGCTTGTGAAATCCAAACCTATAATGTGTGAAATTCAAATGAGGTTCTGTAAGGAGCAATAGCCCTTAAAAGGGACCAAAGTCACAACATCGCTTTCGATGAAAGGATATAATTTGATTTTTATTGTCTGATCGTAGTGTTTCAAATTATAAGATTTTTTTTTTTTTTTTTTTTTGTGAGTTCCAGTTAGTTCAACTAGTAAAATCTCTAATAGTTGTATAAGAGATCTGGAGTTCAATTTCCGCCTACACCAAAAACTGATTGGTATCTTAGTCTGATGATAAAGAGTTATCATTAGGAGCGGACACTATAGGTTGAAACTCTCTCAAAAAAAAATTATAAGATTTTTTTTTCTGGCCAGGGGCCTTGTAGCTAAATTAGCATCTCTTCATTCACAAAATAATTGGGGGGTCCTGAAAAAAAAAAAAAAAAAAGTTCAAACTGCAGGATTAGTAGCATATTATAACTATCTAAAAAAATATATTATAAGATTTTTGTTAACAATACTTTAAGGAACGTTAAATACTTTTTCTAGGCATTTAATGCACCGATCAACTTTTTATATAACCTTTTAAAATTAAAAATTAAAAAAAAATATATATATATATATATATATAACCATAAAAGAAAAAAATGGTAAATTAAAACTTATCCATCTGTGGTTTGATTGAAATTTAAATTCCATACTTGTAGATTAAATTTTGACACTTTACCCACCCGAGATTAGCTCAGTTAGAGTTCCTAACACACCCCAGTTAGCTCCACTTTTATGTCTCTCTCTTCTAAAAACACAAAAAACATAAAATTTAAGTTAACACTTTACCCACCTGAGATTAGCTCAGCTAGAGTTCCGTAACACACATTTGTTAAAAACATGGTTAAATATGTAATTTTGCTCAACTTTTATGTCTCTTTCCTCCAAAAACACAAAAAAACAAACAAACAAACATGCAAGTGCAAAAAAATCCAGCGGAACACTTGCATCATAAGATTTCAAATTACAGGTCAGCAACTTAAATTTTCGGTCAAATCTCAGATGGGTAAAGTGTCAACTTTCAAACCACAGGTATGCAATTTAAATTTTAGCCAAACCACTAGTAGGTAAATTATAATTTGCCCCAAAAAAAAAAAAGATTCAACATTATGAGATGAGTATAATAAAACATTTATACTTTTTCTTTTCTTTTCTTTTTTACAACAGTAAAATGGGGAGGTAATTTGAACATAAATTCTCTAATATGGAAAAGTACGTCGATATCACCCAGTGACAACTCCAGGAATTTTTTTTAGGGTGGTTATGAAAAAACTTAAATTAAACAAAATCTAATAAAAAGATAAATTCATATATTGACAACAACCAAAACAAAACAAAAAAAAAAACAAAAAAACAAATACATGAAGTCTTACAATTTTCTTCTACGATTTTTTTTTTTTTAATTTTGAAATCATTACATGATAATCTCATTATCAATGCTGCAAGTTACATCTTTTTCAAAATTTTAGTTAAATAAAATTTTTCTTGGATTTTTCTTTTTGTTTGTAAGGGCTCAATATATTGTTAAGAGGGACAAAGTTTGAGGACAAAATTTGACTATAAACTTAGTTGTAACTTAAGATTACAACTTTCACTAAACAAATTAACATGACTACATCTTTTGAAAATCTAATTATTAAATTGTATGTTCTTTAGGTTCTTAAAATACATGTCAATCCGATGTTATTTACAATTTAATCCATGAACTTATTTTTTGGGTATAATTTTAAGTTACAAAAATTTGAAATTTAAACATTTGATTGATGACATAAGCTGCTGATCTTTGATCTTCTTGAAGTTTTGCAAGCATGGAGGATATAAAAAAAAAAAAAAATGTAATCTAATTGTGGATTTGTCAAAATTCGTATCCATTAAAAAAAATATTGAATGGAGTTATAGCCTTAATCTACAACCAAGTTAATTTGTTGCTAAACTTTGTCCAAATTTTAATTATATTGAGCTTAAAAAAATTTAGAGTGGTCACACATTTTTTTTAAGGGTAAAAAAATCATAAAATTTTTAAATTATATATATAATAATATTTTTTTTTTTTTAGATCAGGGTGATCCTATGACTACCTTGGCTCTAACGTGGAGCGGCCGGTGATATCACCTAACTACAAAACAACAATTATCTCTTTCGTGGAAAATGTAAAGTGTTTGTCTTGAGTAATGCATATTTCTTGATTAATTTTTCCACGTTTAACATTTGCGCATGAATAGGTGATCCAAAGTTACATAACTTTTCAAAGCCGCCCAATTAAAATGAGTGGTTTTTTTTTTTTTTTGGCTGAAATTAAAATGAGTGGTTGTCACTTTTTTTTTTTTTTTTTATATGGGGAGTGGTTGACACTTATCAGTTGTTTGTCATTAGTACGAAATGTGACAATTAGTAATTAGATTGACTTTAGGCCTAGGCCATTTGCCTATGGAGTATGGTCCCATTAAGTTGAGTTATCTAGATTTCATTGTTTTCAAGTTTTGAACACACTTTAATTCTCTCTCTCTCTTTAATACAAAATCATTAGTAATAATGATTTTTTTTATTTTTAGATAAGGGTAATCCTGTGACCACCTTGGCTCTAACGTGGAGCGGCCGATGATATCACCTAACTACAAAACAACAATTATCTCTTTCGTGGAAAATGTAAAGTGTTTGTCTTGAGTAATGCATATTTCTTGATTAATTTTTCCACGTTTAACATTTGCTCGTGAATAGGTGATCCAAAGTTACATAACTTTTCAAAGCCGCCCAATTAAAATGAGTGGTTTTTTTTTTTTTTTTTTGGCTGAAATTAAAATGAGTGGTTGTCACTTTTTTTTATTTATTTATGGGGAGTGGTTGTCACTTTGTCAGTTGTTCGTCATTTGTACGAAATTTGACAATTAGTAATTAGATTGACTTTAGGCCTAGGCCATTTGCCTATGGAGTATGGTCCCATTAAGTTGAGTTATCTAGATTTCATTGTTTTCAAGTTTTTAACACACTTTAATTCTCTCTCTCTCTTTAATACAAAATTAAAAAGATGGTAAAACTTAGGTACGTTTTCTAAGATGTTGTTCATGAGTTCTCCAATTAAATTCAAACAGATTGTTATTCCAGGCTAGTTAAACACATACTATCTTATTTTTAAAAAAAATAATTAAATTCATTGTGTTAATATTTTTTAATCTAGTTAAAGATTTTAATATATTACACATAAATAATTGTCCAAAATGTTATCCAACAATAATTAATTGCACCAATCAATGAGATATGGACCTCATCTACGGTACCCACATATAAGACTCACTTTTATGTGAAAAGGCATCTAGTATATACTGGATGCACTAAGGCCCCGTTCGTTTGGGGTGAAAATAGGGAGGATGGAAAATAGAGGGAGGAAAATAGGGTGGAAAATGTTGTTTTCCATTGTTCGTTTGGAGAAGGAAAATAGGAAGGATGGAAAACTAGAGAAAAAGTTTTCTATCCGGGCCCACATTTTTTATCCTTCCAAATTGGGAGGAAAACTTGGAGAGAAAAGTGCTTGTGTAGCACTTTTCCACAAATGCCCTTCCCAGGTTCTCTTCTCTCTCTTTTGTTTTTTTTTTTCAACGTTTTGTGTCCTTTTTTTTTCCCCCTTTTTTTTTCCAACGTGATATGTTCTTCTTTTTTTTTTTTTTTTTTTTTCCTTTTTTTTAACATGACGTGCTCTTCTCTTTTTTCTTTTTTTTTTTTCAACGTTCTGTGTCCTTTTTTTTTTCCAACGTGATGTGTTCTTCTTCTTCTTTCTTTCTTTTTTTTTTTTTTTTTCCTTTTTTTTAACATGACGTGCTCCTCTTCTTTTTTTTTTTTTTTTTTCAACGTGACCTGATATATTATCCCCATTATAGTCCTCATTAATCTTTTTTTTTTCTTGTTGATTTTTTGGTTTTTTTTTTCGTATGAGATTAATTTTTACATTATAATAATAAAAATTTATATATATAATGTGGTAAATTTTATATTATTTAATGGGTACAAATAAATCTATTTATTATATATTATGTAATAAGGGTATAATAGCCAATTTATATAAGTTACATTTTCCATCCTTCCCTTTTTCTCTTCAACCAAACAAAAGAGTTTTCCACCCTCCCACTTTTCCGCCCCTTTAACCGAACAAACAAGAGGAAAAACTAAATATTTTCTATCCTCCCACTTTTCCATCCTCCAACAATTTTCCATCCTCTCACTTTTCCACTCCTCCAACCAAACGGACCCTAACTAATTTCATGGGAAGGAGAAATGTATTAGTTGTAGCCTGTAGGTGAATAAGTGTAAATGAATTAAAGTACATTGAAAACAATGAGAACAATTAAATTACCTAATTTAAATTGAAATCTGTTTGTTGAATAACCGGATTTGTTAGAATTTGGATTTACTTTGGAATTTATTATTAAATTCAGCTTTTAACACTTAAATTTTAACATCACAAACCAAACTTAACATAACAAATTGAGTGTCACGTATGCACAAAATCTGGTTCAGATTACAATTAATCTGTCTTTTCGATTATTGAGTCCATTTTATATGTCCATTTGATTCAATCTCACCCCAAAATTTTAGGTGTCTGTTTTCTTCTAACCATAAACGGCCAAATGCACCAGCAATTCAATACTTTAGCTGATTTGATAACTCAGCCGATGATGGAGAAAGCAAATTGTAGCTCACTAGCCGGCTCTAGTCTCTTTATGGGTTCAATTGATTATTTAACAACAGATAGTCACTTTTTTTTTTTTGGGGGGGGGGGGGGGGGGGGGGGGGTGGGGCCTGCGTTGTGCCCTTCACAAACTTAGAGCATTCACAGCAGTGGAGCTATAATACTATAATGCTAAAATTTAGCTCCAAAATCACAAAAAAATGCTCACAGCAGTGGAGCTATAGGTATAATTTATACATGATTTGCTACAGTGCACATCTATTGATACATGTGCACTATAGCTTGAAGCAAAAAATTATAATACTATTTTATTCCGTCAACTTTATTTCTTTACTTTTTTTATTCAATCAAATCCGGTCAGCCTCTTCTCACATTCACTCTCTTCTTCAGCTCTCTCTCACAGAACCTCTCAAGCTCATAAAACCTCTCATTCGTTCGCCGGCCTGACCTCTCTCACAAAACCTCTCAAGCTCGCCTCTCAAGCTCCGATCTCATCGCCGGCCTGACCTTTCTCACAAAACCTCTCAAGCTCGCCTCTCAAGCTCCAATCTCATCGCCGGCCTGACCTCTCAAGCTCGCCTCTCAAGCTCCGATCTCATCGCCGGCCTGACCTCTCTCACAAAACCTCTCAAGCTCGCCTCTCAAGCTCCGATCTCATCGCCGGCCTGACCTCTCTCACAACACCTCTCAAGCTCGCCTCTCAAGCTTCGATCTCATCGCCGGCTGGTATAAATTGCTTTTTCTTTTCTTTTCTTTTTTTTTTTCATTTTATCAAGTCCGGTCTCATTCACTCTCATTCACTCTTTCTCGTTCACTGTCATTTGCCTCAGCCGCACAACCTCACTCCAGTCTCTCAAGCTCCGGTCTCTCAAGCTCACTCCGCCGATCTGCCTCAGACGCACTTTTCTTCCACCGATCCACTTCAGGTCAGTTTTCTTCCGCCAATCCACTTTGGGTTTTTGATTTGGATCCACTTCATGTGGATGTCTCTGTTTTTTATTTTTGATATATGATTTTTTAGTGTTGTTTTGGATTATTGGATTGGAATACGGCAGTTTTTAGTTGCTGTCATGATGATATATGATATATGATTTGGATTAGTTGATATATGAATTTTTTTTTTTTTTTTTGATATATGATAGCAACTCTGTTTTAAGTGTGTGTACTGATATATGATGAATACGGCAGTTATTTAGGATTTTTAATGTTCCATATCTGATTTTGGTAGATTGATGATGATTATGGTTTGATAAGTGTGAGCGTGTGTACTGATAAGTGTGAGATTGTTGGATATGTGTGAGATTGTTGATTATGGTTTGATGATGATTATGGTTTGATAAGTGTGAGATTGTTGGATATGTTTTGTTGGATTTTGTTGGATATGTTCTGTCTACTGAGGTATTTATGTATATTCATGTTCTATTGTTATAATCTTAAGTATTTTAAGTTTTGATATAAATGTTAGTTTGGGGATTTTCTGTGTGCAGGGAATTTTACTTTTTTTTCCTAATTTTATGGAGTCAGGTAAAGACACTGAGTTACGTAGAGACCTATCATATATTACGGGTATTATGAACGGGGATATAGAAATTGACTCACAATTTTTGGGAACGTCTCAAAATACTCCTTTGTCAGTTTCTGATTCTCCACCTCCGCCTCTACCTCAATCTCAATCTCAAATTGAAAATGACTCTTCTACAAAAGGAAAACGAGGCACTAACTTTAGTGTAGAGGAAGATAAACTCCTAGTGGCAGCATGGCTTAATACTAGTGTTGATGCCGTAAATAGTAATGAACAAACACTAAATACATTTCATAAAAAAGTTTGGGAATACTTCAAGAAGTTCAATAAATACGGTACCACACGTACTATTATCTCCTTGCTAAGTCGTTGGGGAATGATTAGTGAAAGGACAAATAAGTTTGCCGGGTGTATGGCTCAAGTTAATGCGCTTCATAAAAGTGGTACAACCGAAGAAGATAAGGTACAAATTATATTACAATAGTGTTAACATGTCAATTTACCAATAGTTTGAAGATATTAATCATGTTATGTTTCTTTTAATTTTTTTAGATTACCGATGCGAAAGCTTTGTATTTAGAGAAGCACCATAAACCCTTTCTTCTTGACCATTGTTGGTTCATGTTAAAGGATCAACCAAAGTTTACCGATCCTAACAGTGCTAAATCGAGATCATTCGTGCCTCCAACTCCGGAGTCAATATCTATTAGCGAAGGGGATTGTGGGTCCGGACTTGGTGACTCTTCCAATTTTGAGAGGCCTATTGGTGACTCTTCCAATTTTGAGAGGCCTATTGGTAGGAAGGCCGAAAAGGCCATCCGAAAGAACAAAGCCACCGGAAAAGATGAATATTTGACCAAGAAATTGAAATTGATTGAGAATGTAACTCGATTGGAAGAGGAGAAAATGTCTATTGAGAGGGAAAAACTTGCGGTTGAAAAGGAAAAAATTGATGAAAAATGTAAGATTGAGAAGGAAAAAATCATGATTGAGAAGAAGAAAATTGAGATGACAGAATGGTTAGAGGAGGAGAGAATCATGATGAAAGATACAAGTGGCTTGACTGAAGCACAAAAAGCTTTTTATGAACAACTCCAACAGGAAATCATGGCAAGACGAAGTTCACGTAACTAATGGGGTTGATTGCATTTTGGATGTAGTTTAGGCTTTTATGTATTTTGTAATGGCTTATGTAGGCCTTTATGTATTTTGGTAGTAACTTTATGTATTTTTTGGTAGTAACTTTATGTATTTTGGTAATGGCTTATGTAGGCTTTTATGTATTTTGGTAGTAACTTTATGTATTTTGTAGTGGCTTATGTCACTTAATTTTAATCTTAAACTAGATGTATGTGTTGTGACTTGAAGTGCAATCTTTTTTATCTTTTGATAAGTTCCATTCAGTCTTGATATAATTCTTGGTTTTGAGATGACAAGTTTTAGAATAAATCTATGAACAATGAGCATTCATAGTATTTTTTTTTTATTTTACTTATCTTTTGAAAGCAAATCTATTTGCTTACCATTATTAGTTTCTTGATCCTACTGAAATAGTAATAATTGCTTTCCGACGTAATTATTGCTTATCTTTTGAAAGCAAATCTATTTTCATCTATAGTAATAATTGCTTTCCAATTGTCTTGAAGGTTGCATCCATGAATCATTATTTGGTTCGCAAGTTCATTTTTGATGACTCAGATGAAGATGAGATAATCGAAGAACTTTTCATGGAAACATCACAACCTAAACGTCGACGTTCTATCCGACGTAATCATTTGGTAGGCCATGAGAGGCTTTTTCTTGATTATTTTGCTCCCACACCAGTATATCCACATACTTTATTTCGTAGGAGATTTCGGATGAAGCGTTCTCTTTTTCTCCGTATTCAATCTAAGGTAGAAGCTCATGACTCTTACTTTGTCCAAAAAAGAAATAGTGCCAACAAACTTGATTTATCTTCATTACAAAAGATAACTGCTGCACTTAGAATACTTGCGTATGGAGTATCGGGTGATTTGATTGATGAATATGTGCGGATTGGAGAAACTACTGCATTAGAAAGTTTGAAAAAATTTGTTACTGCAGTAATTGATGTTTTTTCTAAAGAATACTTGAGAAAGCCAAACAATGAAGACATTGCTAGACTGTTAGCTCATGGCAAACGCCGAGGTTTTCCAGGTATGTTAGGTTCAATTGATTGCATGCATTGGAAGTGGAAAAATTGTCCATCTGCATGGAAAGGTCAATATTGTGGTCATGTTCGTGAGCCTACTATTATTTTGGAGGCAATAGCATCATATGATCTTTGGATATGGCATGCATTTTTTGGGTTACCTGGGTCAAATAATGACATTAATGTGTTAGAACGGTCTCATGTATTTAACGAACTTGCTGAAGGACGTGCTCCTACAGTACAGTACTCAATCAATGGTCATGACTACACAATGGGATATTACCTTACTGATGGCATATATCCAAAGTGGGCAACATTTGTGAAAACAATCCCAGCTCCACAAGGACAGAAGTATAAATTATTTGCAACGGCCCAAGAGGCGTGTAGGAAGGATGTTGAGCGTGCATTTGGAGTGCTTCAAGCACGTTTCGCAATTGTCCGTGGACCTGCACGATTTTTCCATCTTGAAACACTCCAAAAGATCATGAAAGCATGCATAATTCTCCATAACATGATTGTTGAAGATGAGCGGGATGATAATGAAGTGGTAGACTTGGATTATGAACAAGTTGATGGAGTGGATAATCCTCCTCTGCAAGTGTTACGTGAACAAAGTGATGGATTTATGTCATACATTGAGAGGCATGGACACATTAGAGACCGAGAAATTCATTTTCAACTCCAGTCAAACCTCATTGAACATTTATGGCAATTGCAAGGCGAGTCGTAGGAACTTTCTTTTTTGTATGTTGAGAAGCATGAGACATAGGAACTTGTGCGAGTGTGTGAGTTTTATTGTAATTTGGTTTAAGTTATGTATGTGAGTAATGTATGGGCTACATTGTTTCTACTATAATATGTGTTCTATTTTATATGTTTTCTTATAAAGTTCCTTCAATTCATAATTTACATTGTTCCAAGATTGCTTCCGGACAATTGAGACGATAATAGACTATCATGATGATTGAAAATTTGTTTTAGTAAAAAAAAAATGTATAAGTATAATTTGGGGGTTAAAAAAATCACTTGTTTACACTAGAGGATTATTTGCTATCATATGGTGGCGGCAGCGGCGATGGTGGCGGCGATGGCGATGGCGGCGGCGGCGGCGATGGCGATGGCAATGGCGGCGGCGACGGTGGCGGCGGCGGCGGGTGGCGGGTGGCGGTGGCGATGGCGGCTGTGGCGGCGGCGGCGGCAGCAGCGGAGGCGGCGGTGGTGGTTGTAGGTGGTTGTTATTGTTGTTTATTGTAGTGGATATATTATTTTATTGTAGTTGATATATTATTTTATTGTGATGTTTATATTATTTTATTATGTTGAAAGCTAAAATAGATCCACTGCTGCAGCATGTGTGTAGGTAAAATAGATAAAGTAACTTTTGGTGGAGCTAAAAAGCTAAATTTTTAGCTCCACTACTGTGAATGCTCTTATAGGTTACAAGTTACAACTCATCAAAGTTACATGGGCAGTCCCATACTCCCATCTAATTCGATTTTTGGTTTTTTGACCCAAAATAAAGATGGTGAATTTTGGGCTGTTCTGTGATTGGACTCTAAGATCCACATTGGATTCAAATCTGGCTTCCTATTTTGGGCTTGAGGTACTACGATAAGTTACACGCTGCCTCAGGGGATCAAGTGCAGAATCATAACAAAAACTGCTTCCCTTGCTATACTTCTGAGCCGACATTTATGTCCCAAGCGTACAACAATCTAAAGCAGTCACGCAATTTGAGAGGATCCGTCCTCTTTCCTCAACAATCAGCATCAGATTCTGATAGTAGACTGAAAGAAAGAGAAGGCCGGCATCACCTCTCTTTTTTATTTATAAAATTATAAAAATGCTAATGAATGTTTAGGATTTGTTTTAGAAAAATTTTAGGAGAAAATAAAAAAGCAATAAATTTTTTTTACTGTGTTTTATATTTTCTTGTAAAAATGGTGTTAATTTTTTTAAAAAAAATAATTTATTAACAATTGTCTTAAAACCACGAAAACCGTAAAATCAAGGATTGATTTAACCGGTATTTTATGCATTTGCTAATGGATTACCCAAAGATTCCTCGTTCCCCAACAATCAGCATTAGGTTCTAATAATAATAGATTGAAAGAAAAAGAAGGCTTGCACTACCTTCCTTTCTTATTTATAAAATTAGATAAATGTTAGGGCACGTTTGATAGACTGTAATAGACACTGTAATATAATAGATATTTCTATGACATAACTATTCGGTTGTTTGGTTATATTTTTATTACAATGGATAGTATTCCTTATGAATAGTTACTCTTCAAAATGAGGAATAACTATTCTTTATCAAAAGTACTGAATATCTATTCATTCACCTTATATAATAACTTTTTAAAATTTTTTCCTAAAAAGTCATTAGTTGCCACATCTTCAAAATGAAAGAAAATAAATTTTTCTTATTGTTAATTATTAGCTCTATTTTGAACACCCTAAAATAAGTGTATTTTAGGAAATGTGACTTAAAAATGATTTAATTACACCTTTTTATAGTCAACTAAATTGTGAATGCATATTTAGAATTCTATTCCTAAATGGTCACTAAACTAATAAATAGTAATACTTATTACATTTCAACTTAATGTATTTCTTGTAATACTTATTTCTATTCCCATATAATAATTGTGAGGCCTCAAATATTTAACAACCCCGGCCCATTCCATATCGGGCCCAAGGTCCGCGCTGAGGAGAAGCAGAGCCTAAGGAAAAGCATACAAAGCCCAAATCATCAGAGGACCTCGCCGAGGATACTCACATCCTCAGCAAACCGACATTTATGGTGGGAAGCTGTCACTCACCCATTAAACGTGCGCTACCAACACTCTGGCCGCTTTAATGATGAAATGACCAACAGACCCAGATGCCTTGGTCACTTCAACTAACAGAAAGTCTGCAAAGGCGGCTGGGAACTAACAGAAAGCCTGCAAAGGCAGATTATGGGACAAACCCTTAGACACAGAGTTCGGATAACCGACAAGTGGACGGCAGAGGATTAACTAAACGAGAATATATAACAAATAGAACCGCGAAGGAAGAGAAGAGGATCTTTTAAGGCGTCCGGGAACAACCCTTGTGTTTGTCAGTTCTAAGAAAAGAGATCCTCGGACTGAGCCGAGGATGATCATGCTTCATAAACACTTAGCCAAAATCATCATAAAAATCCTCACAAATATTTAACCAAAGTCACAGTGATTACCCTCAAAAACACTTAGTCAAGTTCCTTTGCTATTATTCCTATGAATTTTATGTCATCCATTGCTTGCTTTGCTGGTGTCAAGCCCTTCTACCCACACTCTACAAATTTTATTGTTTAGGGTCCATTACAATTTGAGTCCCTACAATTGGCGCCGTCTATAAGGAGGACTTGTGTACTAGTAAGTGCGGTGGTCGGTGTGAAGAGATTAAGGGCAGCACTTTTGAAAAAAAAAAAACACCAAAAGAGTACAGTATGTAGCAACAACATTCACTCAGAAGGCAACAGTCACAAGAAACATGATATATGCAAAAAATAAAAGAGATGAAACAGGTCTACTTCTTTATTAATATATGAAGAAAAAGTTACATCTTACAATTGATGCCCATAGGGCTTGTTCTAGAGCTAACTACATAGAGAAGTGCTTAACAAGGCTGGTTGTGAAGCAAGAGAAGAGGAAATGAAAGAAGGAAGGCTGGTTGAGGAGTAAAAGAAGAAGAGAGAAGGGGAAAAGAAGGAAGGAAGGCAACGTTGAGGGAGGATTCCACCTCTTGGTTCCGCATGGTTTCCCTCCCAACCCCATCGCTACCAGTTTGGAGGGTTCACAGACCCGGATTCAAGGGAAGGAGGTTACGTTCTTTCTGGATCCTCCTCCAAACAGCAAGGAGGATTCCACCTCTAGTTAGGTTGAAAAGAAGGAAAATCTTCGGTCTTCTCCTACCTCAACCCCAGTATGACGTCCAGGGTCGGGGTGCCATCCTCGGCTCCTGAAAGGGGCTAGGCATCCTTGAAACCGCCCTTTCCAAGGGCCAATTCATTTGGTGGGGCTCAAACTACTATTTTTTGCAGAACCCCTGAGCAATATCTTTGGGAGAGTTTAAGACGAATGTTTGTCGAGTGTGAAGAAAAAGGTTGCCCCAAAAACGCCTTATATAGAAGGCGAAAAATTGGTGAGAGCCAATCCGCATTAAATCCTAAGGAGAGATTACCGGAGGCAATAACTCCGCCCAGATTCCAAGGGGCTCATCCGCCGTTAAATCCTCGTAAATCCACAACTGACATTAATGAGGAGGCGCCTCATTAACGAGGAGGCACCGAAGCGTCAAAACGCATTACTCGAACAACCCAAGAGACGTCTCGTAATCAGAAGAGTCGTGCCAAACAAAGAGGCAGAACAGAGCAGGGTCTTCTCCTCGGCATAACCATTTAAAATGAGAAAACTAGGTACTGGACAGAACCAAGGCATTGCATGGTCCTCAGACTCAAGCCTCTGGGGAAACCAGATACTTCAAATGAGAAAACTAAGTGTTAGATAGAACCTAGGCATTGTATGGTCCTCGGACACCAGCCTCTGGGAAAACTAACCACTTAAAATGAGAAAACTAGGTACTGAACAGAACCAAGGCATTGCATGGTCCTCGGACTCAAGCCTTTGGGGAAACCAGATACTTCAGATGAGAAAACTAAGCGTTAGACAGAACCAGGACATTGTATGGTCCTTGGACACCAACCTCTGGGGAAACTAACCACTTAAAATGAGAAAACTAGGTACTGGATAGAACCAAGGCATTGCATGGTCCTCGGACTCAAGCTTCTGGGGAAACCAGATACTTCAGATGAGAAAACTAAGTGTTAGACAGAACCAGGGCATTGTATGGTCCTCGGACACCAGCCTCTGGGGAAACTAACCACTTAAAATGAGAAAACTAGGTACTGGACAGAACCAAGGCATTGCATGGTCCTCAAACTCAAACCTCTGGGGAAACCAGATACTTCAGATGAGAAAACTAAATGTTAGACAAAATGTAGACATTGCATGGTCCAAGGACTCAGGCCAACAGAAAAACCATTTCCGCATGAAACACTAAGTGCTAGGAAAAACCAAGGTCTTGCATGGTCTTCGGACTCGAACCTATGGGAAAACTAGTCACTATACGGCGATATAAGCACTGGGCAGAAATAGGCTTTTATACTAACCATAGGCCCAAACCTACGGCAAAGCCGATCCCTTGGGTGCTAAGCGATGAATCCTGATAAGGACGAAAACCAAGCGAAGACAAGCACTAAAAGCATAACAAACTTAAACCTACCTCTCCTGGAAGAACTAGCAAGGAACTCAGGCGGTAAATTATAGAGTAAGAAGAAAAGAAAACTTACCGAAGTAAGGAAAAACTCCTCGGGCGAACCCTTTGTGCTAAAGAAAGTTGTAGGGACAGTTGAAAGGATGGGTACACTAACAGAAAATGCAAGGCTCGACAGGCTAAGATGGTAGGCCCGAGAATGTCAAAATCCTCCTCCCCGCCCGAGAGGTTGGACAGCAGGATTTTGAGGGGCTATTGTAGGGCCTCAAATATTTAACAACTCCGGCCCATTCCATATCGGGCCCAAGGTCCGCGCCGAGGAGAAGCAGAGCCTGAGGATAAGCGTACAAATCCCAAATCATCAGAGGACCTCGCCGAGGATACTCACGTCCTCGGCAAACCGACATTTATGGTGGGAAGCTGTCATTCACCCATTAAACGTACGCCACCAACACTCTGGCCACTTTAATGGTGAAGTGACCAGCAGACCCAGATGCCTTGGTCACTTCAACTAACAGAAAGCCTGCAAAGGCGGCTGAGAACTAACAGAAAGCCTGCAAAGGCAGATGATGGGACAAACCCTTAAACACAAAGTTCGGATAACCGACAAGTGGACGACAGAGGATTAACTAAACGAAAATATATAACAGATAGAATCGCGAAGGAAGAGGGGAGGATCTTTTAGGGCGTCCGGGAACAACCCTTGTGTTTGTCAGTTCTAAGAAAAGAGGTCCTCGGACTGAGCCGAGAATGATCATGCTTCATAAACACTTAGCCAAAATCATCATAAAAATCCTCACAAATATTTAACCAAAGTTACAGTGATTACCCTCAAAAACACTTAGTCAAGTTCCTTTACTATTATTCCTATGAATTTCATGTCATCTATTGCTTGCTTTGCTGGTGCCAAGCCCTTCTACCCACACTCTACAAATTTTATTGTTTAGGGTCCATTACAATTTGAGTCCCTACAATAATAATTATAGTGTACCAAACGTGCCCTTAATGGATACTTTAAGTGCATTAGTTTAGATATACTTTTATGAGAAAATAAAATGTAAATAATTTTTTACAAGTTTTTATAATTTCCACGAAAGTATTGTTAAAACTTTCATAAAATTGTTTATTTACAATTACTCTAAAAACACCCGTTAACGTGACCCATAAGATTAAGGGTCGATGTAAAGAGTATTTTATGTATTTGTTAATGGATTAACCAATGATTCCTCATTTCTTAATAATCAGAATTAGTAAATTGAAACAAAGAGAAGGCTAACACCACCTTTCTTTTTTATTTATAAAATTAGGAAAATGTTAATGAATGCTCGAGACATTGATTTATGATATATTTTTAGAAGGATTTGGCTTATCTCTAATACTTTTTTAACTAGACATGTCATTTTTTTTTTTTTTTGAGAAACCAACTCAGCATGTATAAAATTAAGGAGCTGATAAATCAGCAAGAACAGTTGGTTCTAAGTCTGGTGGAACATGCTCCATCCAGACTTGCAACGAAAAAGAAATTCTCGCTCTCTAGGCTAAGGAATGTACCACATAATTACCTTGCCTCATAGTATGAGAGAAAGAGAAACTCTGAAGGGAGCTAACAAAAAACAAAGTGTCCTTGATAAGATGACCAAAAGAAGAGAAAGAAAAATCTCTTATCTGGAGGGCTTTAACACCTGACTCCGAATCACCTTCAAAATGAGATTGATGAAGACCAATCTCTTGGACGAATCTAGCTGCTCTTCTTGTTGCCAACAAATCGAGAATAGCCACCGAAGAGGGTTTATGGATTTTTTCCGAAAGGGCAGCAATGATCTCCCAGCTGAATTTCGGATTACAACTCCAATCCCCGCCTCATCACTTTCATTAAACATAGCACCATCAGAATTTGTTTTGAACTCACTTGGTTTGGGAGGAATCCAGATTTTCCTCTTACCAGATTAAACACCCCAAATTAACTTTGGCTGCACATGATTGTCTTTGAAATTTTGCAGAAAGTTTCGGGCATCATCATTAATTTTTCCTGTCGGCATCATCTTTTTGTTTTAAATATACAATGACAAATGGTGGTGAGTTGTAATCTCTACATTTTATTTAGTTAGTGGATGATATGACAGTCTCTCATTAAAATAAAATGAGATTCCTTTTTAAAAAGTACTAGAAGTAAATCAAATCATTTTTAGAAATTAAAAAAAAAAGCAATTAAATATTTTACAATTTTTTTATATTTTTTATGAAAGTAATGTCAAAACTTTTTTAAAATAATTTATTAATAATACACTGTTAATATGATCCATGAAATTAATGATCAATTTAATGAATATTTTATGCAATGGGAGAGGATCACCTCCAATTTTAAATCCACTAGTTTCCTCCAGTTTTAAAATAGCCGAGCCACACGTGTAAATAACGTGATCAAACGGTTAGAAAATTAGCAATTTGTGTTTTTAAAAATAGATGCAAAAGCAAAGCTTTTTTGAGATAAAAAGTGCAAGAAGAAGGCATGGGCTTGTTGGAGTTAGAGCAACAGTCGACGGCAACCTTTGACGGTGCGTGGATCGACGACCAAATTTTAAGCCGTGTGTGAGATCAAAGATGGAGGGCGGCTTCTTGGGTTTTACATATCGGGGGCTGATGAAGAGAACCATAGCGTTGGTTTTGCGAACCACCAGTCGACGGAGAAACTGTGATGGTGCGTGGATCGACGGCCACCGCGCATAGCGGCGTGTGTAGGTGAAGATGGAGTTCAGACTCTTGGGTTTTGCATATCGAAGGCCAAAGAAGAGAACTGCGACATTGGCTTTCACGAAATGATTGAGAAAAAATAACAAATCTGAAGGGAGGCTCTAACTTGGTGATGCAACGACTGTGGCTTTTAATAGCGGCGAGGTAGTGGCGAAGAGGCCTTGTGGAGGTGGTGAGGCAGCAGTAGTCTTGGGTTGAACAGTGGTGATCTATAGTAAATTGGTTTGGCTCCAGAGATGTTGAAGAGAGAGGCAACAGAGATATGAAAAATTGTTAAGTTTTCCTAACCGTTGAATCATTTTATATACACGTCACTCATCTATTTTAAAAATGGATCATCTATTTTAAAACCAGGGGAAACTGAAAGTTTTAAAACTAGAGGTGATCCTTCCCCTTATACCGTTTTAATAGATTATTTTTAAAAAAATTTACTAACAATATTTAAAAAAAAAAAAAGTTAACTTTTTTCTTTTCCCATAAATAATTTATACTATTATTTAAGGGGCTTTTTCTGTTTAGATTTTTCATTTTTTAGTTCAAAAATGCCCCTACACCCCTATGTTTAAGTAGAGACAAACTAAAGGATAATCCGGTAAAAATATAGCTCTAACTCCCACTAAAACATTGCTTAAAAAATAGGACCACTCTCCTGTTATTTTTCAAATTGATTTATTCACTTATAAATTAGATTTTTAAAATAAAAATTATATATATATATATATATAAAATAAAAAAAACACAAATTTTATTTTACAAAATAGGACCACTTAAAAAAAAAAAAAGGCCTCATCGCACGCGCGAAGTGCATGTGATGAGGCTAGTTTATTTATAACTATCCTCTTAGCATGGAGGCTCTTCTATTTTTATTTATTTATTTTTTTTTGTAAAAGTTAATAATTTGCATAAATTATAATTTGGAATTATTACATTTTTCAATCACAAAAAAACTTAGGGGTATGATGAGTGTTATGCGTTTATGGGTCACACCCCTATGTTTGTTTGTTTGTTTGTTGTTGTTGTTGTTTTTTGTTTTTTGTTTTTTTTTTGTTTTTTTTTTTTTTTTTTTTTTTTTGTGATTGGAAAATGTAGTAATCCAAATTTATAATTGATGCAAATTATTAACTTTTATTCAAAAAAATAGAAGAGCCTCTGAGCATGCGCACACACGCGTACTCAAAGGCTAGTATTTAGTAATTAGCATCTATTTTTGGAAATTTTGTTAATGTAGTAATCAATGTTTTAATGATTGGAAGATGATGCTATAATTCAGTATTAACCTTTAGAGGGAAGGAAAAAAAAGATCTCCTGAGTAAATCTTATAAATTTACCTAAATTGAAAATGCATAATGAAATTGTAACTATAAAACTATTTACAAATTACATGTGAAAATATTTAACAAAATCTATTATGAAGAAGTTGATAGATAAACGTAGAAACTTGAAATATTTACATCAGGTAAAATAGTAAAATAATTCACCACATTAGAAACATGGAATAAGTCATCTTATTAAAATAATTCACTACATTAGTTTTTATTATTAGTATTGAATTCAATTCAATATTTGTGGGCATATCTAAATTATCTTTTTTCTTTTCTTTTCTTTTTTTCAGTGAAGAATAGAAAAAGAATACTTCATTTTGAAATGATTCATTTATCCAAATTTTTATTTACACCTCTTTCCTCAATTGTTTCTTATATTTTTTAAAGAGAAAATTCTGATTTATGGGAGTTATCTAGTTATCTTTAATCCTAAAATTTGGCCACTTACTACACACCTATCACAAAAGTTAAAAAGAGCTTAAATTCAGGATTTAGCAACTACCTTTAAAAGCAGGAAAATGTATGTAACATTTTTGATGGAATAACATTTTTGATGGAAATAAAGATGGATGCGGGTTTTTTTTTAAGAGAAACGGACATGGCTGTTATCTATTTATGGTAGTCTTAAAGTGTAGCCACTTAGTACACATCCATAACAAAACAAAGTACACAATTTTAATTGTTTTTATTTTTATTTTTTGGTTACTGTAAAATGCTCACATTTTATTTATTTATTTATTTTTTTTTTTGGGTTAAAGGAAAGGATCCAAATCCACGTTTCTTTACCTTTTGGTGCTGTTGTTTTTGTTTTTTTTTGGTATTATTTTATTTTATTTTATTTGTGACAATTATCATTTTTTGTTTAATCCTAAAATTTAGTTTTTTTTAATCCTAAAATTTAGCCACTTACACATCCATAACAAAAGTAAAAAAGATCTTAAGTTCAAGATTCTTAACCACCTTTAAAATCAAGAAAGTGTATGTAACATTTTTTATAGAAATAAAAATGTACGTAGCTGTCTGTTATTTGTTTATGATAACCTAAAATGTAGCCATTCAGTACACTAAACGGCTAAACAACTAAATTTCCTACAAAATAGAACCACTCTCCCACTAACCCACGGGAAATTATTGTGTACTCCCGGAGTATCATAAATGCGTACTCCCTCCTCTCACATGAATGGTGGGTCCTACTAATTAAATTCATGGTGGGACCCACCATTCATGTGAAAGGAGGGAGTATGCATTTATAGTACTCCGGGAGTACCTAATAATTTTCCCTAACCCATATCTTCAAAACAACCTTATTTATCTAAAAGAAAAAAAACAAAAATAAAAACCTCAATCCACTTTTCCATCCAAAAAAAAAAAAAAAAAGAAGAAGAAAAACCTCAATCCACTGCGGCTATCAAACCTACCTTTTTTTTTCTTCTTTAAATCTCTTTTGCTAGATAGAAACCTTTTCTAAAATCTCTTTCTTTTTTCCTCACCTTCTTAGAAAAAAAAAATCCTTTGATTTCAATGATTCTATCAAAAAAAAAAAAACCATGTTAAGCTAGATTAACGTTGAATTAGAGTTGAAACTAAAAAAAAAAAAAAAAAAAAAAAAAAAAAAAAAAAAAAAAACCCTTAATTCCATTGTTTAAAAAAAAAACCCCTTATCCCATCATCCATGTATTTTTAATTTTTAATTCTTTAATGAGATTTTACCACATAGTTAAAAAGAGTTTTCAGTTATCCACTGCTCTTTTTCACGTATCTAAGTAAAATTATTAATTTTAAAATCGTAAATTTTAGGTTATAAAATCTCTCTCTCCTTTTTTTTTTTTTTATAAATTTTATTTGTGACAGTTATCATTTTTTGTTTAATCCTAAAATTTAGTTTTTTTAATCCTAAAATTTAGCCACTTACTACATATCCATAAAAAAAGTAAAAAAGATCTTAAATTCAAGATTCTTAACCGCCTTTAAAATCAAGAAAGTGTACTTAACATTTTTTATGGAACAACATTTTTGATGGAAATAAAAATGTACGTACCTGTCTATTATTTGTTTATGATAGTCCTAAAATGTAACCATTCAGTACACTAAACAGCTAAACTACTAAATTTCCTACAAAATAGAACCACTCTCCCACTAACCCATATCTTCAAAACAACCTTATTTATTTAAAAGAAAAAAACAAAAATAAAAACCTCAATCCACTTTTTCATCCAAAAAGAAAAAAAAAAAAAAAAAAAAAAAAAGAAGAAGAAAAACCTCAATCCACTTCGGCTATCAAACCTACCTTTTTTTTTCTTCTTTAAATCTCTTTTGCTAGATAGAAACCTCTTCTAAAATCTCTTTCTTTTTTCCTCACCCCCTTAGAAAAAAAAAAAAAAAAAAAAAAAAAAAAAAACCTTTGATTTCAATGATTCTATCAAAAAAAAAAAAAAAAACCCTTAATTCCATTGTTTTAAAAAAAAAAACCCCCTTATCCCGTTATCCATGTATTTTTAATTTTTAATTCTTTAATGAGATTTTACCATGTAGTTAAAAAGAATTTTCAGTTATCCACTGCTCTTTTTCACTTATCTAAGTAAAATTATTAATTTTAAAATCCTAAATTTTAGGTAATAAAATCTCTCTCTCCTTTTTTTTTTAATTTTATTTGTGACAGTTATCATTTTTTGTTTAATCCTAAAATTTAGTTTTTTTAATCCTAAAATCTAGCCACTTACTACTCATCCATAAAAAAAGTAAAAAAGATCTTAAATTCAAGATTCTTAACCGCCTTTAAAATCAAGAAATTGTACTTAACATTTTTTATGGAACAACATTTTTGATGGAAATAAAAATGTACGCACCTGTCTATTATTTGTTTATGATAGTCTTAAAATGTAACCATTCAGTACACTAAACAGCTAAACTACTAAATTTCCTACAAAATAGAACCACTCTCCCACTAACTCATATCTTCAAAACAACCTTATTTATTTAAAAGAAAAAAACAAAAATAAAAACCTCAATCCACTTTTTCATCCAAAAAAAAAAAGAAGAAGAAGAAGAAAAACCTCAATCCACTTCGGCTATCAAACCTACCTTTTTTTTTCTTCTTTAAATCTCTTTTGCTAGATAGAAACCTCTTCTAAAATCTCTTTCTTTTTTCCTCACCCCCTTAGAAAAAAAAAAAAAAAAAAAACCTTTGATTTCAATGATTCTATCAAAAAAAAAAAAAAAAACCATGTTAAGCTAGATTAACGTTGAATTAGAGTTGAAACCAAAAAAAAAAAAATCCTTAATTCCATTGTTTAAAAAAAAACCCCTTATCCCATTATCCATGTATTTTTAATTTTTAATTCTTTAATGAGATTTTACCACGTAGTTAAAAAGAATTTTCAATTATCCACTGCTCTTTTTCACTTATCTAAGTAAAATTATTAATTTTAAAATCCCAAATTTTAGGTTATAAAATCTCTCTCTCTTTTTTTTTTTTTTAATTTTATTTGTGATAGTTATCATTTTTTGTTTAATCCTAAAATTTAGTTTTTTTAATCCTAAAATCTAGCCACTTACTATTCATCCATAAAAAAAGTAAAAAAGATCTTAAATTCAAGATTCTTAACCGCCTTTAAAATCAAGAAATTGTACTTAACATTTTTTATGGAACAACATTTTTGATGGAAATAAAAATGTACGTACCTATCTATTATTTGTTTATGATAGTCCTAAAATGTAACCATTCAGTACACTAAACAACTAAACTACTAAATTTCCTACAAAATAGAACCACTCTCCCACTAACCCATATCTTCAAAACAACCTTATTTATTTAAAAGGAAAAAAAAAAAAAAAAAAAACCTCAATCCACTTTTTCATCCAAAAAAAAAAAAAAAAGAAGAAGAAAAACCTCAATCCACTTCGGCTATCAAACCTACCTTTTTTTTCTTCTTCTTTAAATCTCTTTTGCTAGATAGAAACCTCTTCTAAAATCCCTTTCAATGATTCTATCAAAAAAAAAAAAAAACCATGTTAAGCTAGATTAACGTTGAATTAGAGTTGAAAAAAAAAAAAAAAAAAACCCTTAATTCCATTGTTTAAAAAAAAACCCCTTATCCCATTATCCATGTATTTTTAATTTTTAATTCTTTAATGAGATTTTACCACGTAGTTAAAAAGAATTTTCAGTTATCCACTGCTCTTTTTCACTTATCTAAGTAAAATTATTAATTTTAAAATCCCAAATTTTAGGTTATAAAATCTCTCTCTCCTTTTTTTTTTTTTTAAATTTTATTTGTGATAGTTATCATTTTTTGTTTAATCCTAAAATTTAGTTTTTTTAATCCTAAAATTTAGCCACTTACTACACATCCATAAAAAAAGTAAAAAAGATCTTAAATTCAAGATTCTTAACCGCCTTTAAAATCAAGAAAGTGTACTTAACATTTTTTATGGAACAACATTTTTTATGGAAATAAAAATGTACATACCTGTCTATTATTTGTTTATGATAATCCTAAAATGTAACCATTTAATACACTAAACAGTTAAACTACTAAATTTCCTACAAAATAGAACCACTCTCCCACTAACCCATATCTTCAAAACAACCTTATTTATTTAAAAGAAAAAAACAAAAATAAAAACCTCAATCCACTTTTTCATCCAAAAAGAAAAAAAAAAAAAAAAAAAAGAAGAAGAAACTCAATCCACTTCGGCTATCAAACCTACCTTTTTTTTTCTTCTTTAAATCTCTTTGGCTAGATAGAAACCTCTTCTAAAATCTCTTTCTTTTTTCCTCACCCTCTTAGAAAAAAAAAAAAAAAAAAAAAAAAAAAAAAAAAAAAAAACCTTTTGATTTCAATGATTCTATAAAAAAAATAAAAAATAAAAAATAAAAAAAAAACCCCTTATCCCATCATCCATGTATTTTTTATTTTTAATTCTTTAATGAGATTTTACCACTTAGTTAAAAAGAATTTCAGTTATCCACTGCTTTTTTTTACTTATCTAAGTAAAATTATTAATTTTAAAATCCTAAATTTTAGGTTATAAAATCTCTATCTCTCTCTCTCTCTCTCTCTGAAAAACAAAAGGAAAATACCTTTTTTTTTTTTTAGAAACCAAAAGAAAAAAGAAAAAAAAAACCACGTTAGATTAACGTTGAAACTAAAAAAAAAATACAAAAAAAAAAACTTATTTCCATTAAAAAAAAAAAAAAAAACTCTTATATCTTATCTTATCCTTATTAGTAAACTATAAATTGAATCCCACATAGAATTATACAAATGATAAATAAAATTTTTTTTACAAAAGAAATTGTTTTACAACAATTTCTTAGATAACAACCACTTCATGTAAAGTTTGAATCATACAATAATTCTTGTAAAATCTCTCACCCGAACTTATGTAATATACGATTCTAACGCGTCCTGAATGCAATTTGAGAAATTTGTGCATATATGAACTTGAGAGAGGAAAGAGATAAATCTAAGATTATCATTATTTTGAATAAATCAAGTATTTTAAAATTTAAAAAAGAGCAAACTTTATAAATGGAATGACGTTTGTAAGGGCACAAAATGTACTGGACCCTTAAACAATAATGAATGGTAAAGAATGGGTAGGGCGGACTAGGCATCTAACAAGCAAACAACAGCTAACATGAAATTTGTAAGGGATCCTGATAGACGAATCAGACCAAGGGTTTTTATAAGAATAATTATCATTTTCGCTCAGTACTTCGGACGATCTCAGTTGTGATCATGGTTAAGTGTTTGTAAGGCATATTTCTCCTCGGCTCCGACCTCTTTTCTTCGAACCGCCCCCCTTTTATGTTGGGAAATCCCTTAGTTATATAATGTTTCCTTTCCTTAATCTTAGCCGTCCATTTGGCAATTATCTGAGTTTTGTGTACAGGGATCTGTCCCATCTTCTGCGATTGCAGGCTTTATGTTAGGTCTAAGCCGCCTTTGCAGGCTTTATAATAGTTGAAGTGACTGATACTTTGGGTTTTCAGGTCACCTCATCATTAAAGCGGTCAGAATGCTGGTGAGATATATTCAACGGATGAGGGATATTTTCCCTTTAGTGAAGTCGGTGTGCCGAGGACAGGTCATCCTCGGCGCGGGCCTTGGATGTCCTGGGCTCTTTCCCACTGTCCTCGGCTTTTGCATTATCCTCGGCGTGGGCCTTGGGCCGCATGTAGTGGGCCAGCGTGGTTAGTGCAATAGGGCCCCACAATAGCCCCTCAAAATTCTGCTACACGTCCCCTCGGGCGGGGAAGAGGATTTTGATTACCTCGGCGCGTTTTCTCGGCCTGTTGGGTTCTATCTTATCGTCAATGTTTATCGCTACTTCGGCTGGTTTTGCAACTTTCTTTTTGCGCAAAGTGTCGCCCGAGGATGGTTAGGCTTGGGTCGTTTGTGCTATAGCACTCAATTTCTCATGGTTTTTGTCCCTGATGGGGCTCGTTTATTTTGCGCCTGAAAGGGAGTTGGTTTCGCCTTAGTTTTGAGCTCATGATCCGTACAAGAGCCCTGGTTCCTTTCAGCGTTTGTATTGTCTCATAGTGACTGGTTCCCATGTAGGTTTGGGTCCGAGGACCATGCAAGACCTTGGTTCTGTCCAGTATCTAGTTTTCTCGTTTTATCATCTGAAGTATCTGGTTTCCCCATGAGGCTTGGGTCCGAGGACCATGCAATGCCTTGGTTCTGTCCAGTACCTAGTTTTCTCGTTTTATCATCTGAAGTATCTGGTTTCCCCATGAGGCTTGGGTCCGAGGACCATGCAATGCCTTGATTCTGTCCAGTACCTAGTTTTCTCGTTTTATCATCTGAAATATCTGGTTTCCCCATGAGGCTTGGGTCCGAGGACCATGCAATGCCTTGGTTCTGTCCAGTACCTAGTTTTCTCGTTTTATCATCTGAAGTATCTGATTTCCCCATGAGGCTTGGGTCCGAGGACCATGCAATGCCTTGGTTCTGTCCAGTACCTAGTTTTCTCGTTTTATCATCTGAAGTATCTGGTTTCCCCATGAGGCTTGGGTCCGAGAACCATGCAATGCCTTGGTTCTGTCCAGTACCTAGTTTTCTCGTTTTATCATCTGAAGTATCTGGTTTCCCTATGAGGCTTGGGTTCGAGGACCATGCAATGCCTTGGTTCTGTCCAGTACCTAGTTTTCTCGTTTTATCTGTTTTATCTATTTATCCGTAGCCGTTTAATTTTACATTACTACAATTTACAATAAGCATTAAATAATCACATTTTTCAAGCAGGGTAATAATAATAATAAATGGGGCTGGAGTTGGTGGAGGATAAGACCTTGCCGTATTTTGCCTCTTCGTTTGGTGGGACTCTTCTGATAACGAGGCGTCTCCTGGGTTGTCCAAGTAACGCGTTCTGACGCTTCGGTGTCTTCTCGTTTAATGAGGCGTCTCCTCATTAATACTGACCATGGATCTACGAGTATCTAACGGTTGACAAGCCCCTTGGAAATTGGGGCGGCATTATTGCATCCGAAAATTTCTCCCTGAGATTTATTGCGGATTGGCACTCCTCAACATTCCACCCTCTATATAAAGCGTTTCTAGGGCAGCCTTCTCCTTCACACCTGACAAATATCCATCGTAAACTCCTCCCAAAAATTATCACCCAAGAAGGTTCTGCCAAACATTACCGTCTGGGCCCCTTCGAACGAGTTGGCCCTTGGAAAGGGCGATCCTGGAGATGCACAGCCCCCATCAGGAGCCGAGGATGACATTCCAACCCTGGCCGCTACGCTGGGATGGGTGTATGGGAGATCCGAAGATTCTCCTTCTTTTCAACCTAACCGAAGACAGAGCCCTCCTTGCTGCCTGAAGGAGGATCCGGAGAGAACGTAACCTCCCTCTCTTGGGTTTGGGTTTTTGACCCCCCAAGCCAGCTACAATGAGGATGGGAGGGGAACCAGGCGGAACCCAAAAGCGGAACCGTCCTGTGCCGCGGCCTCTTCCGCCTTCTATGTAGCTTTCCTTTCTTCTAATCCTTCTTCTCTCTTCTCCTTCCTCTTCTCTTGCTTCACTTCTTTTCGATCTTCTGTTCTTCAACTAGCTTTGCTTTCTACCATTTGTTCTTCATCTCTTCTTTCGTTCCTATTTTCTTTCTTTTCTTTTGTTCCTCAACCAGCTTTGCTTTCTACCTTTTGTTCCCTTGCTGGCTTTGTCAAGCGTCTGCCTTTGTAGTTAGCTTTAGAACAAGCCCCCTAGGCATTACTTGTAAAAGATGTAATTTTTTTTCATATATGAATAAAAGAAGTAGACTTGTTTTACGTGTTGTCTCTTTTCCTTTTCGTATGCGCTTGTTTCTTGTTGTTATAGACTGCTGGATAAATACTGTTGCTGAAAACTGTATATATTTGCATCTGTTCTTGATTGATTTGTTGTTTTGTTTTCTTCACCCCAGCCGTCGCACCGCTAATGCACAAGTCCGCCCCACGGTGGGCGCCAATTGTAAGGGCACAAAATGTACTAGACCCTTAAACAATAATGAATGGTAAAGAATGGGTAGGGCGGACTAGGCATCTAACAAGCAAACAACAGCTAACATGAAATTTGTAAGGGATCCTGATAGACGAATCAGACCAAGGGTTTTTATAAGAATAATTATCATTTTCGCTCAGTACTTCGGACGATCTCAGTTGTGATCATGGTTAAGTGTTTGTAAGGCATATTTCTCCTCGGCTCCGGCCTCTTTTCTTCGAACCGCCCCCCTTTTATGTTGGGAAATCCCTTAGTTATATAATGTTTCCTTTTTCTTAATCTTAGCCGTCCATTTGGCAATTATCTGAATTTTGTGTACAGGGATCTGTCCCATCTTCTGCGATTGCAGGCTTTATGTTAGGTCTAAGCCGCCTTTGCAGGCTTTATAATAGTTGAAGTGACTGATACTTTGGTTTTTCAGGTCACCTCACCATTAAAGCGGTCAGAATGCTGGTGAGATATATTCAACGGATGAGGGATATTTTCCTTTTAGTGAAGTCGGTGTGCTGAGGACAGGTCATCCTCGGCGCGGGCCTTGGATGTCCTGGGCTCTTTCCCACTGTCCTCGGCTTTTGCATTATCCTCGGTGCGGGCCTTGAGCCGCATGTAGTGGGCCAGCGTGGTTAGTGCAATAGGGCCCCACAACGTTGAATGACTTTTTATTTATTTTTTTGATAATAACGTTGAATGACTTTGAATTAATTAACAATGATGGGAAAGTGGTTCACAAACACGTTGATTTTTTTTTTTTTTTTTTTAAGGTTATCATTAATAAAAAAAAAAAAAAAAGCAAATCTTAATTAAATTGGGAAATTAAAGTAGCGTAAATTTCTATAAAAAAAAAAAAACCTAAAAAAAAGTTTGTGTTTGAGCGAAAAGTTAGTACTTTAAAAATAAAATCCAATTTTAATCATTTAAAAAATAAAGAACGAATTCATTATTAAAAAAAAGAAAAAGAAAAAGAAAAAAGCAAATGTTGGAAACACTTCGGCGCAAACTACAAATAGAAATTAGTCCCTACCAGTATCCTCTCTCAAGTAGTCAGTTCAAGCATAAACTCTTCTAATTGAAAATTTTAAGTTAGCCACGGATAATAAGCAAGCATCAAAACAACCTAAAATTCTTATAAAAATTACATTCACCTACAGTTAAGTAGTCCTCAAATTGAATATTTGTCAATCATAGCAGGTAAGAACTCAAACAAAGTCAATGAAAAAAAAAAGAACTTGCAAAAAATAGAATATGAAAAGTTGTTGGAGCCTTTGCCATTTAAATTGTTTAGAAACTAAATCTGAAAGTAGAAGAAGAAGAAGAAAAAAAATATATATATATATATATAGCTAAATTGAATGTATTCAATCTGAAGAAGAATGAGAGAAATTAGCAAAATGTACGTGAGTTTGTAAATCTTAAAATATAAGAGTTTTGATTTACATATTTATCTCTGTTAATTGAAAACTTGTGAGTGAGTATAATAAGGATATTTTAAACATTGAAACTTAAAAACCATACACAAAAAACTCCTTAAACAATTGTATAGAAAAAAAAACATTTCCTAAATTAATGGCGTGAAATGCATCCGTTATCTTTTCCATAATTAAATCCAGTATAAAAGTATCAAATAAAAAGAAAAAGAAACCCTCTTTATTCATAGTCACGTTCAAGTTTCAACGCCTGAACAGTTTTCTCAACCAAAAAAAAAAAAAACGCCTGAACAGTGACCTCCACTCACTGTGAGTCGAAAAGATTCTCTCACTCTCACATTCGACAAACCATATTTGTCTGTCACACTTCGATCTTCATCTCTTTTGAAACTCAAAAAAATTCAGGTACATCGAGGTTCTAACTCTTAATAAGACCACACTCGAAGCAAAATTAGGTTTTATTGTCCGTCGTTTTGGTTAATTGTTACTTTCTTTTTTAGTGTTTATAATTTGATTTTGACATCACAGAGAGAGAAACAGTTAGTTGGATGGAGGGTTTGGTTTTAGAGGAAAAGGACGCTGGTGATTGGGCGTACAGAGGCGAAGGAGCTCGTAATCTTGTTCTTGCTTACATTGGATCCTCTCCCTCCTTTGTAAACAAAAAACACCTTACCATTTCTCAAATTCTTTGCACAATTTTTTTTACACTTCAACAAGCTTTATATATGTGCTTATGTGTGTATGTATGTGTAGGTGGGGAAAGTGATGCGGGTACAGAAGGTGCCGCGGGTCGGGTCGCCGGGGAGTCGGAGCGCGACGGCGTTGAGTGAGAATGAGCGGTTTTTGTGGAAGGAGATAGACGGCATCGTTTCGTGCCCTAACAAAGAAATTGCTGCCCAACTCTATATGGAACACGTTATGTCTCCGCTTTTAGGTTCTAAATATGTTGACTCTGGGGTATGCTCTACTATACTTATCTCACTTTTTTTTTTTTTTTGCAAGTGAGAGTGGTTATTTTTATTAGATGGTAGTGTATAATTGTGTAAATTTACAAGTTTGTTATTACGTAATAACGGGTAATAACGGATAAAGGAATGATGGTTGTTGTATATGAAAAAAGAGAAATAATTATAAAAAAAAAAGATATTTTAATAAAATATAGTGTGAAATAGATAATATAATGTGTGGTTTTTTGATAAGTGAGTATGTAAAATAGAGAAAGTAGGTTATTATGCTAAAATAGACCCAAAAAAAAAAAAATTTGCACGAGCCGGTGAGAATGCTCTAAAAATAGATTTTACAGCCAATCATGCTTTTAATTTAAATGGGTCTGTCGACTAATATAAGGACAATGTGCCCTTTTGTTATGCTCTACCACATTTTAACCAGCCTAAAATAAAAGAATTCCCCCCCACTTTCTGTTTAAAATGATGCCGTTTTTTAATAAATTAACAGCAAGATTCTACTAGCATATTGACATTGATGTAATACTCAATGAAGTAAATTGTATGTTTCATAGTCAACGGACTGATTTAGTGCTCGTTTGGCATTGTGAACAACGTGAAGTGGAGTTTTAGATGAAAAGTGCTTTAGTATTTTGACTGCGTGCCAAATTACATGCTCTATAGTTCTAGATTCATAAAGCATATAGTGAATTGCAGAGTTTTTTTGGGCTAGATGCTCCAAATTTCAGCAGCTTTAAAGGGAACCCTTTAGCTCTTTTTTAGTGGTTTGGGGAATTTTTGGCTTAAAGTGCTTGTTAGCGCAAAAAACTCTTTATGGCAGACCCTTAGAAATGACCCCAAACTTAAAGGATGTAATATGCCCTAGGAAGCACAGACACTTCATTTAGGGTGCTGTAGCCATGTCATACCAGTATCGTACTGACCATTTTATGTTTTAATTTTTCAGAAATTGCTTGTGCCACCGTATTGTACCCATGTTTGTGTCCGTGCTTCCTAGAATATTCCTAATTTGAATAATGATGCAAATGTGGTATAGGTGAACTTATTGATTTGCTTAAATGTTGTCTCTGCATTTTCCTATCAGTTGGAGCAGTTTATTGTGGACTATCTGGAAATTAGCATGTGGTTTGTATGTTATGTGTTGCTATGGTTGATTTTGATCCTTTATAGAAAAGAAAAGGAAAATTAGAATTAGATTAGCTATGTTGTTATTAGGATTTTCAAAACCATATTAGATTGGATTGTTTCAAGGGAAAATGGTTTGATGCTTGGGAACATTTTGAAATTACTATCGTTAGTTGAAGTTTACTGACCTTGGCTTGGATCGAATATGGCAGATGCATGTCCTTGTATCTAGGGAATTCCTGGAGTCAATTGAGAAGAACATTCTAAGTAAGCGTCCTGCTTGGCGAGTTGATGCTGCCAAGGTTGATACAGATTGTGATTCTGCGCTCCTTATGAGTGATCATTCGCTTTTTCCTGGTAATTTCTGTCTCTTAGAATTTGGTCGAATAATTATCCTGCACTTGGTTACAATTTCTGTGTCACACGGAAATATTTACAGGTGTGCATCTCACACAAGTATCACACTTAGCAAGCAGGTAAAAAGGATCTTAGCTTTGAAACCTTACCTTATTCAAAAATCAGATGGTTACCTTGCTAATATATTTTAATCTCAATTCAAATCCAGCTAATGTTTTTTTCATACTTGTTTTAGTTGCTATTATTTAAAGCTAGCCCATTCCCTTATATTTCCACTTAAAATTTATTTGGTAAAAAACATGCAGCCCCATTAGATGGTGAGTTGCAAGATATTTGATAAATACCAATTTGTCCCAAAAGTTTAAGAGAAATGCTGAATTTAATCTTTAACCATTATTCTAACACTATCTCTCACATGTGGGCCTAAACTCACCTTTAATAAGTGGGGCCTAACATGTGAGATATTTAAGATTTGAAATGGGAGGTAGGATGAAAATAGAGATCGAACTTAGGATCTCATGCTTTGATATCATGATAAATTATTGATTGTTTGAAATTGTGAATTTAATCATTAAACCATAATTCTAACAATATTCATGTTTCAAAATAGACAACTGTTGAAGAAGGATTGCAGGATTAAAATTCATTAGAAGATCATGCTACTGTGCATGTAGGAATTTCTAGCACTTGCACTTTTTTTTTTTTGGGGGGGGGGGGGGGGGGGGGGGTGGGGAGAGAAGATATACAAGAAGGCTCAATATACGCATTAGGGGCCCCTAATCCCTGGCGCACACAAATACAACCCCTCACAACCCTAGAGGACTAGGCCATCTGTCCCACATTTTGAATACAACTCTAAACCCCAAGAGGTTAGGGAACCAAAAGAATAAAATCAGAAGCACCTATAAAATTTAACTCTCACACATATAAAAAAATATAGCTTCACAATGGTTAATTTAATTAATTTGGTCATTAATCACTATCTCGTGTTCTAGGAAGCCACCCGGATGGAAATTCTGATAGGAATTGTATATTGCCAATGGGTAGGTACCTGATTTCTTCTTAGAAATTATAATGTGTTAAACAGCTATTTTGATCTTCAAATCAAGCACCAAAATCTCATTGATGATCTGCATTATGATTATGTCATTTAGTATAATATTTAAAAAAAAGAGTGGTAATTAATTCTGCTTTTTCCATGTTAGGTACTCTCAAAGGTGTACCCTGTATATCTGTTGAGATAAAGGTGCACAACCTTACTATTAAAAAATAAAATTATATTTCATAATGGTGTTAATTTTTTTTAGTGACTCTTGAATAATACTTTCAAATTTAATGCTAAGTAATTAGTTCATTTCTTTTTGTTCCATTTTCCCAAAAGTAGCCCAAATGTGGATTTCTCCCTTGTTCAAGATTCATATCTGAAGGGAATGCTGTTAAACGGATCATAACTCGGTTCAGAATGCACCAAACCCTGAAGTTGCATCAAGGAGAGGTACTCACTCCTCCCCCACCCCCCAACGCCCCCAAAAAAAACCATTCTGGTTCCTTCCTTTTGTAATGGTGCTGTTGGGGTCAAGTTAGTTTGTGTCAAACCTGTATTTGTGTTTGATCCAACGGGTCAGATACCACTTTTGAAATTTGTGCACTTTCTTTTGGCGTATAAGCATTCTCCTTCAATAATGATATTAATTTCTTTTTCATATGCTTTTAAGACTCTGACCCACTCCACTTTTTATTACAGATATCAGAATTAAGTGAATACAATCCTCTCAATCTGTTCTCCAAGTCTGAGGACAAAATACACAAAGCTATCAATGATCTCTTTACCACGCCACAGAATAATTTCCGGGTATTTTTGAATGGTTCTCTCATTTTTGGGGGCTTGGGTGGTGGTGCAGACAGTACTAATGTTGTGACTAGTGAAGCATTTGAAGATGCACTCAAGCCTGTCATTAGGGCAGATAGTGGCCTGCGCACAAAGAATTTCCTACAGCTTGTTTCCGAGACAGTTTATAAGTCTGGAATACTGGATCAGCTTCTTGAGGTCCAGAAGCTTGACAATTTGGATATAGAAGGAGCAATTCATGCTTATTATGACGTTATTTCTGAGTCTTGTCCAGTACGTGGAGAATTGGGTGAAGAAGAAGTATCACATAGATATACCCCTTTGCATTCCATTCCTATGGATGAAAGCTTGAAGATTGTTAGGGACTATTTGGTAGCTGCAACTGCAAAGGACTGTAGTCTGATGATTAGTTTTAGACCACGGGCAGATGGGGATTTGGGATCTCCATACAATGAAGTACACCTAGAGTCAACCAGCCAAACTTTTGATTACAAGGTAGGCAGCTCTTGACATTTGAGGATTTCATATAAGGCCAGTCTTGCGTCGTATCATCATGATGTCCTGAAAATTCCTTTGATTTTATTTTATTTTATTATTTCCCAGGAGAAGTGGAATTATTGAGAAAATTGATATGAGGGCCAAAAGTTTGGAATTATATGATTTCTTAAAAATCATAAGTAAAATCAGATTGTTTCTAACATATTAAATAAGTAAATTTCCAAAGTTCTAAGTTGAATTTCTCAACTACAAGTTGTCATTTTTCATGACATTGATGTCTTACTTGAGTTGCAATTTTCTAGGCATCTTTCATTGACCTGGATTTGAAACCTTTGAAGAAGATGGGCAAATATTATGAGTTAGACAAGAAGATAGTGAGCTGCTATACTAAGATGGTGGACACAGAACAAGAAGCAGATGAAGCCACAAGCATGGAGGCTTATACTACTAATAAAAATTCAATATAATGCCATGGGGGATAATTTTCTGCTGAAGATTCTATTGGTAAGTGCAAGTAGTTTGATAGGAATTCTTTTACGCAACTGTTATTATGTTTGTAGTGGTGCAGGTGAGAACTGCTCATTTCATCCTGTGGTTGAGGCAATCAGATATTCCTTTATAAAATGTTTTTCTTTTGAATTCTTTTCATGGTAATTTACACTTAGTATTAGTCTCGTTTTTTCTTCCTCTCTTCCCCCTTCCCTTTTGTGCTGCCACATGAAGGATTTATAATACTAGTCAAAGTTAAATCTCCACAATGATCTTTGTTTCTAGTGTTTGCATCTTGGGCGTTGGTGCTGGAGGAAGTTTATTTGGTTAAGAATGCGAAACCCCCTTTTTCCAATCTTTTTATTTTATGTATTGCAGAGTGCCTTGGATTGGAATTTTATTGCTACATGCAAAATTCTGTCCATACTTTAGATCTGATGCTCATAGATGGGTTACTATCTTGACTGTATTATTCCTACCAAAATACTGAAATAGTCTAGAATTTCTTTGTGATTTGTCAAGAAATGCTGTAGTTATATAATTGTCAATCAGTTTTGTAGTGCATTAAATAGCTTACCATGCAGATGCATTAGAAAGATTGATTATATTGCATCTAAATGCATGCCTACATTTTGAAATTGTATTAACATATATGGATTCCTTATTATATTTGATGAGAGCTTAATTAGACCAGAGAAGAAAGTGACAGAACAGTTTTTGGGCTTAACAGTGAAAGTGATATATCAGCTACTTCAGTGCCATTTCATCCATGCCCACATGTCCTATAAATGCATACAGCTGGATTCCATATTGACCATGCCCTGTAGAAATTTAGAAAAAATTGATTTACTGTTTTAGGTGGACCTCTTTTTGAAGTAAAACAATTGAACTTGAAACAGCCCTGTAAACCCAAATTGAATTAAGTTCTAGATGGAATGGTTTAAAATCAGTTTGGAGGAGGAACTGCTTATTCAAATACTCAAACCTCCCTTTGAGCTTAGTGTCAAGGCCAAATGTGCCTGAGATGGTATATGTGCAAGTTTTACTGGACCTTTTGACTGGTTATGGTGGTAGAGCACAAAGGCAAATTGCCTAGATTGTAGAAAGGTGATGCTTTAGGTTTTTAGTTTTAGATGCCCTTGTGTTTGAGGTGTTTTACTTTTGCCATCATGGGAGCGTACATTAAAACTCTGCTGCCATTTATGGTTTTGATATCTTTCAAATGATTCCATTCTCTTGAAGCTGTTTATATTAAGGACAGTTTAAAATTTCTATGGCAAATCTAAACTCTAATAACAATGCATCTTGAGCATGAAGTAGTTCATTTCATCACTTATTTCAAATTTCTTAAAGCTGGTTAAATTTTACAACATTCCTTTTTTTTTTTCTAGTTGGGTAAATATTTTTAGAATGTTCCTACAATTGTATATTGTTTTCTTTTTCAAAAATTTCAAAAAAGGTTTTCTTTTGAGCTTTTACGAAATAATTTATGGGCATGTTGAGGTTTTGTTTCTCAAACAATTGTATAAGAATAAAAGATTCCCAATATTTCTGGATAATTCAGCTTGAAATGAATATTGTGGGCAGAAAGATTGAAAGAATATCCCTGTTGGGTCTCAGATTGTGGGTACGATAGTTCATGTTTCTAACTGCGTTTTCAACTATCCATTTTTACAGAGCACATTATTGATTATACCAATAAATAAGTTAGACTGACAGAGGAGTTTAGCCAATGACAGGAGCTGCAGTTAATATAAAAGGCTCTGTGCACTGTGGTTGAGCAGTTTTGGTACTTTTAAATCAGCCTATTTGAACGTGCGTTCCAGTTTGTTGGCTGCAGCTTGGCTGAACCATATGCTCAACAACGAGTTCCTGAGCTGTGAAAAGGTCTCTCTCTCTCTCTCTCTCTCTCTCTCTCTCTCACACACACACACAACATGACCCAGTCAACGTGATGTATTTAAAATTAAAACTAAGAGCTAAAGTTCGGAATACGACCAAAAAGGGAGCTAAAGTTCCGAATACGGCCAGAAAGGGAATTAAAAATTAGGTCCTACAGGTAGGCCAAGTTGTGCCCATTCAGCTGAATTGAGAAGCTAAAGGGCATTAAAGGCCTTATGCCCCATCGTTTAAGACGATGTGTAATATGTATGTTACATAAATTTTTCACAAAACATCCTAGGCTAAAGCAAAGCAATAATGTCAAGATGGATGGTTCAACATAGCAAATAATAATAATAATAACTCGTATCACTTTTCATGTCTGTAGCAGCCATATATGTCAACATTTTGTATTACCCGTGCAATGCTTTCCTTTAGCAGCCTAAGATAGCTTTCACATATATTGGCTAAAGTGATTTTTATCAAGGTGTAATCCTTGGGTATTTCCGGAGCACGGTGAATAGTACTCTCTCCTCTCACATTCATGAAAAGAGTCCACTTATTAAATTCACTATACTTTGGGAGTACTTAAGAATTTTCCTTTATTAAGGGCGTGAAATTAGAAAATAAACTGTCCTACCTATGTAGAATTGTCAGTGGTGAGTAGCATATCTTGTATTCTAGACCAGTCAGTTTTTAGTGTGTAAATTCTGCATTAAATGCATATGGGATGGCGTAGGTGACCCAACCAAGAGCACCTTCTGACTGGCATTTATTTCCATTCACCTACTAACAATGTCACTCCTTTTATTAAGTATTTAACCATGCTAAATTCTACTCACCAACTAACAATGTTACTCTTATTCAGTATTTAATCATGCTTCTATCCAAAGATATAATCAAATGAAAGCTGAGAGAGAATATTTTTTATATAGAAACTCTAGATTCATCAGTCTGTGGCGTTTGTTGCTTGTTCCAGCCCTATACTTATAGTATTGGATCATGTCAAAGGTTGTATCTCTCCTCGGATTCCAATTCCTTCATATAGCATGTTCACATGATGGCTTTTGTCTGTCCCATTTAATTTAGGACCTCATCATTGCCCTGAGCAGTATTGGCTTTTGACTGACATTGCAGTACTTCTTCAGCTCATTTGTTTTGGCATATAATTTATCTTCTCTGAGCTTATCAGAAGTTCGTACTAACACTTCTGACTCCTCTCTGTTGCAGAAAACTGTAGTGTCAGTGGAACTGCTCTGTTTAAAGTGCAGGAAGACGGTGATGAAGTTAATTGCAACAATTGAAGGTATTACTTCTATAGTCCTTGACCCGTCTAAAAGTACAGTGACAGTAATTGGTGAAGCTGATCCAGTGAAGATCATCAAGAAGGTCAGGAAATTCAGAAAATCTGCAGCAGTCGTTAGTGTAGGTCCTCCCAAAGAAGAGAAGAAGGATGAGAAGAAAGATCAGAAGAAAGATGAGAAGAAAGATGTTGTTTGTTATACTCCAAAGACTTGTCAAAGATGTGATGTGTGGTATGTGATTGGCGAAGATTATTATAGTTATTGTTCCATTATGTGACTAACGTCACTAAGCCGCGTTTCATGTATTATTTTGTATTGACTGTTACTAAGTTCTCATGTCTTTCACAGCCTAAGATGTTGAGATTGATCAAAATAACGTCTCCATTTAATCTGAACTTATGGGGGCTTGGCAGCCTCAAAGCGTATTTCTTGAATTGAAAATTTCACAATTTACTGTAATGTTTTGTTCATTATCATTGATATAAGTCTCAAAACATTTTTATGGAAGTAGAGAACTTTTTTTCCCCAACTTGAGCATAGGAAGTTTGTCACTTATTTGAGATTTAATGTAAATCCCCCTATTTATACCTTCCAATAAAATTGTACATTGGAAATTTTTATATAGAAAATTAGGAAGTGTTGCATATAATCACAATCTTATTAAAATCTTTACTCTCTAGTTATCAAATCTCATGAAATAGGAATTGATTTTACGATTTAAAGAGCATATCCAATAGATCCTCCTAACCCCCCCCCCCCCCCCCCCCCCCCTTTTTTTTTTCCCTCCATTTTGGAGAGTAAATTAACTGAACAACACTCCAACAACAGTCTCTTCAAAATGTTCTTTTTTTTTTTTTTTTTTTTTTTGAAGAGCTGCAGTGGCAACACATAAAGAGCCTCTAGTACCCTCTCTCAGTCCCTCCTTTCTCACCCAACCCTTAATCTTTACTTGGTGGAGGTGGACTAGGGAGATATGAAAACAATGACATGGTGGTGGAGGGATGAAGGCGACACGGTGCCGTGAAGGGATGATGATTTGGTGGTGGGGGGGATGAGCGTGGTGGGGGGTTTGGTGGTGGAGGGCAAAAGTGTGATTGTGCAGTGTTTAGCCTATTGGATTTAAGCGTGATCGTAGATGGTGTTTGGTCTTTTGGGTTTGACTGCTATGGTAGATCTACTACTTTGTATGTGTGTATGAGAACGAGATTGTTGGAATGTGGGTTGAAAATGTGGATAAATAAAATAGAAAAGAAGTTGTTTTCCCTTCAAGTTTAGGTGTTAATTTAAAGAGTAGTTAGAATACTATTATAAGACAATAAGAGTGGTTCAGGATAAGCAAGAAATATCGCTAATAATAAGTCACCCTCTACATCTCTAAGCTTAATTGTTTCCTATACCGATTGCCTCTCTCTCTCTCTCTCTCTCTCACTCTCAAAGAGCATTAGCTTAAGCTCATGTAAAACTTTTTTTTTTTTTTGGTTTATTTTAACATAAAAACCTAGTTTTTTTTAAAAATTTTATATATATATATATATATACTCTTTTTCAAAACACCTCATATCATATTATCTATTTTACACAATATTTTATTTTCTTAATTGTTTCTTTTTCATCACATACAAAAACCACTATTCACTCTCTTTCTTCATTTTCGGATACAAAAAAAAAAAAGAATAAAAAATTAAATGTAAAATGAATAATTTCAGTGTAAATTTACATAGTTATTATAACAAATTTATAAATTTACACAATTATACACTTACTGATATTAGTCATTTTTATATGAAACTGTGTAAATTTTGCACATTTTTCTATTATATACCCACACGAATGTTATTAGTGCTTTTACGTAACTTTAGATAATAATCTATATTCTACTATTTAAGGGGTTTCTCCTATTTGGACTGGATTTTTTTTATTCCAAAATACCCTTACACCCCTAGGTGTTAAATAGAGATAAAACTAAAAGATAGTGTGGTAAAAATAAATGTCTAACTTGCACTAAAATATCGCCTACAAAATAAAAACACTCTTCCACTAACCTACTTCTTCAAAATAACTGTAAGTTTATTTTTTTTAAAATAGAAAAATAAGTTAAACAACCCATGTTATTGCTGTTTTTTTTCCTTAAAAGAAACACCCCATGTTTATCCAAAAACAAAACTAAATATCAAAAAAAAAAAAAAAAACTAAATAGATATATACACTTTTTTTTTTAATAAGTAGATACATCTTTAACTCATATTAAAACATTAACTACAAAACATGATCACACTCTTGATGGTTTTCAAATTGCTCCTCTTTTTTTTTTTTTTAAAGGTTAATAATTTGTATTCATTATAATTTGAAATTACTACATTTTTCAATCGCAGAAATACCTAAGGGTGTGATGAGTGTTCAGCATTTTGGATGAAATAATTTACTCATCATACCTCTAAGTTTTTTTGTGATTAAAAAATATAGTAATCCCAAATTATAATGGATTTAAATTATTAATTTTTAAAAAAAAGAAAAAAAAGAAAAAAAAAAAGAGCCTCTGAGCACTCATGCGCATGCTCAGAGGCTAGTAAAATTTTAAAGAAGGATGTATTTTTTACATAAGTTTAGATAATTATAGTATGTATTATACTTCCGAAATATTCTCTAATTTTTCAGTAACTCTTACCGGTTACCACCGACGAAGGCAACATAGTACATAGGAATTGTTTCTCTTGGACGGTGGAATTGAATTGAAATAAATGCTATCGTTAAAGACTTAAAGTCAAATAGATCAAGCAAAGCAAAGGTTAGTTAATATATATATATATATATATATATATATATATATATATATCAGGCATTTGAGGTTCTTCTCAGTGGTGGTTGTTCTAGAATAGCCGAGGCAAGTGCGATTTCAGAAGCAGTAGAAGAACCAAAAATGATAGCAATAAAATATTAAAGACAAAGTTTCGCAGCTATCTTTTCTAACCAGTTGAATATTTGTCTTTCTCCTTTAAAATCAATGGCATTTGCTTTGGCACATTGAATATTTGTCTTTCCCTATGTGATGACAATTTTTTTTAGACGATCGACAATATAATCCCACCCTTCTCTATCTCGGGACTACTCAAATCTGGGTTCTTGAATCCTTCAAGTTTTTAAAACTTGAGGAAGTACCAACTCACCTAATGTGAGCGGTGGTTGATAACAATTTACTGCAACCAATTTTAAAAATCAAACCGGTCCAGTCAGTCCAATTATGAACTGAAAGTAAAATCAATCATATCCTACCTCAAAACTCAAAAAATAATAAAAACGAGTTATAATGGTACCTAAATATGTACTTATTTTTTCTCTAAAAAAAATAAACATGTACTTACTAAAAAAAAGTACCTAAATATGTTTTGATAAGTTCTAACATTTTGATCCTTACAAAAATGGATCCCTTGGGAGTTGGGATTATATTCTTTTTTTATTTTTCCAACATTAGACTTCCTACAAATGTATTTATCCAAAAAAAAAAATCACATCTTTATTTAAGATCTAAGGATTTAGTTTCTTGAATTACATATGGTAATAATGATATTTTAAAATTATTCATGATGTGGAAAAAATTTCGTGCACATTACGTGATTAACCCAGAGGCTTTGATGAAAAATACTAAATTTACATTAGGCTTTAATAAGAGGTTTTTTTTTTGTCACAAATTTAATATTTGGAGATCAATTGTTCAAATAAAAAATTAAAGAACTAAATTCCCGTTCAACGTGATAATATCAATAGTTACCAAAAAAAAAAAAAAGTGATAATAGCAATAAAACAAAAACCAAATAATATGAAAAAAAAAAAAAAAGTAATACAATATAGTGATATACTCATTGAAACATCACCCAAATTATAGAATTCTTTGAATGAGGAGGAGACATCAGCGTACATAGTAACATAGTGGCAGATTATATGACAGTCACGTAGACAATATTTGTCATTTATTTTATGTATCATGTTTTTATTATTTGGTCAAAATTATTTATGAATTTTTTTTATTATTTTTCTCATTTTTATGAGTCTATTCTGACTTTAGTCTTTAAAATATTAAATTGTAATTTCGTTCTCTTATGCTTAGAAGAATGGTTTAAGCTTATATAAGCTATTTGGTTGAAATTAATAAATTAGAGAATGTACTCTCAAAAAATTAGCCTTTGGCTTTTGAGAATAAGGATTTCTTATACTTTAGCTCTTATCCCTTAGTTGGATTTTCTTTGGGTGACGAGTTTTTATTCTAAATCTATTTGGTGGATTTCATTAAGGAGTGAACTTATTCAGCCTTTGGTCCTTTGTAGATTTTTTTTTTGGATGATGATAATGTGTATCCCTATAATCTTTTGCTTTGGTGATGAGCTATCTATCATTTTTATTATTGTGTGTTTGGTTTGTTTCATCTATCAAAATTACATATCCAATCATCCTTCCAATTTATCCAGTATGGTTCAGTAACATCAGTATACTTTTCCTCCGGTATCACATCATCCTATCATTAGGATTGAATGAGATAGGACATGCTAAATCTAAACAACTAAAGAACTGTTGTGGACCACTTAGGCATGAGTTTGTTTCTCTTCTAATTGGAAATAAAATAAATTTTGGGGCCTGTTTGCAGATTTGAGACAAGTCAGTGGTCACTATTTGGACATTTGATATCAACATGAAAGCTCATTCAAACTTTTTCAAAGAAAGAGACTTAAAAGAGATTCATAGGAAAGAGAGACATAAATTTGAGGGTCATAGATTGGAGTTTGATCCCTTTTAGACAGCTATATAGACAACTGCTTTTCTTTTAAAACTTCCAATGAATATAATGATTTACATTTCATTTTTTGAAACTTGAAAATCTTTAATAATTTAGTGAGTTTATGGATTTTTCTTTTTCTTTTTCCCCTTTTGGGTTCAAGGTACTGACTTTTTCTTTAAAGCAGTCTTGTAAGATGGGCTTGAGCTCATTGGAATGAAAAGCTCATTTTGAAATAGAATGTGCTACTCTGTTCACATACGCTTTTAAATAACACAATACAGTTTCATGGGCCTCTAAACTGATCTTAGAGCCCAAGTAGAACAAATGGTGTAAAGCCAAGGCCCAATAAAACCTTCCCAAGTATTCGTTCTATTTCAGCCGAAACCCCTAAAACCCTTCAAAAACCTTCACAATTCTCATTAGTAATCGCCCTTCTAAAACCTCTTCATCAACTACATCCTTCAGAACTAAAATGTTTTGCTCCCCAGAAACCATACGCTCCTCCAAAAGGGCCAAAACCATTGTATCAGTAGCCACATCACTCACTGCCTCAGCCCTTCTCTTCCGAACCATCGCCAACAGTGTCATCCCCACCACTGTCCACGACTACTCTTCAAACCTACAGAAACTCTCCACTTGTTTCTCGTCCCAACTCACCCTTGTCATCCAAGAGTTTGATGGCCTAATTGCAGACCACATGTTTGAGGCTGCCAACGTTTACTTGGGCGAAAAGTTATCGCCTTTAACATCAAGAATTAATTAAGGTTAATAAGTTAGAGAAAGAGAGAGAACTAGAATTGACAGTTGACAAGGACGAAGAATTGGTGGATTTATACAACGGTGTGAGACTCAACTGGGTTTTGGTATCTTCGCCCATTGAAAGGCCGATTTCAAATACAAGGAGCAATGAAGAAGAAGAGTTTGCATCATACAAGATAAGACACTTTGAGCTAAGTTTTCACAAGAAGCATAGAGACATGGTGCTGAGATCTTACTTACCCTACATTCTACAGAAAGCAAAAGCTGTAGGAGAAGAAAAGAAGATAGTGAAGCTTCATACATAGTACTAACTATTGGAGCTCGATCGACCTTGACCATCCTGCAACTTTTGATACAATGGCTATGGACCCGGATTTGATGAAGTTTTTGGTTGGGGATCTCAACAGGTTTATAGGGAGAAAGCAGTATTATAAAAGAGTAGGTAAGGCTTGGAAAAGAGGGTATTTGTTGTATGGACCACCTGGTACAGGAAAGTCAAGCCTAGTTGCAGCCATGGCTAATTTTCTCAAATTTGATATCTATGATTTCGATTTAAGGGAGGTTGAGTGCAATTCAGATCTAAGGCAGTTGTTGATTGGAACAACTAGTCGATCGATATTGGTAATAGAGGACATTGATTTTGTGATCGAGTTGGATAACAAAGCCACATCTGTAGAGGATGATGATGAGGTAACTCCCTGTTTCTCCATTCACATAATCAAGATGCTTCATACCAATTTAATATTCTTCCATTACAGGTTACACTCTCGGGTCTGTTAAACTTTATCGATGGATTATGGTCAAGCTGTGGAGAGGAGCGAATCATTGTATTCACAACAAATCACGAAGACCGTCTTGATCCAGCATTGTTGAGGCCTGGTCGTATGGATGTGCACCTTCATATGTCTTATTGCTCGTTTAGTGGATTCAAGACATTAGCTTATAATTACTTGCAAATTCAGGAGCACACACTGTTTAGAGACATCAAAGACTTGTTAGAGAAGGTTGAGACAACGCCTGCAGAAGTTGCAGAAGGGTTGATGAAAAGTGACAAAGTAGAAGTTGCCCTTCAGGGGCTTATCAATTTCCTCCAAAGCAAAAAAGATGGAAATTAACTGGGCATCTAGTAACCTGGTGGACAAACAATTCAAGTTGAGGGAATTAGTTTGTGGTAGTACTAGCAAAGTGCAAGACCATTCTTCCGCCGCCCGCCACCACACCCCCCCCCCCCCCCCCCCCCCTCTTTTTGTTGGAATTTTTAGACAAAACCCCAATTTGCATGTTGGGGTCAGAATGTAAGATAAGATTAGGATTTTTTTTTTATGAGAAGATGTCAAGATTAGGATTGATTTAATTCATATCACCACAAAAAATTTTCAATAGATTTCTATTATATATTCTAAACTTTCTATCATAATATGCATGCATGCCATTTCATATGTGATATAATGAAAGTTAAGTCTTACAAGCTGTAGATGTGTCACTTATCAACAAAACCAAAAAAAAAAAAAAAAAATTGTAATTGTGTCAAATGACTATCTTCCTTATAGACACGTGGATACGCTCTTAAGAATCAAGATCGTTCAATTTAAATGAAATTCTATTACATTAAGTTTGTCATAATCTATATGCAATACGCTCTAAATTTTAAATCATCCAAAAATTTGATTACCAAACAATTTACGAAATTAAAAATATAAATATATACCATATATAACATATAAGTGGATTTTCCTCTTTTAACTGGATTTTTATGTGGTTCAAAAATACCCTCATTAATAAATGGTAACTTTATTTAGAAATAGAATCATAAATATCAAAAAAAAAAAATTCATTTTAAATTAAAAAAAAGAACTCCTAAAATTTAGCATTTTTTTTCCTAAACGTTCAAAAAAAAATTATAGTTACCACTTATCTCTAAAATTTATCATTTTTATTTTTTTGAAAAATAAACTAATATATTTCTAAATTATAATAGATGCAAATTATTAACTTTTACCCAAAAAAATCAAAGAGTTTTTGAGCACGTGCGTGAGCATGTGTTCGGAAGCTAGTTCAATATATGATAGTTTATTCTAGGTAAAGCAACTATTGTCTAAGTTTCAAAAAAATTCAAATTCTACTCTAATTAAAATTCTATTACATAAAATTTCAATTAATTTAAAATAAAATGATTATATTAATTTGAAAATCTATCATGATTTTGTGTTTAATAAAATGATTATTATTATTATTATTATTATTATAGATAAAGTAAAACTTATTCACTACATACTTTTGAAAATATAGGAATTAATTTTTTTACTTTTTAAATTTCAGTGTATAATTTGTTACTATACTTTTTAAAACCTGACGATTGAATCCATTTAATTTATTTTAAGGCTTTCTTTTAAATTAATTAGAAATCATTGCCTTTTAGTTTTTGGATAAATTATTCTAATAAATTCTGATTAAATTAAGAAGGTTATTTTCTTTCATATATATATTTTTTTAATTTAACTAATCTAATTTTAAAACAACGACTTCACTATGTTTACGGTCTCGGCATCTTTCCGCATACAAGTCAAACTTACATGTTTGCCGTTGCTTTCTCAATATACGGCTCACTTAGCGCCACGTCACCGTCAAACAAGTACAGCTTTATTTTTGATGCATTTTGCTTCACGCCAAAGTTATAGAGTGAAAGAAGATTCTGGTACTCCCAATATATGTGTGTATATGTGTGTGTGTGTGTGTGTATATATATATATATATATAGAAGTAAAGCCCCAAAACCCTTCTACAACCCTCACGTCTCTAAGAACTCTTCTTAAAAAAATGATGTACTCACCAGAAACCACCACACCGTCCTCCAAAATCATTCTATCAGTAGCTACCTCACTCGCTGCTTCAGCCATTCTCTTCCAAACCATCAACAACGTCGTCCCCACCTCTGTCCAGGACTACTTCCATTCATGCCTGCAGAGACTCTCCACTCGTTTATCATCCCAACTCACTGTTGTTGTCCAAGAGTTTGATGGGCTCATTGCAAACCACATGTTCGAGGCAGCCAACGTTTACTTGGGCGAGAAGCAATCGCCTTTGACATCAAGAATTAAGGTTAATAAGATGGAGAAAGAGAGGGAACTGGCAGTGACAATTGACAAGGGTGAAGAGCTGGTTGATATATACAATGGTGTGAAATTCAAGTGGGTTTTGGTGTCTTCGCGCAATGACAAGCCAGTTTCAAATACAAGGAGCAATCAACAAGGGTTTGCAGCATCGGAGACACGACACTTTGAGCTGAGTTTTCACAAGAAACATAGAGACATGGTGCTGATATATTACTTACCCTACGTTCTAGAGCAAGCAAAAGCAATAAGAAAACAGAGGAAGACAGTGAAGCTTCACACCATTGACTATAATGGTACTGACTATTGGAGCTCAATCAACCTTGACCATCCAGCAACTTTTCAAACAATGGCTATGGACCCGGATTTGAAAAATATGTTAATTGAGGATCTTGACAGGTTTAGAGGGAGAAAGGAGTACTATAGGAGAGTAGGGAAGGCCTGGAAACGTGGGTATTTGTTGTATGGACCGCCCGGTACAGGAAAGTCGAGCCTAGTTGCAGCCATGGCTAATTATCTTAAATTTGATATCTATGATATGGATTTGAAGGAGGTTCAGTGCAATTCTGATCTTAGGCGGTTGTTGATTGGAACAGCAAGTAAATCTATATTGGTAATAGAGGACATTGATTGTTCAACTGAGATGCAGAATCAGGAATCGGATAACAAAGCCATGTCTTTAGAGGATGAGAAGGTAACTCCCTGTATCTCTATTCACATAATCGAGATGCTTCAAACCAATTTGATATTCCTCCCTTATAGGTTTCGCTCTCGGGTCTGTTAAACTTCATTGATGGCTTGTGGTCAAGCTGTGGAGACGAGCGAATCATTGTATTCACAACGAATCACAAAGACCGCCTTGATCCAGCACTGTTGAGGCCTGGTCGTATGGATGTTCACCTCCATATGTCATATTGCTCGTTTAGCGGATTCAAGACATTAGCTTCTAATTACTTGCAAATTCAGGATCATCCACTGTTCAGAGACATCGAAGACTTGCTAGAGAAGGCTGAGGCAACACCTGCAGAAGTTGCGGGAGAGTTGATGAAAAGTGACACAGTAGAAGTCGCCCTACTGGGGCTTATCAAGTTCCTCCAGAACAAAAAAGATGGAAATTAACTGGGCATCTAGTAGCCCAGTGGACAAACAATTGAAGTTGAAGGAATTAATAATGGGGTAGTTAGCCAAGTGTAAGACAGTGCCTTTTTTTCCTCTCCTTTTTGTAGGAATTTTTATACAAAACCCCAATTTGAATTTTAGGGTCAGAATTTCATATTAATATTTTGTTTTAATTAATATGACCACAAAAAAATTGCAATAAACTTCAATTATATATAAGTTCTAACATGATAGGCATGCTACAATAGTCTGCATCATATTCATATCAATAAATTGCTATTGACAATACCTCATCAGTGAGATCCCCAGCTCAAATGTCAAAAACTGTACCAAACACTATTCGCCAAGCAGAGTATAAAACTTGTTTTCTTGGAGGAAAAAAAAAAAACACAAATGGACACATACTATGGATTTAATTCAGCCAACATACATGATGCAATCCATGTAATCTTCATCTCTCACTTCTGATGGTAGCTATAATGCATTATAACCTAAGAGATAAAATGTCTAAAACTAATTTTCCACACCACGGATACGAAGCTTGATATAACTTACTCCAAAGCTTCGTTTATACAGACAATACCAACTACATCTGATCTTACTCCAAAGCTTTGTTTATACAGACAATACAAAGTGCATCCTCATATTTCCTGTAGCATAATTGCTTAAACACAACAGAATGTTTTTACGTTTACTATTTAAAAGTAATGTCAGTTCAAGATTTCTATAAATGACTTAAGACTTCCATTTATGGTCCTTTACTAAACATCGATACCATGATGACTCCATTTGAACAAAGCAGCAGAATGATTTTGTTCACATGAAAAATCATCAAGAATCAACACCCATTGGTCATTAAGAAATTTTAAGTGCCTTTGCAAGGTACGTTATTGTAAAAATGAAAAAACCTAGAAGCAAACACATACAGGCAAATTTCATATGACTAATTAAGGAAAAAGGTGCCTCCATAATACAAAAGGCAGGGATAAAAATAATTATGAATCAATAATAATGGGTACCTCAAAAACTGGCTTAGGCTCAAGGAGAAAACTACGCAAAAGCACTGTACTACCATTTTAGAGCTCTATTCTGCCATTTTCATTTCTAACTTCTGGTGAGGATTATAACCTATAAGTTCAAAGTCAGCTGCCACAAATGAAACTATGTCCTTCTTCTCTGGATTGATCTTCAAAATCTGCACAGTATGGACAAGAGAATACATTTGTTAATAAGATGGCAACAAGAAGAATTTGCAAATCATCCTGTATTGCATGTTTCCCATGTGTCACTTGTTTTTCAAGACATACACCAAAAACCAATAGAATTTTGTCAACTTTGTGAGAAAGAAGAAAGGAAAATAATTTTAAAGGTTCAGGCATTAGGCATTCAGACAGTGCAACTAGCGCAATTCTACCTTACTGACCAGCCTGAAAGAATTCCAGGGATCATCGAGGGAAAGGCTGCTTCGTAACCATAAAGTATAAATTTTCTTTTGATATAAACAAACAAAAAAGAAGATAAAAATAGGAATTCGTTTTGAAGACTCAGGTTTCTAAAAAAATCTTATAAGTTATAACCAGAAAAAGATAGCATCATAAGAAGGGCAGACCAAGTACTGGATAAATACATTACAAACAGAGTGAAATTCAAAACATTTAAGCTGAAAGAGTACTTAGGTATATCTTTAACATTCATCAAATGCAAGCAGCAGTTTTTGATGCTTAGTTCTACTCACAGGAAAAGGTTTGGGAAGTTTCTGAAGCTGCTCCTTCAGAGGCATGATATGAGTCTTATAAACATGAGCATCCCCAATTATATGGATGAAATCACCAGGAGTGAGGCCTGTAAAGGCAAATTGACATTGAAAAAAAGAAAAGAAAAATCTTAACAAGGTTCAATAAGTAAGATGATCAATGACAACACAAAAAATTATATATAAAGCTAAGAAAATGACAACTATAAATTGTAATTTCTAACAAAATTTCATCTCTCTGATATTGAAATGGATGCATACCACAAACTTGAGCAATCATGTACGTCAATAATGCATAAGATGCAACATTAAATGGAACACCAAGACCTATATCAGCAGACCGCTGATACATTTGACAGGATAGCTCCCCATTGGCTACATAAAACTGTAAGAAGTACGAGTACATAAGTTTGCAGATTACCATAATAAACAACAAATAAATGAAAATTTCAAGATTAATAGCATGTTACCTGGGCAAACATGTGACAAGGGGGAAGTGCCATCAAGTTAAGGTCTGATGGATTCCATGCTGATAGGATTATCCGCCGGTCATCTGGCCTATTCTTAATCTTGTCAATAACATCTGACAACTGATCAAATCCTTGGCCGGTATAGTCAGCATGCATGTTGGTATATCTGTAAAATCGAACATTTACAGAGGATAACTAAATGGTGAACGGAAGTAACAATTTCTTTAGGTAAATGATAATCACTGACCTAGCACCAAAGTGTCTCCACTGGAATCCATAAATGGGCCCCAAGTCACCCTCTTCCCTATCTGACAAACCAATTCTAAAAATATAGATATATACTAGTTAGATTTTCATATCCAGAATAATTTTTGATAAATCAGATTCTGATATCCAAGTAATTGCCTGTCAAGGTAGTCTCTGGATGCATTTCCATCCCATATATTTACGCCTTTCTCCTGTAGAACCTATTGGCAACAACATTTGTAACTAATTTCCAACTTCCCCATTATTAATTTACAAAAGAGATAGAATCTTCAACACATTTTCCATAAATAAAAGCTGTATGAAAAAGTAAAAAGACATGAATTGTGAACTGTCAGTATTGTAACATTCTGAAATGGATAAGACCACCACCATCACCACAGCTCAGTTATATAAGGAAACTAGTCTTGAGTATTTAATCATAACATTATGGGATTCCATATAGGGACTACCATTACTAGTTTAAGCGTACATCTTTATTGACAAAATTTAAATCAATATGTATGAACCCAATAACTAATATTACATGCCAACAAGATATAAAAGGATTGAAAGAGAATAAAGTTGCATTATTAGATTGAAGAATACCCAATACCCAATTTCCATTACCTAATATTAGAACAGAGATGCTTGTTCTAAAAGTCTGAAGAATACCATAAATCAGATATTACAAATCACTGGATCAGAGAAAATAAAGATATAGACTTTAGAATCAACATTAAACAAATAGAAAAAGAAAAGGTGAGCCAGCTGCAAGAATAGTAAAGCCAATAAATATTAGCCTTTTCCTTTTCCACTTCACACAAAGCATATGTTGACTCATTTGCATTCTTTCAGGTGCGTGACTGAAGAAAGAATAGGAAGAAGAAGAGCAATGTTTCTAAGACAAAATGATATATTACCTTTGCATTTGTTGAACCACTGATAAACCACAACAGCTCTTCAACAACTCCTCGCCAAAACACTCTCTAGTAATTTTGAAAAAGAAAAAAACCATAGTTACCAGCTTTAGGAAACATTGATGAAAATTTTCCAGAAAGGACTAAAATGTTTTAGTGACCCAAAGTGAGCTGATGACAAGCAAACTTCTCCAAAATGCCAAAACACAACCAGAACAGTGGAAAATAGCAACTTAGATAGAACACACTGTAATTGAGAAGCAATCCAGAAGAGAAAAAATACCTTAGTTGTAAGAAGTGGAAAAGATCTACGAAGATTGAAACGCATCTGCAAAGAGTACAAGTATTAGAAAGATGCAAACAGAAATGCTTATCTGTAAGCCATAATTGGAGTATGAATAAAATGGCTAGTATCACAAAAACGAAAAACACAAAGATACATAGGTAATCTGAGTTCCATACTACCTGGCAACCGAATTTTGATAAAGTACCAGTCCCTGTCCGGTCATCTTTCTGGGTGCCACTTGAGATAATTTCATCAACCAATTTCAGGTACATATACTCATCATGTCTCTCAAAGATCATCTTTGGCAGGAAGGTAAACCTTTCTACCTCAAACTTATTAGAATCCTTACTTCTTGAAGCATGAGCTTCAATAGCAGAACTTCTTACGCGAACATAGCTCACAAAAGAATATTGAATATTATTTTCCACCAATGGGAGGGATGAGTACCATGGCTGAAATACAGAGAAATCAATAGTGGGAATGAAAGTGTCGCATTCAATGCTGGTCTCAATTTCTGTAATGTGGATGGCAGCACATTGTGGTGCGTTGAGTGTTTCCCTGTACCAAAACCATCAATATCTGCCTTACCAGTACATTATATAGCATTACAATTTATTCATAAATGATCAATACCTTAATATCTGGCCGCCTCCAATAATAAAAACTCTCTCTATTGATAAAGAATAAGGAGATTCTGCCAACAATTTTAAAGCTGAAGGAATGTTTCCACATGTTACAACATCCTCAGCAGTTGCAATATCAAAATTCCCAGAACGAGTCAGCACAACATTCAGGCGACCAGGTAAAGGACGGTATTTAGGGGGGATACTTTCCCATGTTTTCCTACCCATTACTACTGCATTCTTCTTCCCAGGATCAGAGGTAGTCATCGTGAGCTCCTTGAAAAATTTGAGGTCAGAAGGCAATCGCCATGGTAATTTACCATCCTTCCCAATTCCCATATCACGAGTAGCAGCCACTACAACTTGATAAGTCCTCTGATTATCAGCACCCACATCCACATCACCATTAGAAACACTAGTCGGAATCCCACCAGCCATGACAGAAAACCTTCGATAAGATCTATACTTCACAGTCACATTCAAGACTCCAGATAAGCTTGAGGATGCAGACACCGAAGTGAGATTAAGGAAGCAACTATTGAAGGAACTCAGAAAAACCTGTTAGCAATGAGTATAAGAACAGTGACCACATAATTTTAAAAAAAGTCCTAATAAATGTATAGTAAGGCTCATATACATTACTCTCTGAAATCATAAAAGGAAATAAAAGACAAAGGTCTGTTATTAAAATTGGCATCCATAGTTGATCTATGATTGCCAATTGCAAATTTTCAACAGGGAAAATTCTAAAACTAATACCAATTTTACTACAAAAGACTTAAGGCAACAATAAATGTGATTAACATCACTTCAACAATGTAATAAATATGTCTGTATTACATTTTTCGCGACTAGTAAGTTTGTAAGCTTTATGTAATAAAATTGATCCAAGAAAACATGTAGGGTACGCTAATATAGAAACCTTGGAAAAAGAGATGTTCATCAGACCATAATATTGCATCAGCATCAGTAGATGTGCTGAAAAGCTAACCTGATTTTTAACTCATTTGTTCCTGAAAAGAGATCCAACACAATGCTATAGCATATTTTGAAAAAAAAATAACAACCAACACAATGTAAAAATTGTAGCATGAAAATGAAATCGCAGTATCTTACAATTAAAGATTAAGGTTACAGAGTAGAGAGTACGGACCTCAAATCGAAATTCGTGAGAGAGAGAGAGAGATTAGGGATTAGTAGAGAGTCGAAGTAGCCGGGAAGCTTTTCAGATTCAAAAGCGGCGAAAATTGACAAATTTGCTTTTTTTACGTGGTGATGGGGTTTGGATAATAAGAATCATATCGCGGAAAAGAAGAGAGGGAACTTGCATCAGATCAATTTGTCAGTGCGATGTATCATGTATCGGGCTTGAGAAGCCCAGCTTAACAACGATTGGGCAAGGACTAGTGAAATAAGCCCATTGCGCTTTTTATTATTATTATTATTATTATTAAGTTAGAGGTAATTTGAATTATGAATATCTTTATTAGAAGAATTATAAAATGGGTTCTTACGGCCTTTGTTAATCTTTGAAGTGAGCCTGTTTGAAGTGAGCCTGTAATAAGGTTGAAAGGAAAAATTTTACCTCCAGACAGGTTTATAGAAAAATTTCTCCAACTTGGTGACTCATAAAACCATTTGTGTGTATTTTTTATCATATGACTTATTTAATGAATCATGTGACTTGTTTAAATAATATATATAAATAGTTTTATGAGTTTTCATGTAATAGTTGGAAGAAATTTCTTTAAATTAGTTTGGAGGAGAACTTTGTTCAAATTAAAATGAATTAATAATAATTCACTTTATTTTTCAAATTCATGATCTCTTTTATTTATCTCTAAATGGAGAGAAATCCTTTCGTAATAAAGATTTGGTAAATGATGAATATATATATATATATATATATATATAAAGACACATCTTTTAAAATTTTATTCCACTTTGTATATAAAGAATAACAATAAATTTTAAATAACATGATACTTTATTCACCTTTATATTTATTAACTACCAAATTTTTATCATGGAATTGAGCCGTTTTCACATGGAATTTGGTTTCTGTCGGCATATTGGGAGTACGCCAGCCAACTCTATGCCCAATTTTTTTGGTTAAAAAGCTATTTTTGTTTTAAACTAATCCTTTTAGCAGTGTTTGGGACATAACTTTGTAGACAATTTTTTATGACAACCATGACATGTTATATTGGTATACCGTAACCAGATGCAGCCTTTTGAAATTACCTGTTAAATTTAAAAATTGGTGCTTGTACTGAAAGCATCTGAGTTTTTCACCCTTTATATTATATTAATACCTAGGAATCACGGATGCATATTCGGGTTCGGGTGCGGGTGTGAGTGCGGTGTGACGACTTGGCAATTTTTGAAAAAGTAAGGTACGGATGTGGCGAGATACGTTTATTAATAAATTATTATTTATATTTTCTATATATTGCTAAGCATATTTTTTCATATAATGGTAAATATATACCAATTTAAAAGTAATAGTAGAGAAGAGATGGAGAGAACAAGAGAGTTTGAGAATTGAGATGAGTTTAGGGTTTTTTCTTTAAACTAGGATGTCAAAACGGTGTGTTTTGACAAAATTTTTTACTTTTTTTTTTTAAACACTTATTTTGGCTTATAGGGCCTGTTTTGGCCTGTTTTGAACTGAATTGGACCAAATCGGAAAACGAAAAGAAAAAAAAAAAATCAGTCGCGGACGTACGTGCAACCACGTCCACAGCGGCATGGCATGTCTGTGCTTTCCAGATTAATACTAAGATAACAATTAGGCTATGTTTGGTAACTTTTTTTTTATTATTATTAATTTTCTATTTTTTAGGACAAAAAACTTGTTTGGTAACTCAAAACAAACCAAAGATAAAAATAGATTCCAAATCTCAATTTATAAAGGAAATTGAAAACAGCTCTTTAGCTATTTTCAGTTTTTTGGTGTTAAACAACAAAGAACACAAATCATGACAAAAACAATGCATTTTAGTGAAACAAAACAAGGATTTCTTTCTCATTTTTTCTATTTTTCTTTCACACCCGACTAAATCATTTATTCTCTATTATGAGAGAAAATTAAAGAGAGGTCATCAAGCTCCCTTTTTTTTGTGTTTTTCTAACGGCCCACTTACAGAAATCTTTTAAATAAGATGCATTAGATGACCACTAAGATTCCTAAACGAAACAAAAAAGAATTACCAAATTAATTAGGAAACAACTAAAATAAAAGAACAAATTTTGGTTACAAACTTAGTTGTAGTCAATGGCTATAACTCTAGTTAATAGTTTTTTCTATTAGATGTGAATTTTGACAAATCTACTATTGCATTATAATTTTTTTTTTTTTTTTTTTTTTTTTTTTGTATCCTCTATGTTTGCAAAAATTTTCAGAAGATCAAAGATCAATGGCTATATTATCAATCCTTCCTCTAAAAAAAAAAAAAAAAATAGCTATGTTGTCAATCAAGTTTTAAAATTTCAAATTTTTGTAGTCTAAAATTATGGATCGAATAGTAAATAACATCTAATTTGTGCGAAATTTGCCATTCATGTTAAGAACATAAATAACATGCAATCTCATTATTAAAATTTTAAAATATGTAGTCATGTTAATTTTTTTTAATGGAAGTTGCAGACTTGTGGCCAAATTTTTCTAAAATAAAATAGGTTGGCCTCATGTGCCTCTTTTACCGTCTATTCAAGTAATAATTCTAGAAATTGTCAGCTTAGTCCTACTTCAATTGAGCTACTACTGAAATTGAACTAACAACAATCTACAAAGATAAACAAAAAAAATAGGACTTTATTCTCTGTGTCCCAAAGAGAGCACCCTATCATCTGAATTTGAACCAACTCTTGTTTGCCCCTATACCAGTTAATCTCCAGTTAGGGTCTTCAGAAATGAATGGAAACTTGGCTGATTTGAGTAACATTTAAATTTAACTTTATTCTATTCACAAAAAATTTAAATAAAAAAATTCCTCCTTTTTCCCTCTTTATTAAAACTAGTTATATAAGATAAAATTTGTTTTTTTGGTCCAAATAGATGTTTAAAAACCATCTGTAATGGTCAAATCATAATTTCTTCTCTTTTTAGATAAGAGAAATGAAAAATTATAATTTCTTTAGTTACCAAATAAGTTGATAAAAGATTATCCTAAACCATTAAATTATATATATATATATATATATATATATATATATATATATATATTAATATTTAGTGCTGTCTATAATATGGTATCAATTCAAATTTTGAGTATATTTGAACATAATAAATGTCAACTCTTGGAAATTTCATTTCTTTCAACTTAATACTCTTAGAAATTCTCTGTTACACATTCACACTCACACTCATGAAGTGTTAGGGTGGACACTGATAAGTGAGAACTTTAATTTGTTCTGATAATGGGCTAAATAGATTTTAATTGAATTTTTACCGTTAACCTTTGTTTCTATCTCAATTGTAGAGCTGATTTGCAATTGCAAGTGTGGTGGGCATTTTTATAGTGTTGGGCTGGGCTGGGCTAGGCTGGGCTACCTCCTGCTATACTAGGCCCAAGTATTCTGAGTAAGGGAGTTGAGACTGGTCCAACTACAACTCACTTTGGTCCGCCTTGTGCACAAACTGTGCCTCGTCTGCCAAGAACTTCGTTCACATGCCCATGGCAAGCAAAACTGCTTTGGATAAGTTATGGCAGACAGACATGATAATAATAATAATAAAAGAAAGTACTTTTGCCTTTAGGCAAAGTGAATAAGTAATTCCCAATTAAAAATTGATAATCACAAAGATAAGAAACACTTTGCGTAGAAAATAGTGGAAATAAACAAGTAAGACATGAATTATCTAAAGAAAAAGATCAATCTGCTCTGCTGTCCACGAGACCAAGACTAAGGAGGGAAGCATCTTCCTTAATGTGAGTAATCTCTCGAAAAAATCCCACCATTTGAAATTAATCACATTGAGGGAAACAGACCTGAATGGCTTGTGCCCCAAAAAAATCCTTTACTTTGGGAGAGAGCAGGACTGTTAGAGGGAGAGAAGGGATGACCTATTGGTGCATGTCTGCCATTCTATCCTCCTCGTTTCTAATTCTTCCTTTCTTTTCTTTTCCTTCTTCTTTTCTCAGTGTTGACTTATTTTTTGTTGTGATTTTCTCTTGAAGGTTTCTATTACTGTGTTTGCGCTTGTAATCGTGTCCCCCTCCGTTCCTGGTAAGGGTCCTTTATATAGTGTCTGCCATGACCGGATTTTACTATTTTAGCCTTTAACAACCTTTGTTTAGTCTGGGTGTCCTTGCCGACCACTTACTAGTTTGCCAGTCGCTCAGCCACCACCACTTACCTGTGTTGGCTGTGCCACTTCCCATTACTAGACAAAGAAGGCTATTTTATTTGTTTGTCTGCCGTAGCCCTCCTACCTATTACGGTGTGGGTATTCTCTCTCTATCTCTCATGGCATGTACCTAGTGGTTCCAACTCATCCACAAGACAGTTCCCCCAAACGAACCTAAGCAAGAACCCCAGGATAGGTTTTCCCCTTTCCCCACCGCCAGACCATGCCCTCTTACCTCTGACCCTTGACCTCACCACGTCCTGTATTGGCTGGGTACAGATTAGTGATGTCTGGGCCTTGCGCGTGCTTCACTTCTATGTATGTCAAAAATCTGCCTACTGCTCATGCGTTTGCCATGGTCTGAAGGCTCGTCTGCACAGTCTGCCGTCCGTCCTTGACTTCTTATGGCGTGAGCTTTTTTTTGATTTTTCATTCTTTTATGGCTTGCTCCCCTTAGGGGCTGAGCTTTATTTGATGGTGGGTTTTTCCTTTTTTCATCCTACTATTTTAATCCTTTCTGCGGTTTTGCTACCTTTTCCTACCGTTCCTTTCTGTCATTCCTGTTGTGATGTTATTTGACCCTAGCCTGCTGGGCCTCTTTGGGCCTGCTGCTCATTCTTCTCTCCATGACTCAATATGGTCATTTGGACTTTGCATTACATTGCTTGTGGGCTCTTTTGTCCCATTTATTTCATTTTGGGCATCCTTAGCCCATTTGCTTTTATTGGGCTTCCTTGACCCTTTTTCTAACTCTCTGTTCTCATGAGCTTTTACTAATTCCTTTGGGCTTCCCTAACCCAAATACCTCATCCTTCATCCTTAGGGCTCATGGGCTTGCCATCAACCTCTTACTTTCTTTGCTTGCGTTACTTCGGGCTTGCTATGGCCCATTCTTACTTTTTTTGTCATATACTGCCCATGGGTTTGTTACTTCTCTCTCTCCAGACTCCTTTAGGCCCATTTACTTCCCCAAGGCCCATTTGTTTATTTCATAGATCTGTGATCCATTATTCCTGCCGCTTGAGCTTAATGGTTTTCCTTTCCACTTACTAACTCTTTTTCTGCCCATGTTGCTGGGCTTCTTCTTTTTACTGGGCTTCCTAAAATGAGCATCAACAGTAAGTACTATGCATGAGTACGCACTACGTTTGAACAAGAGGTTTAACATATTTTAGAGAATGGCATGCACATCATATTAGAACACTTGCAAAGCCCTATTTTATACCTTTTGAGCTTTGATCAAATAAACATTTCTTAACCATTTTCAGAACCGACTGTTCATGTTGATAAATTGAACATAAAAGGCTTTTTCACATTTAGAACTACCAAAGCACATATTATGCTGTGCTGACAGTCTCTTATTAGCTAGGACTACAAGATCAACATGTTGACCTTGTAGTCCCGACTACTACACAATAATTTCTCCTAAATATTTTATATATATATATATATATGTCATTTCACTCACACAACAGATAGTATACTTCCATAAAAGAAAGCAAAACAAAAAATAATGGCGGGTGAGGGTTTTCTTGGCCGAATCTTGAAGAAGATAATCGGCTTTGTGTTTAAAACTACTACTCCTCTGGCTGAAAATGTCGTGTCAGAGACTACTCATTCATCTGATGCTCCTATCATTGACAGCGTGTTAGAGTATTTTATCAGAGTGAAGAGCAATATTGAATATCGAAGACTTCCAAATACGAAATTGTTCACGGACTACTAATTATAACTTCGACATGGAAACCAAAAGGGGTCCAAATTCTTGGACCCGAACTCCTAAAGTTGGGAAATCGGACTGGGAATGAAAGATTAAGAAACTTGTGTCATGAAATATTCAGAAATTAGTCGAATGTTCAGGGGGACGTTCCTATTGGTGGTCATGATCTTGAAGAAGAAGAACATGTAGCTCCCACAAATGCTGAGAGTCAGAAGAAGCAACTTAGATGTTCCAATAGAACTAAAGCGTTACAGATAAGGGAACAAGATCATGTTTGCCCTCAATGGGGAAGCAAGAGCAAAAATTGGTTGACTCAGGAGACATTCCTATTGGAGGTCTTGATCTTGAAGAAGAAGAATATGCAGCTCCACAGACGTTGAGAGTTAGAAGTGTTGGGGAAAAATCATAATCCCCTCTATGTCTATGTGTGAATTAAAATTAATGACTACCGAGCAATAGTAATATTATGGAAATAAAAAAAATTCCAGCAAGCACCACGTAAACACAACTACACAAGAACATCAAATCTTACGTGAAAAACCCTCTATTGTAGAGGGAAAAACCACGAGGCAGCTCCAAAAAATATCCACTGTGAAATAGAGATTACAACTGTCAAGTTTATGCTAAACTTGAGTCCACAATAAATTGGATATACAACAAATAAATCTCAAGGAGTAAATACAATCTCACCACAAAGCCAGTAGCAAAATATTCTTCTGAATATTCCAACTCTCCATGGTTGTATCACTCAAAAACTCCATGAGAGAACTCCACCAATTTATCTTCCTTGTGTGTAACTTGAGCAAAGAAAAATGTCTCCTTTTTCTTTTTCACTCTCTGACACTCTCACTGTGTTTCTCTCTATTTCTTCACATGAGCTGCACCTCTCAAATGGCTGAATATCTATGTGTTTTTGCTCTCTTTGGAACTGACACACACTGGCCGAATATGGCACTCTGTCTCTGCTTCAACTTTCAAGGCCGAATGACCTTTCCTTCTTTTTTTTCTTTTTCTTTTCCTTCGGCGTGTCCAACATGCTTAAGCCACTGCCCAAGGAATGGAAGTCTGACTTTCCCATGCACGCTCAACTTTGCATTAAAACAAAAAACTGATTTTGTGGGCTTAAGAGGACAAGCTCATTAATGAGCTTTGACAAGCCATGTGGGTTGGACCCACATGGTGCTTTGCACCTAACAATCTCCCCCTCTAACCCACTACGGAGGAGATCTTTAACCCAAGTCTTCAGTTATAATTCATGCCGGCCAACCCAACACAAGGCTTTAGCTTCTCTCTTGACACAACCTTGGTCAACATGTCAGCTGGATTTTCATCTTTGTGAATCTTCTCTAATTCAAATAATTGTTGTTCAACAACTAGTCTCAACCAATTGTATCTCACCTCAATGTGCTTCAAGCGTGAATGGTACATAGAATTCTTGCTCAAATCTATAGCACTCTGACTATCACAATTAACTACATACCCATCTTGCTTCAAACCCAATTCTTGGAGAAACCATTTCAACCAAAGCATCTCTTTACCTGCTTCATTAACTGCAATACTCAGCCTCAGTTGTAGATAAGGCAACACAATTTTGCAATTTTGATTGCCATGATACAGCTCCCTCTGCAAAAGTAAATAAATACCCCGATGTAGATTTCCTACCATCAAGGTCACCTGCCCAATCTGCATCTACATAACCCTCCAAAATTGGTTTAGAATCACCAAAAATCAAGCACAATTTAGAACTACCTCTCAAGTACCTGAAGATCCACTTCACTGCTTCTCAGTGATCTTTACCAGGATTAACCATGAACCTGCTAACAACACCAACTGCATGAGCAATGTCTGGCCGTGTGCAAACCATAGCATGCATCAAACTCCCAACTGCTGAGGAATAAATAGTTGATGCTATGTCTTTTTTCTCTTTCTTGGATGAAGAACAAGATTTCTTTCTGAGCTTGAAATGAGCACCAAGAGGTGTACTGATTGGCTTGGCATGCTTCATATTGAACCTTTCAAGAACCCGCTCAATATACTTCTCTTGTGATAACCATAGCTTCTTGGCTTTCTTGTCACGTAGAATCTGCATACCCAAAATTTGTCTTGCTGGACCCAAGTCTTTCATATCAAATGACTTAAACAAGTCCTTCTTCAAATTTCCAATCACACCTGCATCTTGTCCTACTATCAACATATCATCTACATATAGCAGAAGAATAACAAATTTACCATTGGGAAATTTTCTAACATACACACAATGATCTGCATTTGTCCTTGTGTACCTGTGACCCACCATTAATGAGTCAAACTTCTTGTACCACTATCTTGGAGCTTGCTTCAAGCCATACAAACTCTTCTTTAACTTGCAAACCATGTGTTCTTTCCCTTTCACTTTGAATCTCTTTGGCTGATCCATGTAGATTTCTTCTTTCAAATCACCATAAAGAAAAGTTGTCCTCACATCAAGTTGCTCAAGCTCAAGATCCAAGCTAGCTACTAATCCTAGAACTACCCGAATGGAACTCATCTTGACTACTAGAGAAAATATCTCATCAAAGTCAATTCCTTGTTTCTGACTGAAACCCTTGACCACTAATCAAGCTTTATACTTCACTAACTTGTCACCATCTTTCTTCAGCTTGAACACCCATTTGTTTTTCAATACCCTTTTGCCTTTAGGAAGTTCCACCAAGCCATAAGTCTTATTCTTGTTTAAAGAATTCATCTCTTTATGCATAGCCTTCAACCAACTTTGCTTATCCTTATGAGACTGTACCTCCTGAAAACTTTCTGACTCCCCCTCTTCAGTAATCATAGTATACTCAAAAGTGGGGTATTTAGTCGATGGACGGTGCTCTCTAGTAGACCTTCTCACCTGAGGTTCCACCATCTCTAGTGGAGGAATCTGCTCCCTCTGCTCAACACCATCTGTATCTATCACATCATCACCATTAACACCTGCTGGCTCATCAGCATCAAATTCAGTTGGTTCATTACCATAATTCTCATCTTGTACCTCTTCCCTATTTATGGCATTATCTGAGGAAGAAGAGGTAGGTGTAAGATCAGGAACACCTCCAATTGTAGCTTTAGGCTTCTCAGTTTTCTCAAAGTCTACCAAGTTTTCATTCTCATGAAAAACCACATCTCGACTTCTAATCATCTTATTTTCTTTTGGATCCCATAGCTTATAGCCAAATTCTACATCTCCTTATCCAACAAATATACAAGGAGTGGATTTGCTATTAAACTTTGATTTTTATTCCTTAGGCACATGAACAAATGCCTTACACCCGAATACCTTCAAGTGAGAGTAAGAAACATCTTTCCCTATCCATACTCTTTCTGGAATATCAAAATCCAAAGGAACTAATGGAGATCTATTAATTAGGTAGCATGCAGTCACAACAGCTTCACCCCAGAATGACTTAGGCAGATTAGCCATTCTCAAAATACATTTGATCTTTTCAACAATAGTGCGGTTCATCTTTTCTACCACACCATTTTGCTGTGGGGTACCAGGAACTGTCTTCTCATGTCTAATGCCTTTCTCGAAGCAGTAACTCTTGAATTCATTGGATGTGTATTCACCTCCGTTATCACTACGGAGACACTTCAAAGGCTTCTCTTTCTCTCTTTCCACCATGGCATGGAATTTCTTGAAGTGCTCAAATACTTGGTCTTTTGTTTTCAAAACATAAACCCACACCTTTCATGAAGCATCATCTATAAATGTAACACAATATTTATTGCCACCTAAAATCTCAACATCAATAGGACCACATACATCAGAATAAACAAAATCTAATATATTAGGTTTTCTAGTAGAGGGTATATTAAATGAAACTCTATGTTGTTTACCAAATAAACAAAAGTCACAAAGATTTAGTGACGTACCTTTGGCAAAGGGAATGAGAGACTTCTTTGCCAAGATCTGCAACCCTTTTTCACTCATGTAAGCCAGCCGCCTATGCCACAAGTTAGGCGAAGAATCCTCCTAAGCTGCACTAACAACATCCTTGCACAACCTTACTTGTGTCTTGTAAAGTGTACAACAAATCTTCCCTCTAGCAAACACCAATGATCATTTGCTAAGCCTTCATTTTCCATCACGAAAATAATTGCCATAACCTTCTTTATCAAGAACATGAGTGGAAATCAAATTTAGGCGAATATCCGGAACATGTCTCACATCCTTCAAAATCAGGGTGTATCCAGTGTTAGCCCTAACACATATATCTCCAATTCCCACAATGTCAGCATAACTATCATTGCCCATCTTCACTCTCCCAAAGTTTCCCGCTTTGTATAAAGTGAATAACTCCTTTCTAGGAGTGACATGGCAGGATGCAGCTGAATCAATCACCCATTCAGCATAAGGATCTGAAACTGTACAACAATCATCTTGTCCTATGGCTAGGACATCATCTTCCAACACTATAATAGCAGTAGTGTTCTCATCATCCACCCTTTTCTGATTTTTATCCTCTTTCTGTTTGTTCTTCCAAGCCTTGCAATTTCTTTTTATGTGACCTTCTTTATCACAGTAAAAACACTTGAATTTTCCTTTTGATTTTAACCGACTTCTAGATTTACCTCGCCCTTTAGAACTTTTACTCTTACTTCTCCCATTGTTCTCTGTGACAAGAGCATGTGCAATATCCTTGCCCATATCCTTTCTTCTAGTTTCTTCATTAAATAAACTATCTTTAACCATGGCAAGTTGTAACACACCATTCGGAGCAGTATTACTAATTGACACTACCAAAGTCTCCCAACTGTCAGGTAAGGAACTCAGAAGTAATAAAGCTTGCAACTGATCATCTATTACTAGCTTCATTGTAACCATCTGGTTAACCAAGTCTTGGAACTCACTAAGATGCTCGACAATGGACTTACCCTCCTTAAGTTTCAAATTCACAAGCTTTCTAGCAATAAAAGCTTTATTTTAAGCTGTCTTTTGTTCATAAAGACTCCTTAATTTTTCTCAAAGAGCCTCTGCATTTGTTTCCTGAGACACGTGGTGAAAAACACTAACATCGATGCATTGTCTAATACAACCAATAGTTTTTCTATTTAATTTCTCCCAAACTTTATCAGACATATCACTAGGCTTGGCACTATCACCCTCAATTGGGTCATGTAAATCCTTGCAATAAAGGACATCCTCCATCATCGGCTTCCATATCGAATAATTCGATGCCGAGAGTTTAATCATAGTATTCATAGTCATATTTTCCATTTAATCCAACACAAGACAGTCAAACCCAAGCAACCAAAAGCTCTGATACCACTTGTTGGGGAAAAATCCTAATCCCCTCTATGTCTATGTGTGAATTAAAATTAATGACTACCAAGCAATAGCAATATTATGGAAACAAAAAAAATTCCAACAAGCACCACATAAACACAACTACACAAGAACACCAAATCTTACGTGGAAAACTCTCTAGTGTAGAGGGAAAAACCAGGAGACAGCTCCGAAAAATATCCACTATGAAATAGAGATTACAACTATCAAGTTTATGCTAAACTTGAGTCTAAAATAAATTGGATATACAACAAATAAATCTCAATGAGTAAATACAATCTCACCACAAAGCCAGTAGCAAAATATTCCTCTGAATACTCCAACTCTCCATGGTTGTAGCACTCAAAAACTCCATGAGAGAACTCCACCAATTTATCTTCCTTGTGTGTAACTTGAGTAAAGAAAAATGTCTCATTTTTCTTTTTCACTCTCTGATACTCTCACTGTGTTTCTCTCTATTTCTTCACATGGGCTGCACCTCTCAAATGGCTGAATATCTCTGTGTTTTTGCTTTCTCTAGAACTCACACACACTAGCCAAATATGACACTTTGTCTCTGCTTCAGCTCTCAAGGCCGAATGGCCTTTCCTTCTTTTTTTTCTTTTTCTTTTCCTTTAGCGTGTCCAACACGCTTAAGCCACTACCCAAGGAATGGCAGTCTGACTTTCCCATGTATGCTTAGCTTTGCATTAAAACAAAAAACTGATTTTGTGGGCTTAAGAGGACAAGCTCATTAATGAGCTTTGACAAGCCATGTGAGCTGGACCCACACGGTGCTTTGCACCCAACAAGAAGAAGCAACTTAGACGTTTCAACAGAATTAAAGCATTACAGATAAGGGAACAAGATCATGTTCGCCTTCAATGGGGGAGCAAAAAGGAAAATTGGTCAACTCAGGAGGACGTTCCTATTGGAGGTCCTGATCTTGAAGAAGAAGAATTTGCAGCTCCCACAAACACTAAGAGTCAAAAAAAGCAACTTATACATTCCAACAAAATTAAAGTGTTACAGATAAGGGAACAAGATCACGTTCACCCTCAATGGGGGAGCAAGAACGAAAATTGGTCGATTCAGGAGGACGTTCCTATTGGAGGTCTTGATCTTGAAGAAAAAGAATATGCAACTCCCATAGACGCTGAGAGTTAGAAGAAGCAACTTAGACGTTCCAATAGAATTAAAGCGTTACAAAAAGGGAACAAGATCACGTTTGCCCTCAATGGGGGAGTAAGAGCGAAAATTGGTCGATTCAGGAGGACGTTCCTATTGGAGGTCTTGATCTTGAAGAAGAAGAACATGCAACTCCCACAGACGCTGAGAGTCAGAAGAGGCAACTTAAATGTTCCAACAGAATTAAAGTTTTACAGAAAGGGAACAAGATTACGTTTGCCCTTAATGGGGGAGCAAGAGCAAAAATTGGTTGATTCAGGAGGACGTTCCCATTGGAGGTCTTGACTTTAAAGAAGAAGAACATGCAGCTCCCACAGGTGTTGAGAGTCAGAAGAAGCAACTTAGACGTTCCAACAGAATTAAAGCGTTACAGATAATGGAACAAGATCACGTTCACCCTCAATGTGGGAGCAAGAGCGGAAATTGGTCGATTCAGGAGGATGTTGAAGGAGAAGAACATGCAGCTCCTGCAGACCTTGAGAGTCAGAAGAAGCAACTGGGGAGCAAAAAGGTGCAGAACTCAATGGTAAGGTTTCTTGTTCAATAAGAGTAAGGGAAGTGTAGCTAGCTCATGAGAGTAGTACGTAGTGTCAATCAGTCTCCTTTCAATCAAGCAAAATGGACCTTTTTGTTTTCTTGATTTTTTTTTTTTTCACTCTTTTCGTTGATTTTAGTTCGATGTATGATACTGAGGGTTACAGATTGGCCCTTTAGTTTAGCTAAGGAGAATGGTGTTTTTTTAGTCATAAATGGATTCTTCTGATATATGATGAAAATTTGAAGAATTGTTAACGCAGGAAATGTATTCAATCTCATTTAGACAGAAATGTTATGCTGATTGTTATTGTTACGTTGTTGTTGTTGTTCTTCTTCTTCTTGTTCTTCTTTTAATGAATGCTTTTATTTATTTAACCAATTTAATTTTAAAATAACGACTTCCCTGTGGGAGCTGCATGTTCTTTTTCTTCAAGATCAAGACCAGCCAACTCTTTGCCCAATCTTTTGTTAAAACGCTAATTTTGTTTTAAGCTGATCATTTTTGCAATGTTTGGGACATAACTTCGTAGACAATTTTTTTTCCACAACTGAAGACTTGATTGGTGTAACAAACTGTTTTTTTTATGATTCAATAATACAATTATTGGAGATGGTGATGCAAAAATATATATATATATATATATATATATATATATATATATTAAGAGATGAAGATTTTTAATTCTAGAAATCTTCGTTAGAAACACCATAAAATGCCAATTGTGACAAAAGACTCTTGGCAATAGTGAACTAGAGTTAACAAACATAAAAGGTGTAACGTACATTTAACTTAATCTTCCAAATTTCCGAAGTTTTTTCTTAAAAACAAATTGAACTTTTTTTTTTTTTTTTTTTTGATAATTACAATAAGGGAAGGGGACTTGAAACTTGGATATTTTCGTTGGAAACACAAGAAGGTGCTGGTTGAGCTACAAATCACTTAGCAAAATTGAGTTGATATTGAATTTTGGAAGGCAACTCTATCAAGCATTTAACTCCCTCCGAATTTGTTTTAGAGTTGAATTTCTTGTTGATTTTTTTGGTCTGGGTCTGTGCTGAATCGCGTCCATCTCAGGGTTCATTAAAATCATGAATCCTGATGCTTCACTATAAAAAGAAAAATAAAGATTTGATCCCCATCACAAGCAAGACAAAGGAAACGACTTCATTCAAATAACTTATATGTATATTCTGCTGCAATATAATTACTTAATTTAAAGCCACAGACCAGTTCTTTTTCCCCACTTCCCCACTCAACATAAGGTTACACAACTCAGGATTAGATCCATCAAAGTGATTGCTTGACGCGCATGTGCATGTGCATACACACGCACACCAGAAACATAACTTGAACATATGCGAGAAAAGCACAAAAGGTGATAATGGCTATTTTTAATTACAAAATTCTTTATTTATGTAAACATCACTCAGGAAGACAAACTATTGTGTGAATATACAAGCATACAAATCAAGTAGTACCAACATACCACCACACTGCACGAATCTCTTATTCACCAGCAGAGAAATTTCTTTTTCTGCGCGACAAACATGAACACAATCATCAGTTAGCACAAGACTACAAGAGGTGTGAAGAAAGATTTCTAGTGTAGATAGAAACAAAATCTTAAAACTTACCCTTAACTTGGCTTCTTCCTGTCTGTCTATGTATGCTAGAAGTTCTTCCTGCCTCATTAAAGCTTCATGCAAAGCCTGCTCAAGAAGAAGCATATAAGATCACTAACAAATAGGCAGTAACTGAAAATGCACAAAATGCGAACAAAGATGAACCACGCATATTAAACAGGTACTCATTGCTAATATAGACCGATGCCAAATATTTAAAACATGAGACCAAGTAAAAAATTGGCTAGCAGATCCAAGGATGTTGCGTAAATGTCAGCAGATAGCCAGTTCTAAAGCTTTAACTGTTTAACTCAAGTAGCAATCTGCTACATGTAATTACTTGTCAGCATAGACAATTGTTACAGGAATAAACACTTCAATCTAAACTAGTCTAATTCAGTTTCATATTCAGATATCTATTGCCCTAGAGATTGGAAATACAGACTCAGAGTAGTGGCAAGTATTTTGACCTATGGAGCACAGTGCAAGACTTTCAAAGTAAAGAACGTGAACAAACAAATCATACTATTTATTCACATACAAGCCAGTATTTAGACTCACAAGTAACGGAAGTTATAGCTCCACATCAAGTCACCATATTATGATTTTAATACGCAGTTTTTTTTTTTTTTTTTTAAATACATGTATACCACAAATCACCATATCACAATACTACCGTCACTAGGTTGACTTGAAATTATCAAACAAGGTAGTCACCTTTTTTGTTGCAATCAACTCTGCTTCCAATGCATCCACACGACAAACAGCAGCATTCAACAACTCCGCTTTCTCATAAGGCATCTCAAATGGCTTTGCCTGTAGCATGTCTACTTTCTCCTCAAGCTCACCCAACTTTTTCAAAGCAGATGAGAGGAGTTCTGCCTCTGTAAACCCTGGAGCAGGTGAAGGGGGGCGGTAATCCTCCTTGGGATTTGATTGAACAGTCAGATCAGGAATGTTGCAGGAATTATCAGGCACAGTGTCAGGAAGTCTCTTAGTCACCTGAAATGCCTTGGAATGTACTAGAGTAAAGAGGGTAACAAAGAAGGCCACCAGTGCAGCCCAGAAGCGAGTGAAAATTCCTTCTGGGCTCTTTTCCATACTTGGCAGAGAGGGTGTCCCTGCAATTGTATTCAATAGATGATGACAGGAATTCCTTGTTTCTCTCCAAGATTATTCAGTAGCATGAAATATATAACGTAGATTCGAAAATATAATGATAGCATATGAACAGTGCCAAAAGCCAATAATTTTCTTCTTCTTTTATTGGGAGGAAGGGGTGGGGAGGGGAGAAGAAACTAAAATTATGATGATCAAATATATTTTTATTTTTTTTTTGCATTCATGTATAATACTATTTATGATACCACAAAAATTATGATAAACATAATCAAACATACAAATTCAAAGCAAAGTTTGATACAATATAAAATAGAAAAAAAATGGAAAAAAGTACTTTTGATAATTTAGCAAAGAGCTTGAATTGAAGCACTTGTATGATGTATCTCATCACAAGTCTTAAAGTAGAGACGAGCAATACAGCCAATGCTTAAATAGTTTGTTCTTTTCCACCTAAATGATAAGTTGGACATAGTAATTATATCAATGATGAATCAATATAGTAATTGGTATGATAGCTTAATGATGATAGGATGGTGTCTTTAGCAGAATGAAAATGATTGATTTTGGACCCCATAAAAATAGTTGTACTCTTAAAAAAGAAATAGGGTAAATTATACCAATTTCCCTTGAGGTTTCACGAAATGACACTCCACAAAAGTTTCAAGAAATGACACTCCCACCCTAAAGGTTTTATAAATTCAACGGATAAGTCTATCCCCTCTCACATTGACACTCCCATCAAATAGAATATTTAGTAAGGAAAGTAACAATGTGAGAATGGATAGACTTGTCTATTGTATTTTATTAAATCTCAAGGGGGGGAGTGTCATTTCTTGAACTGTTTTGGGGGGGGGGGGGGGGGAGGGGGGGGGAGAGAGTGTCATTTTGTGAAACCTCAAGGGAGGTTGGTGTAATTTTTTATAGGTAATTTGTAAAATATTTTTAATTCGGATTGGATCCTACACAAGTACACTCTTTGAAAGCCTCTTACCACACTAAACTGTATATACTTGTTTTCCAAACCTTTCGGCGAGCCATTTCCCCCCCCCCCCCCCCCCATGCTGCATATGAAGACCAGGCTATACAAAAAAAGGTTCAAGAAGGAGCAATTAGATTCTGACCTCTGGAAGCATATGGCTCTCCACGCGAGACTTTTTTCTCACATCCCACATCCACAGCCTTGTCAATCATGGGAACGTATTCATCATACTCCAAGAAGCCACCAGCAATACGCCCCTTACCAGCGACCCTAGCCTAAATAAACATCAAAGCATATCAACTTTGAAGTTTGATGACCTCATAATAATGTTTAAAGGAATTTCCTGCATAAAGATGTCAACGAAATACTGAAGCGTTGATTTTGTAATTTTACTTTAGCAATTCATTTATTTTCCCCTTTTGTTTGAGTGTTAGGACTGAAGCACCCAAAGCTATACTCATGTATCATGCTATCATAGATCTCTGGTTTTTATTTTTATTTTTTTAAAATCAGAAATTTTGAGTTAGCCAGTATCTACTATTAATTCAATGCTATTAACGAAGCATACATGAGACTCAGAAATTTTGAGTTGGCCAGTATTGACTATTAATTCAATGCAATTAACAAAGCATACATGAGTACTAATAGTTTTTAGAATGTCAATGCTTATAAAAGTGTGTGTCAAGTATTAGTCTTAGTCATCACAACCATCGTAACCCGGGTTAGATTAGGAAATTAGGAAATAAATAATAATCAGTCATACAATGAGTAACTTTGCCAATACAGATTTCTCCAATTTATTTGAAAGTATTCCTTACTGTTACCCACAAATGTATTAGTGTGTGTAAATAAATAAGTTCTTTATTTTTTTGAAAGAGTTTCAAGTTTCAACTTATGGCGTCCACTCCTGATAATAGCTCTTATCATTAGATCAAGACACCGATCAGTTTTTGGTATAAGCGGGGAATGAACCCTAGATCTCTTGTTCAACCATTAGAGATTTTACCAGTTGAGCTAACTGAAACCCACAATAAATAAGTTCTTTTAATTTAAACTATATACACAAGTCCCTCTAATTTAAAATTATATATATATATATATATATATGAATGAAAGCACCATTTGTTATCCAATGTACAATCAAATAAAAAAACACAACAATAAATGATTAACAATTTAACATGCTACCTAAGAATCTAACTGGCAAAACAATAGGATGATACATATGCTTTTTAAAACGGTATTATTTACAGAGGCAAAGACATCTAAAAAAGTCTTTTCTGTGATCTATCTATGACCATGTTAATATCTGTAAAGAAGCATATTAATCCGTGTGTCCAAAAGGATGCAAGAACGGCCTACATAGGAAGTTCCTTGTTGTATTGATGGTAAGGCTCTTCTCACCTAAAGTGAATGATAACCAAGTTTACAATCTGAGGCAAACTTGCTAGAAGCCTTTTTTATTGGGAACATCTAACATATTTAAGAAACTTGCAAGTAAGCTGGATTTGCTAATCAGGATGTGTTTCAGACCAATCATTCTTAAATAAAACATGATTATCAATTACAAAAACTTACTTCTTCACGGACAGGAGTCAACCTTGGTTGTAAATAACTCCTATTTGCTTTGGGAGAAGTAATTTCTTCTACTTCAGATCCTGAATCTGCAGTAGACGTGTCGCTATATCTTATCTGAATCAACAACATGATAAAAACAACATTAGAGACTTGATTTCTGATTGTAATCATAAAGTTCAGCTTCCACAGTGCAGACCAACCATTGGATAATGTGGCTTGTCACTAGCAATTATCCCTCCCTCATTGGTTGAAACTGTTACTATTTGTCTAGAACAGTTGGCTTCACCATTAAGAACCATCTACACACATACAATCATTTTGTTTGAGCCATATGTGAAGTACAGTTGCCAAGGAGATAAATAAGAAAAGTAGTGAAACAAAAGCTAAATAACTGAACACATCAACAATATCAAGATAAGCACCAGACCTTTAATATGTCTGGATCTTGCCATGGCCCTTTATCTGACCTCATGCAACCTCCCTGATCAGCACAGGTACAGCTACCACCCAGAAAATCTGGCAACTCACTGCACAAGACCCATTATATATAAACTTTTAGTCATGGTGAAAAAAAGTGTGTAATTTAATTTAAAAAATAAAAAAGAACCAGCATATCCACAACCTCAAAGCCAAATCCAATTACCTTGAATCAATTATTTCAAGTAATCTGCTCTGGTACTTGTTCCCAAGAACCTAAGAGAAAATTCCAATATCGGTTAATCCTGTAGGTAATTTCTGAACACTTTAAAAAGTAAATGCTTCATTTGATATAAAAAGGCAAAAATTTAACATATCCTTGAACATACATGAATCTTTGTAGTTGTTCTGGGATCAAGAAAAGTTTTCACCGTATTCCATAGAAGCTTAAAACCAGGGCCAGCATTAATTATAAACATCCGGTAAAGTGTCTGCAGAGATGTGGTTTACATGTTAGAACAAAAGGCATGAATGTATATTACTACAGATCTCCTTAATATCAGAAGCTAATTTAAGGGTAGTAAAAACTAATACGACATACTTCAGGATAGTTGTCATTATCAATCTTCTGCAGCCGCATGATGAGTTCTCGTGCAGTCTTGGTTAGGTTTTTAAAACCCTGAAATGTAATAAGTCATACAACTAAGACAGGAATGTCACCATGCAAAACCAAATACGGTGCCAAGAAAACTTTAGATACTAAAATAAAATAACAAACATACAATGCCTTGAGCATCTAATATTGTTGTACTTGAATCAATGTGTCTCTTTGCAGCTATCGAGCAAGCTGGAAACTTAATTATAAAACATCGTTCAAAACCCTGCACGTGGTATCTCAAATACCGTTCCAAAGTAGTCACATGCATAAGCTTATTAGGATCAATTTTTCCCAATCTCTCAATGTATATGGGTCTTCCCTCCTTATCTACACCGTGATAACCCTGAGGGTAGTGTTGTAGAACTTCATTTAACTCAGTAAACTCAAAATCCTGAAGGAAAAAAAGCAAAAAACAAAAAACATCATGTCAAAGCAGAAATATTTCAGTATTTACTGCAAAACCCAAAGAGAGGGTCACAACTCAAAAACATTGCCTCAAAATGCAGGAAAAGCATTTACCTCCAAAATTGTGTCCGTACCAAAGTCTTTCCTCCATTGAATCATGTTAGCCCACATTTGCTTTGCTTTCTCAGTGTCAAACCTCCTTGCTTTCAAGAATCTGCAACCATAAAGCCCAACAATGAAAACTGTACAGATGTATGGTATAAGCTGAACCTGCTATATCTCGTCTTTCAAGAGGCCAAATATATATAAATTGGTTAAAAGTACAAACACCAATATGCACAAGACTATCATCAATTAAAAAAAAGAACTTGATATGATATACAGAGTATATAGAAATTCAAAAAAAAAAAAAAAAAAGACAGGCCATGATCAAACACCAATGCCTGGTAGTTCAGGTTACATATTGAGTTACATGTGACTGCATGCAGAGAAAATTATTGAAAGAGTCTTTAAATAGATAATATAGTAATTTGAAGATAAAAGGACAAGGCATGATTAAACTCCAATTTATAGTAGTTAAAGCTGGCACTAAGGAGCTTTGACTAGAAGGCAGAGAACTGATGAAGGCCACAGCTAGATAATGTCATTCCCAGCAAATACAGCCTAATTGAGAAAGCTAGAGGAAAACACTAACCGCAACTGCACAATTCTTCAAAAGAACTAGTCAAGTTGCAATTAGAGTTCCTCGTAATCATTTATATAGCCTAGTTTGACCAAGTACACGCTTGATGTGGAACTTAGTACACACCCACACAACCCACATTCTATTCAATCTAGACAATCTGGGGCATCACAAAAGGCCACCATCATGTTGTGGTAACAAATCAAGTGGCAGGATTTTACAAATTGCTTCCCAATAAGCTTAAACAAGGGCATATTCTAATGGCAAAATCAACAAGTCCCATAATGCAGTCCTCACTAAAACTTTAAGGCAGAAACCAGTACAGAAACAGAATTTATATAAGAATAGAAAGAGAGATCACCTCAACAACATGTGGTAATCATCGTGTCTCGGAGGAAGCAAGTCCTCCGAGCTAAGTGCCTGTCGAAATGCATCTACAGCCTGCAGCTCCCCAGCGTCCCGAACATCCTCAATCGACACAGAATTAATCAGGCCGCCACTCTTCTTCCGGCTCCTCTTCTTCTTAAGAGAGTGTCTGAATTTGCTGGATGCATTGATTGCTTTCTTCTTTAGACTCGCAATTCTAGTCCTCTTGTCATCCTCAGAGTTTTCAAAATCAGATTTCCGTTCTTTTCTTTCGTCATGGCCCCCAGAAAACCCCTCAAAGCCTAAACAAACATTTTAAAAAAAAAAAAATTCTTTAATCAATCCGTATAATAGGTTGACTAACATGAAATTCATTGCAAAATCCTAATTGTTAAAGGTTTTGAATTCATTTTTTGATAAGTAAACTAAAGATTCCTGGTTATCAATAAGAAAATTGAAAATTGATATGTCATCAAGATATGGTCAAGAATAAAGACTAGACAAAGTTCTAATTGGAATCAAATTTAAAAAGATTCGAGCATCCATATTTACGTTATCAAATAGACAAAATATATTTGATCATTCTGAGCCACAAAAAAAAACTAGTTAATTAAAGAATATTCAACAAAAAAAACAAATTTGAATTGAAAACCCTAGAATCCACAAAAACTAGTTAATTACAAACAATCAAAAACAATTCAAGAATTACATGAACAAATCAAAAGATATCAAAACAAGTATTTTTGAGGAAAAGAGATATCAAATGAAGGAACATGAACATGAATATGAATACTCACAAGGCCTTGCGAAGCGATCTAGTGGACCCGACATGTTGAATTTACAACGTTTATCGGATCAATATATATATATATATATATATGATAAAGAAAACGAAGTCAAAAACCAGAGAGCATGTTTGTTTTGATCAAAACTGAATCGGTTGCTGGTCGGAGCAAAAGAATACGAGACGACGTGTTTGGTAAGGTTTTGGTGTTCGTTGGGGGAAAATTCTTATGCGTGTAGTTGAATTCGAAGTTCGAACTAATGAAAAGGAAACAGAAACTCAGAGAGAGAGAGAGAGGGAGAGATACTAATATTAATGAAATGGAATTTGTTAAGTAAATACTAAAGAGACGTTGACACACGGTGAAAGTGGAACTACTACAAAGAGTAGATGTAATACGCTATATACGCGCCGGTTTTTACTGGGCGGGTTTTGGAGAGGTGCCACGTGGCAACAAATCGCGTGGCGTGATTGCTTAAGTAACCTTGGCGGGAATTTGTCGTCGGTGGTTAGTAAAAAAGAAAAGATCGTTGCTCTCTTTTTTTACTTTTTCTTTTTCTTTTTCTTTTTTTTTTAAATAAATTTTAAAAAAGAAAAAGAAAAAAAATGCTCTTTTGACTTCTGTATTAATTATTGTGTTATTGCACGGTGGCATTATTAGGCTTATCATTTTTGGCAAGGTTGCAAGAAAGAATGATACCATTTTTTAAAATATGTTTTTATTTTTTATAAATAATTCATGGGATTTTTATTTTTATTTTTATTTTTTTATGAATCAAGAATTTATTAAACAACAATTACACAATACAACGTGCTTTCTTCATGATAACATCATCGAAACAAGAAGAACTTTACAATTAAGAGACCATTTAGCTAAGGTGTGCGCAGCAAAGTTTGCATGCCTAAGAATTCATCAAGAAACTTAGTAGTTAAAATAAGAAGCCAACAAATTTTGAATATCAAAACAAAAGGATCTCTAATGGGATTGTTTATTCTAGCTCCTCAAATTTGAATAATTTCCTTCTAGTCCTAACTCTTAAAAAATGATAAGCATATTCGATTAGTCTTTTCTTAACCTTGTTGTTATGATTGTTGTTTTTATATATATATATATATATATATATATATATATATATATATATATATATATATTAATAGGTAAAGTTTAGAGAAAGTTCAATTAGAATTTGAAATTAAAATCCAATTTTGGATCATGTGTCTAAATTAATGTGGGGACCATATCATAATTATTTACTTAAGTTTGTGACATGTGTCCACTTAAATTTTTTAATTTTTGTGCCCAATGAGTTAATGAGTGCAAATGATTAAGAATCTAACAATAATGAACTATAACATTTAAATAAATAAAAAAACAATCACATATACTCGATAAAAATCACCACACAACAAAGATCACCACATGTTCTATTTTATTAAAAATTAGAAAAAAAATTATCATAATTAGTATTAAATTTAGGTAAGAATTTTAATATGTGACTAATTACGTTTATTTAAAAAAAATATTTGACTAATTACTTATATATTTATGATAAAAAAATTTGTTTAATTTTAAATGTATCTATACATATGCATGTGTTACATGCTATTTTTTTTAATAATTTGACTAATTTTTTTATATTTTTATAATAAAAATTGTGTTTTTGATTTTAAATACATTTATGTGTTTTTGCATGGGCTATATGCTAGTTTGATATAAAATTCAGCAAAAACATTTGACATTTTGATAATGATGGCATTATAGAATGAGTAATTAAAAAAAATAAAATTTCAAGGATTAATTAAAATAATAAAATTTGAGCCACTTCAATTCTCAAATTAAATGCATTTTGCTCGTCAGCTAAAATGTACTCATTTAGTTTTTTTTTTTTTTTTGAGAATCACTCATTTAGTTTTCTTAAATGAAGTAAAACGGCCAATTGAATATTTAGATTGTGGCATGCCCAATTTATGGATTATAATTATATCACCAGTTGACCATTTAATGACAGGTAAAGTGTCAGATTTCTATTGCACGCCATTGCTTTATCTCATTCCCTTTTTTTTGGTTAATTCATGGAAAGCTTTATTACTACATTTGTTTGTGGACTACATAATAAGTGGGTAATCCTTTCCTTTCACTTGCACCAACCTCCAAATCCAGTCATGATTTCATCATTAATAATTTAAAAAAAAAAACCAGTAATTTCCTAAGATTAGTGCTAGTCTAATTAGATTTTTTAGATACAATTAATTCTACTCTAAAATACTTTGTTGATTGGAATGTATGACATTGTTTGTTTCGATAGAAAACTTTGTATAAAAATAATTTTTAATGTTTTTTAATGTTTGGTAACATAAAAGAAAATGAGTAAAAGAAAAATTATTTTTAGTCAACATAAAAAATATGACTTATTTTTAAAAATTTTTTTTTATTAATTTTTTTTGGAAAATAGCTCTGTCTCACTGGTAAGCTAAATAAGGAAAGCTAAAAAATTATTTTTTAATTCATTTAAAATTACTACTAAAAATAGGAAAATAAAATAGTTTTATAAAAAATACTTTTTAAAAATTGACTCATTTTTCAAAAAATATTATTGTCAAAACAAACAAAGCGATAATTCAAACTTTTAGTCCGTAGAGATGCAAATTTTGTTGTCCACAATTTAGCTAAGTGGGCCATTATGGGTAATTGCACAAGAAAGATTCTCATCTTTTCTATCCCTAATTTTTGCCGGAATCATATAAGAGAGATGAAGCCAATTCGCCCGACATCTTCTTTCGATTTATTTTCCTTTTTAATAATAAGTTTTACCCATATTAAAAATTTAAAAAAAAAAAGAAAAAAGAAAATAGATATTTTTAGATAAGAGAACATTCTACATGTGATTCGCAAGTGGGAAGCAAACAGAGACACCTGTGGAATAAAATAGGAGTTCCAATTGAGAAGGACCATTACAGCCAACCACTAGTGACTCCTTTTATACCTTGTACAGGCCGCTATTTTAGAGACCAGACCACTGGGATGCAATGGGGCCCAGTCCTGGCATGCCTTCTGTGACGCCGCCAAAATCAATAAAATCACCAGCCCCACCTAACCTTGACATTGCACCATCAACCAGAATGCTACATAAGGCTCTTTTTCTTCTTCTTCTTCTTCTTCTTCTTCTTCTTCTTCTTCTTTTTTTTTTTTTTTTTTTTTTTTTTTTTTTTTTTTTTTTTTTTTTTATGGGAAGAAATGCTACATAAGTTTGAGAACATGTTCAAGATAAAAGTTTCCAAAGAGAAAGAGAGAACTTCATGGTTCTTCGGGAAGATAGCAATTCACTTGGTTTTTAATTTTTTTTAGGAGGAAAATAGACATCATTGCTGACCCAGATTTATTTTAACTTTTAATTGTCGTATTGAATACCAATAATTTGGTTGTTCTTCTCTTTGTTAAAGTTATACCCAAGTAATAAAAATAATTCTTCTAAAAAAAAAAGTTATAATAATTATTATTATAGTAGTTGTGGAGGAACGAATCCCTCCCGTAGAAGGTATTGTCCGCTTTGGGAATGGGCCGAGGAGGCCGATGCCACCTGCACGGATTTATTCAATCCCACATCGGAGAGAGACGCCTCTCACCTTTGCCTTATAAGCACTTGGCCTAAGGAAGGGTGTACCATAGTGTAAGTGCTCATTCCCAAAGCGGACAATACCTTATAAGGGAGATATTTGTTCCTCCACAGTAGTAATGGTTTTCATGCCAAAAACAAATAAAAACATAAAAGTAATTGTTAGTAAATATCTTTTATAATATCATAAATACTTAGCACTATCTTATATCAAGTTGAAATTAATGGAGAGAGTCGAGTTAAGCTTCCATCTAGTGCTCTTATGTATTAAACAAAACACTAGATTAACATATGACTTTTTTAAGACATGTGTTATGTTTGTGTCTCCTCTAGCACTCTTGTGCATTAGTTAGAAGTAAAAAACACTTGAGAGAATTCATTTCAAAGTTAAGATTTTAATTCTTAGATCTTAAAATGTACAAAGTTTCATGTGACACGAAACTAGATACACCTTTATAATTGTAATATTAATTAATCCGAATTATTTCAAATGGAAATGACCATTTGCTAATAAGTAATGTGACCTAGATAAAATTTTCAATTCAATTTTTTTTATGATACAAAAGGTACTTAAAAAAAAATCCTTACAAGATCTAGTAAATTCCAAACCTATTGTGTGTGCGTGTGTGTATATATATATATATATATATATATATGGGGGTTAGGTTCAAGTTATACATTGTGTAATTCTAAGTAATGTTACACTACCCAATAACTTGTTAATAAATTTATATTTTGAAAATTCTACCGTTGGATTACATGTTCTCTATGTTCTAAACATGCATATCAATCGGTTGTTATTTACCATTCGATCCATAAACTCATCTTTTATACATTATTTTAAAGTATAAAAACTTGAATTTATACAATTAATAGATGACTTGACTATATCATCTTGAAATTTTGCAAGTATGGAGAATATACAAAGATAATGTAATCCAACGATCGATTTGTCAAAATTCACATCTAATTAAAATAACTTGAATCCAACCCTATATATCCTAAATAAAAAATAAAATAAAAAAATCCCACAACCAAATGGGTACTAATAGTAAAATAAACACTCCAACGCATGTAAAAACCCTATATCACTTGGATGCAGAAGTCGTAGTAGATGCTTTTGCTAAGCCTTCATATTTTAATTCTATTGTCTCCTTGTGGATGATTGTAGGCAATTGGCTTCCCAGATTTCCTAAACTTATATTAACCACTACTTTCGAGAAGCTAACAAGAGTACTAATATCCTAACCAAAATAAGATCTCTTTAGGATTTGAATTTTGTTTTTGTATAATAGTCTGCATGTGGACCTAGTTATTGTGACACAGTTATTGTTTTTGAGGTTGATGACCGTGGATTAGGGGAAATTATAGTGTACTCCCGGAGTACCATAAATGCGTACTCCCTCCTCTCACATGAATGGTGGGTCCCACTAATTAAATTCATGGTGGGATCCACCATTCATGTGAGAGGAGGGAGTACGCATTTATGGTACTCCGGGAGTACCTAATAATTTTCCATGGATTAGATTCTAACATGTTTTGCCTTTAATCTTATCTTGTTGTTTAGTTTAATGCAATTTCCCATTTTACCCCCAAGGGAAAAAAAAATAATAAAAAAAAAATCCCATATCACATATGGGAGAAAATGCGCAAAATAAAGTCTTCCGCGTGGTGACAGCCCCTCCTCACCAAAGCGTCAGATGTTCAATCCAATTTGATAACAATGCTGTGGCTTTAAGTACTAATAATTAAACAAGAAATCACGCGGTTTACAATCACTATTTTTGTTTGCTCCAAAATTCCAAAAACTTTCTCATTAGAATTAGTCCCCGTTTGGATTGGGAGTCTCACGTTTTGCGGTTCACGTTTTTTTTTTTTTTTTTTTTTTTTTTTTTTTTTTTTTTCAGGCACTTGCGGGAGTAAAGAGGTTACTGTGCAGCTACTGTTTATAAACAGTAACCGCATAGGTTAACTTTCTGTGTATGAACAGTGCATCCGTGTACTGTTTACGGACCCACAATTTTCACTTTTCAGCAATTTTTTTATTAAAAATAGGTCACATGGTACTATTTACACATTTAAAAATTATTTTGCTACAGTGTTTTCAGTTTTCAGTTTTACACATTAATTTAAAAAGAACCCACTTAGTTTACACTTAACAATCACTAATTTTTTTATTACCAAAAATTCAATAACGCTCATTAATATTTTGTTATTTATTTAAATCATTTATAATGTGTAACCAATAAAAAAAACACCTACTTTGTCAAAACTACATCTTATCCGTGAAACAGTTTCTTATCCATTTCAAACCAAATAAAAAGAAAATCCTAATCTAGTTTCTTTCCACTTTCCCACTTCTTTTCTCTCCTCTTCATGTTCACTCTTCTCCGTCTTCGTCTCCATTTCCCCTCTCTGTGGAAGGGCGACACCCAGTCACCCACGAAGACATCTTAAAGGAGTAAAAACTTCAATTAACCAAATAAACTGCTATTAGGCACTTTAATCCTAGTTGATAATACAAATGGACAATTGAGAGTGCTTACCAACAACCCCCCCCCCCCCCCCCCCCCCTTTTTTTTTCTCTTCTTTTCCCTCTTTCTTCTAGAAGGTTTAAGTTGTATCAAATCACATAATTCAATGAGTTCACACCTCCCCCTTTATAAGTTTTAGAATGAGGAAGGCCGTGGATTCAAGAAATCAAGACTCATTTGACACGTGTATAACTTATCAATAAAAATAAAAATAAAAAACTCATATAAATCCACTGTTAACCAAGGACAATCATAGCAAAGCCAGAGGTGACGCAAGAAAAAGGAGTCGAGGCACTGAAACCCCAAAATTCTGAGGCTGGTGCACTAGTCACTAAAGTTCATTAAATCTATATACAAGAGCTCAGCAAATATAATAGAAGATAAAAGGTACTAGCGGAACAACATCATCATCATCAAATAAATAGACAACGCACTGCAACCAAACATCCCATAGAGCTGCTTGCCTAACTGTGAAGCACAGCCCGACAATACGCTGGTGACACAGAATAACCCATAAGCTTGGGAACCAGCAACAGAATATTATGAAGAAACCAAGAGCACATGCTCAAAAAGTACATTTGCATTAGAGTTCGTATTTACATATATTCACAAGCTTGCTACACATATATATAGGTAGAAGGGAGGAGAGTTATCAATGATATGTCGCCAATCTCATCCACTTTGAACAATGTTTTTATGTACAGTTTAAATTGTCCAAGAGCTGAAAAAGAAAATGAAAAACTTGTCACTTAACTACGTCAGTTGCATTAACATTTTTTTTTTTTGGGGGGGGGGGGGGGGGGGGGTGTGGGAATTGCAAGTGATTAAACAAGGTTTTCCCTCTTTTTTTGGTTGTGGGGAGGGTAGGGTGTGTCAGAGAGAGAGAGAGAAATGATCCTGCAATCATGGCAAATAATTCTTCAATTGAATTGGGAGTAACAATGAGCTCCATACCTGTTATTTAAGTTCCTTTTAGCCCGGAGTTGACTGAGTTTGTCCCTCCACTGAGCTGTAAGTAGAGCATCAAAAAACATGAGAATTCCTATGCTCTAACATGGAGGAAAAATCAACCATTTTGTTCTCTTTTACTATTATTATTATTATTGTGGAAGGGAGGGGATGCAAAGGTGCTGGCATTCCATTTTATTATAGTTCATTAGGGGTACTCAGGTTATTTTCAAAAAACCAAAACAACCAGACCGCCCATGATGGGATCCATAGTAGCATCAATGCATCATTCTTATTAAGCATTAACATCTTGTTATTATTTGATTTTCCATAATGACCCCAGTTAGAAAATGGATGGTGCCTTGAAATGATTAAGAGAAAATCACTATCTTCATTTAAAAAAAAAAATTAGAGGATAAATAACTGAATATTTTGATTAATTGAAGAATACCATACACAATATGACTAGTTCCCTTCCAAGTGATGACACCTAATGGTCAGAAAATCAAGTTCTTACAAACAAGACTCATAGCCTGATGGCCCTGAACCCAATTACTAGCAGAAAGCACAATGTCATATCAATATCTAAGGCTATTGTTCAAAATTGCAGTAAATTGTCATTTGTGAATTCAATATCATCTACTTTGCATTTTTTATCAACCATTAAAAATAATGTTGAAATTCTAAGAAGAGGACAAAAGTATACCAGCATCCCTATAGCGTTCTTCAACAGCAGCAATCAGCATGTTGCGCACAAGATCAAACTCCTTTGTTTCAATGCACGGTTGACCAGTTGGCCTGAAACCAAAACATCTTCATAAGCACCTCTCTTTCACCAAATACAGGGTCATAATATAAACAGATAGCCACTACTTTCAAATTTCTAATTTATCAACTTCCAGAATCTACAGCCAACAGAGTGGGTCAATGTGAACCTCTTAAGCCACAGCAAACAATTGTAATAGATAAAAGGTAACAGTCAAATTATCAGATTGTAGACAAGTCAGGTTCACTGGATGGAAAGATACACATAATTTTTATAATAGAAAAACTTATCTATTCAAACAAAACACCCAGAATACAACTTGTGGGGATTTACAACACATTAATTTGCTCCTAGTGAAGGAAACTCAGTGGAAAAAAAAAGGCTCCAGTGATCACAAGAGTTACCGATCCATTTCAGTAAATAGTAAGCCATCTGAAGCAGGGGTTTGTGTAAACAGCTTCCCAGATTCAATAACTCTCATTCCGTCACTATATGCCAAGTACTTGTTCACTTGAATTGGCACCTGCCCATGAAACACAAATGGTCAGTTGATCAGTAATTTAATAATAAGCATTTAAAGCCTCCATATTTCAAAGCATGCAATATAGCAAATTTCTAAAGCTTACAAAAGTCAATCTTAGAGAATACCATAGCAACAATACCTTGTGTCAGCAGTAGGCCCACCACGACCATTCATACTTTACATTAAAAGGATGAACTACATAATTAGCATTTATCTAATGCAAATCATGGCATCAAAAGGAGTTCCCATACTAAGGAAATCAATTAGGCGTCCAGTGAAGACTATAATTTTATTACTTCTGAAAGAAAGAAACAAACTGCAATAATTTTTTTTTTTTTATCTTTATTTATAATAAAATAAATTTAAAAAAGAAAAAAAAAAAAAAGAAGCAAAATCGAATAATCAGAACACCAAAGATATTAAATAGCATATTCAAATACATGTCTAACACAGCATTATGCATTATTGAATCTGATATAGCTAGAGTGAATAGACAATCAGGCATTACATATAACATATTAAGCACAAGGCACCAGATATATAGGTAAATATATAAATATCCAATATAAGGAACTACCTAAATCTTGGCTAGACAAGTATAAGGACTTCACCCTTCATGCATATTAATAAGATTCCAAATACAATGACCACCACAACCTTGTTCAGAAATGCAAAGCACACAATTGTAAGCTCCACATTCAGCCCTATTTGAAGTAGCCAAAATACTATCCATTCACTATCCTTTCCTCCTATCCTCAATCTCAAGCAGGTTCCAAGACAAGCAATGCAATTCATCATACGAACTAAATGAGTATCAATATCTCCAGCTTCATACATTTAATTCCATGTATCAAAAATGGCTATCATAATAGCCAGGGCACAAGCAAAGATAATCATGGGCATGCTTGGTTGAAATGTGACATCCTTATCCTCTAGCACTAATTAAATTGATCAGGCTTATCATCCATCTTCCCTGTCATAGCAAACCTTAATCTATCCACATTCAAGTTTCTGTTGATATTACCTATATAATGTTTCAAGAACCACTTTATGCCATTGTAAATCCCTTTTAAGATAATGGTGAATTCCATGACTGAGAAAACCATATCAAAAAGGTTCATGAACAACAACACATATAGAGTACCTTGCATCTCACTGCAATGTTGATGGCATCTGAAGGTCGCAGGTCAAAACTGACACACTCTGTCTCATTACCCACCTGTCATGACATTGAACAGTCCAACCCGTCACAACAATGTATGGTTGTAAATTTTCACACATTCCACCAGAACACCCCCCCCCCCCCCCCCCCCCCCCCCCCCCGGGCGGCACCCAAAAAAAAAAAAGATAAAGATAAAGGAGAACTAAAGTACAAGGGTATGGTTTATATGCCTTGGTGAGGTATAACTGAGCAAAATATGCTTCATGCACTCTCTTAGTAACTCTAACAATTCTGACCTGCATTAACAGAAAATAAGTATCATATTCAAAATCATGAAGAAAGCATGTTCAAGTGGCACAATCTGATTGTAAGAGAGGAATAAACAGACACAAACATACTTCATAGCCCATCTTATCAATCATCTCCTTAACCACTTGATAGAGAGTGGGTCTAGCCTGACAAAAATAACCACATAGTATTCTTCAGCAAAGCTATTGGACATAAAACCAAGTTTTCCTAAGTCAGATTTTGATAGTGAAATATCCCACGTATAAAAATTCTAATTCAATAAGGAAGGGAGAAGGAGCAGAGAGAATTGGCACGTACAATTGGAACATTGCGCACTGCTGCCATGAGCAAAACACTCGGCATTTCCACTGAAAATAAAGGCAAACACAAATTTCAAAATGACAGAAATTAATGCAGTATCTGATATATACTTTAGAAATGAAGATCTTCTAGAAAGAATCAGAAGCAAGAATTTTGTTTTTGGGACAAGTAATGGAGGAGAGAATTGGAAGCAAGATATACATACAAACAATTATGGGAAGAAGAAGACCAGTCCCATCTTCCATTTTCAATACAATTGCAGGATGTGGAGCATAATCTGGCAGATGCCCACCCTGAGGGTTGTTGTGGACACATCTTAGATGCCTACCATCCCTCATTTTGATCATGAAACCATCTATTCCACTCTTCACCTCAACTATATCAAACAACAAATGGATATATCAATTAATGAAAAGCTGATCATCACAGCATATGAAAATATGTGGTAATATTATTAACAGGCAAGTGACCCATACCATCGATTTTCAATAGAATTTTTAGACCCAAAATCATCTCTGCTGAAATAAATTACTACCATATATATATATATATGAGCAACAAAATGGGTTTTAAGCAATCCACAATTATACGAGAATTACACGCGAAGACATGAGCTAGCCACTGGCTCAACTTACCGGCTTCAATCACACTAGAGTTAACATAATCTTCATCATTTATGTTGAAGTTCTCTGCCATGCTTCCATTCCCATCGGACGGTGAGCTGTAACTACAATGCACTGTCTTGCATTTTTGCAAGTGTAATTGGTGAGGCAAAATCCCAACTTTAGTCTTGCTACATTTGATCCCTTTCAATCCCAAGAATTCACTTCTAAGAAGCCTAGCCTTCATGAAAGGACCAAAAGTTGGCAGAGTGTAAAATCCCACTTGTTTTACACGAACAGAGGGACAAATAACTGGTCCTTGCAGAGACACCATATTTCAATACCTACTAAAAATTTGAAGGGTTCAAAAACAAATGTTATGACTGACAAAGCAATAGGAATATAAACATAAGGAACCAACTCAATGAATTAAAGTTCACAGCTTTAACATATACAAGGGATTCTCTTACAAACATATATATTAAATTTAAATTTTAGATTTTTCATGATTTGGATTTTTTTATGGGACCCCCTCAAAAGAAAATCAACGAAACCAGCCAAATATACACTGAACACCAACTGACTCATGTAGATCAGGTTGGCTTATTTAAGAATCTAATAAATAAACAACTTATAACAAAAGGTTTCATTTTCTTTTTTTCTTTTTTTCTTTTCAACTTTCTCGGGAACCAAACAGAGACAAACGTTTTAGAGTGGCAGCGTGTTTCTCTCTCTCTCTCTCTCTCTATGGAATTTGCTTAGTTGTGAATTTCTATCAGTGAGTTAGAATAAAAAGAAATAAATCAAAACCCATAATTAATCACACCTGAGGGCCTGAGATCAACAACGATCAATACCTCTTAATTGCCGATCACAGCTACAAACACAGACTTTTTTGCTTTGCTTTTCAGTTTCTCCCAAGATTTAAGGATTCCGGTAAATTGAAATTTCCTGGGAAAGTAAAATCCAAAGAAAACGAAAACGTAAGACGACCGGTACGTGGGAGTATTAATATATACAAATTGCTAAAAGATCCGAGTCGAGGAAAACCAGAAATCAGGAAAATTTAAGGTGGTAAGTGGTCGGATTTTTAGTGAGATGAGAAGAGAGCTTGTGGATGAAGCAAACTGTTTGTTGGGTTGGGATTAGAAGTTAGAACTGACCAGACCGACAATACAAGGATTGGATAACAGAAATGAGAGACTTGCGATAAGATAAGGGATTCTTTTGTAGAGATTATTAAAGACTTTCAAGTTTGGAGAGGAACAACATTAATCAATCATTTCTTGGTCCAATTACTGTTATGGCCCTACTGGTTCACTAATGGTATAACTCTCTTTTTTTTTTTTTTTTAATAAGCCCAATGTGGATTGAATTAAGGTTTGATTGAGGGGAAAAAAAATGACTCGCGTCTAGTAACGTTGTTTTAGTAACGTTGATTAAGTGTTGTAGAAATACGTATAAGTAAAAAAGTGTTGCAAAAATACGTATTGTGTTATTTAAACAATAAAAATTGTTATTCAAACAATATTACTCGACAAGTCCGAAGTATTTGAAGCGATAATGACTATTCTGGAATGATTGTTCTTATTTGGCCAAAATCTATTCAAACATCAATAGATTTTGGTGTAAGTAGTAATTAAATCTATATCTCTTATTCCAATTAAAAAAAAAAAATCTATATCTCTTATGAGCTGAGCTGATTACAACTCACTCATTCGATAATTTTTGGGAACCATTAATATTTACACCTAATTAAGTATTTACGGACTTTAAAACTTCACTCCATCTTTCTTGTGTGTGTTTGTTTCTAAAGAAAAAAGAGTATTTAGGGACTAAGTCACACTACTTTGTAAAATCATGTATTCCTGTTGGTGACATTTCACAACCTATGGAAAAAAAAATTGTAGAAATTAGTTAAGGTTTGTAACAATAAATGTTTCTAAGGGAGTGAAAAAAAGGTAGATGGATATTGAAATAAGATTTTCATTATATGATAAGAATGATAGGGGTAATTCTTATTGAAAAAAAAAAGGGGAAAGAAAGTCATTTAAGATTGTTTGATTAGGTTTAACTATGAATAATTAATGTGGCAATGAATAAAAATCGTTTGATTTAAGTTATGGGATAAAAAAAGGTAGATGGATATTGAATAGTATAATTTTGAGTAATGACCAATAAAAATACTTATGATTTTTTTTTTTTTTAGAAGGAAAATACATATGATTTTGGATATGAAAAAATAAACAAACAGAGTCAAAGGTTTTGTACTATATGATATGAATAATAGAAAACTAACTTGTAATCTTATACATACACATAAATGCATTTAAAAAAAAAAACATAATTTCTTCCTCAAAAAAAAAAAAAAAAAACATAATTAGATACATATTAAAATTATTACCTAAGTTGAATACTAATGATTATCATTTTTATGTTTTTGTTAACTCTTAAAAAAAGTATTGTGAAGGTGTTATTTGGTAGTGTGTGAATTGTTCGTTCTTAATTATTTTATTTTTATTTTGGGAACAAAATATTCTCTTACTTCTTAACTTAATTTTTTAATATAGTAATGTTAGATGTATGTTCAACAAATCATACTGTAAACCAGGGACCAAATTTGATTACCACAAAAATCAGGGAACCACAAAATTGCATGACAATTTAATGATACTTTAAAATTGACACCAAAACAAAATCTTATATATATATATATATATATATATATATATATATATATATATATATAACCATTTCACAGCACGCATTAAAACTAGCAGTATTGTATACGGAAAGCATATAAATCACGTAAAAGTTATGAGGGCTTTCCTTTTTTATTTTCTTTCATTTTTTTTAGCCTTAAAAACCAATGATCTGGGTATGATCATTGTTTTCTTCAAAAAGAAAAAAGAAAAAAAGATGATCATTCAATTATAGATTTTAGTTAATTCAAATGATAAAATCTTTTGTTATAGAAAAACATATTTGACGTTTGATCTCTTACTTACACAAAAACCTACTTATAGGTGTTTTAGTGTGATAATAAAGAACAACCACTAAGAGCGAACGGAAAAAGTTAAAATTATTTTGAAAATAAATATATCAACTTATCAAAAAAAAAAAAAATCGTTGGACGCCCATAAATTCTGATCCACATGTCAAAAAATGGACAAAACCTTTTTGTAATAATGGCGCTGATTAGAAGGGTAGATATGACTTTTCACCCTAAACGGATAATATAAGACTGACCCCAAACCAAAATGGTTATGCTGGCATCATCACTGGCTATGTATCTGAGTCTGACAGAACAGTGTTCCGGCGGCCGATGTTACCAAGATTCCCCGTATGAGCGACACGTGTGCAGTTGTTTGCTTGGAAATTCTGGATAAGGCTGTCCAGTCTCATCTCAAAATATCATATTTCTGTTTTTTTTTTCCCTCGAAATATCGGTTTTAAGATTCTACTTTCGGAGCTTTAATTTGAATACTTATTAATTTTTGTACTTTTTTGGATTTTACTTCCGAGCTTGAATACAAAATTGCAAGCAAATAAATGGGTGTACAACCACTATAAAAGCTAATGGGCGTACAACTACTTTGAATATATTTTTTTTTATTCTCCTTATTTGGAAGTTTAATATGAAAGTTAGGAATAAAAGATGGTTTCACTCATTTCTCTTATAAGCCCAAATTTTCAATGTTCAATCTTCAAAATTGATAGAAATGAGAGATAATAGTATATAAACTTTATTTATTTTTGGGTAAACTATATATTTGGTATTTAATTTTTATATCATATTTTTATTTAGTCCATAACTTTTTAATTGTGTCAATTTAGTTTCTAACCTTTTAATATCGTGTCAATATAATTTCTACCGTTATAAATTAGATAAAAATTGCTGACATGACAAACGGCTAAAATAAAATTTGAATTTATTGTCACATAAATGGAAGCTAATTTTTTATTTTGGTCAGTAGACATGTTATCAATTTTTATAAAAAGAATAACGGCAGAGACTAAATTGAAATAATTACTAAGTTAAAAATCAAATTAAAATATAGTATATAAGATAAGAATCAAATGCGTAGTTTATTCTTTATTTTTTATTAAATGTCTACATCCTCTTTTTATTTTAAAATTTTGACCTAATAGTTAAGTTATTATAAAATCATTAATTTTCGTTCAAACTCTTAAACAATGTTACTCTCCATTCCCATTCCATTACTTTTAAACATGCAAATAAGAAAAAGATAAATATTTTGTTTCTTTGCATTCTTTTAATTTTCTTTCAATCCCATTCATTTCTTCTTTAAACTTCGAAACATAAAGTGTAAAAAATTACAATTCGCAATTAAATTTAAGTACTAGGCAAAATTACTGCCGGTTTTTGTTATGGCTTGTTTGACTTGTCTTGCTTAGCCTTGTAATTATTTGAGAACTTACACTCGTCCACATAATGTTAAGAGATAATGTTGTTTGATTTTTTTTTGTTTGTTGGTACTTGGCGTGACCAATAAATACATTTCCTGCCTTAAAAAAATAGGGTAAGAGCAACTTCAAGAATGGTAGCAACAGTCACGAGAATTATCATAAATTGTTTTGTTGTGGAAATTTAGTCACAGAAGCGTGCATTTTACGTCACACGTCCTTATTATAAGATGTTAATTCCGCGTTTCCAAAGTGAATTTCATTGGCAAACAGAAACAAACTAACAAACATGAGCCTTAAACACTAAGTACAAGTGTACAACTGTGTAAAATAGATGCTATACCAAAGGCAACAAGGCCTTAACTATTAACCTATAGCTAACTTACTTCCAAAGGCAACAGCTTAAATTAATCGTAGCAACATTAAATATATGAAAAAACAGATGCTTCCTTCTAACCTTATTATTAATTAACATGTATTGACGCATGGTTAAAATAAAAAACTCAATGTTAAAAGTATCCGTTTGTGTGAAGCATGTTTCACTAAACTTTTTAAGTGTAAATAGAACAAACCATATGTGAGGACCAAGCCCATCCTGACCAAATCAGCATTATAATTTATGACCCGATCAAATATGACTGAAGCAAGGCAAGAGTATGCTAGCTCGGAGGGGCATCTCCAAACATCACCCAAACAAGTTGACCAAACCCCATATCAAAGCAATGTTCTCACTTAAAAGGAGCATCGGATGATCAAAAAGTCAATTACCTCAAGTATTCACATCAGCTTATACAAAAAATACTGTTTATTTTAGAATAATAACAATGAACTTTAAATATCACTTTTCTCATAGGTATTGACAAAAAACAAACCAAAGTTGTACTAAAAAAAAAAAAAAAAAAGTGTCATACATTCATCAATAAGGTGGTTGAAGTCCGGCCCAATAAATATTCTTAATTTTTGTTTGATTCATGGATGATTTAACCTACCAAGAATAAAAAGTCAGCTGAATTGATAAAATATTGAAAAAATATCAAGGAGAAACCATTTTAGAATCGGAGTTGGAAAAAAAAATAATAATAATTTTATACACGAAAACTCAATTCTTCTGATTTTTAATTTCAAGGAGGATCGTGGGCTATGTACTCTGTTTAACACGGCCCAGCCTGTTCTAAATGGGTTGCTACTTGGGAAATTTCATTTCAATTAAGTGATTAACCATTGAAATCTGTGGGCTGAACGACGAAGTACAAACAAAGCTTCAAACTTCCCCACATCTCTGAACAAAGGAACCAAAAAGGCTAAAAAATAAAAGCCCAGAACTGGCAAATCATCTCAACAAAATTTTTCTTGCATAACATTAATTACTATTTTTATTTTTGGGTAACATTAACCATTCTTTTTCACAAGAAACCAAACTTGTAGCATTGGAGGAACATGATTATGACCTTGAATCTAGGGTACTGTATGCATGGGATGCAATAACTTTAAAGGTTTAGATTAAAAGTTAGAATGTTAATTTTAATCTCAACTATTGGATTAAATTATTGCACGCGATCTCAGAGGAAACAATGATATCAAAAATCTGTTGGGATTGTTTGTAGTTGTCAAAAGATCTTTCAGTTAAATAAATCCTATTATTTAGGACACGTAAGTAGAGTTTGACTATTTCCTTAGCCATTTACCACTTTATTAGCCATTTACCAAGTGGGTTGTTTAATGTGGGTTGTTGTTTCCG